>CM074720.1:194379522-194452022 GCA_037306005.1 Rhinophrynus dorsalis | reverse complement strand
TAAAACCACTGAGATTCATGCTATATCTTAGAGTCGGGTACTCTGCAGCACCCATAGCTAATGGGACCTAGCCACATGGTGTCATGTTCTTGTTCAAATCTTCCATTTTTTCTTGTTAAGTTCAAATAATGTTCTCAGTTGGAGTTCAGAATTCCAACTCTGACATCATATGTAACTAGGAATCAATATTAATGTGTGCTGCAGAGCACCTGAATAGGATTTTCCAAGATGCACTTAAGCCATGACTAAAATGTCCATTAATTTAGCTTCTTCCAAATTAAACAGTACACAGATGGGATATATAGAGCCCTAAAATCTCCTAACAATGGACGCCTGGGAGGTATGGACAACCCCAAATATCTCCTAAAGAGGGAAACTTAGGAAGCATGGAGCCTTAATATCTCCTAAAAAGGGACACTTGGGAGGTACAGACAACACTCTGATTAACACTCTCAGATTTATATTAACACACACATATCTACTCTCAGATTTATACTCTCTGGCCAATGACAGTGCTCCAGCTTACAAGGAGAAAACCCTCTGTCATCAGAGGAGGCTGGATCCAGATGCTATGTGGAAGGGGAGCAGAGGAACAGTGACAGACTGTGGTGCAGAGCTGTACAAGCAGTCTGTCCAGAAGTAAGGAGCAGGATCATCTTTAAAAGGATAGTAATACTTAAAATGTAAAAAAAAATATGTTGTAGGGTTTGTCCCCCTGAGTAAAACAAGAGTACTCCCACTGCTGAAAGGTGTTTCATTCAAAAGTTATTAATTTTCAAAGTTGAATTTTTCTAGGTGCAATATCACAGTAGCCTGAAATTGTACAGTGGCGCTGTTGCTACACGATCCTATGAACAGCTCTGGTCCCGGGACCATAAATCTCCATAGGATGGTGTAGCAACAGCGCCACTGTACAATGTCAGGCCACTGTGATATTGCACCTAAAAAATTCAACTTTTAAATGGTTATACATTTTAAGTATTACCATACCTTTAAACCTTTAATTTCAGTCAAACCTTGCATTTTTAAAGAAAATGACTCAAGTATTCCAGCTAGTCGCTCTATTTAGTTACTTTTTACCCAAACTTGTAGAGGGGTGATAGTTCCCCTTTAAGGGCCTGTTTATATAGTAAAAGTGTATAATAAAGGAATCAGGCATAAAAAGAAAAGAAGAAGAAAAAAAAAAACAACAAACATACACAATATTTCATAAAGAGTTACTGGGAAAGAGAGGGCCCAGACAAATGCATATGAATATAATTACAGTAAACAAGGTATAAGCCATTGGTACATTTGTAGATCTGGTCCTGTTTGATCAGCAACAATGTTCCTGTGAGTGTGGTAAGCTGAAAAAAGAGGTACACACAGGGTTAAAGTGGAACTTTCACTACAATAACATAGCACTTCAAATGATTGTTACATTAGTGATATGCAACACACTTATGTTTATTTTCAAGTATAATTGCTCCTTTAACGAAGAAAGAAAAAAAAAAACCTTTCATGCAGGCAGGCACTGGCAGTAGGCACTCTGCGCCTGCACTGTCAGTCCCTTCCAGGTGCCTTTCGGCACAAAAGAATTCAACTCACCAGTAGTAGAGTTGAAGGGGACGGACAGCACAGAAGCAGAGATGCTGGCTTTGTAAGATGTCTGCTCTGTTCCCCGGTGCCTGTCTGCATGAAAGGTTATATTTTTCGTTAAAGAATCAATTATACTTGAAAATAAACATAAGTGTTTCATATCGTTAACATAATAATCATTTGAAGCACTATGTTATTGCAGTGAAAGTTCCGCTTTAATCCTGCCCTGCACAGTTAAATAAGATTATGCTCATTGCCAAGGTATGTTTTAACCCCTTAAGGACTGGGAAAATCTGTGGTGGATTTCACTTAACCCCTTAACAACCCTTGACAGTCATAGTACTTCATGGGTAGATCTGAGTTAACGACTCATGACGTACTATGACCATCATGGAATTCCGGGCTCCCCCCCGCGGCTGCACGCCGTTCTGGGAGTCCGGAACCGGAAACGACAAAAAAAAAAAAAAAAAAAAAAAAAAAAGCGTGCGTGGCCAGCCCTTAAGGGGTTAAGGACCGGAGCAATTCTGACCTTTTTGACTATGTCTTTGTTCAACAGTGTTTTCCCTTTAAGGCTTTGTTCCCATCCACATAAATTATATACAGTTTTTTATGCATAATTAGGGCTTACTTTTGATACCAAACTTATATGGATTTTTATTAAAATTCAACAAAACGGTAAAAAAAAAAAAAAAATGTAAAAAACAAACACCATTTTTATTTTTTCTGTTGTGATCATTTGGGTGCAATGGGTTAAATTTTTATGGGGACAGCATGAAAGTCATACCTACAAAATGGGCAGTTTTAAGTGGGCACTGTCCCTCTGGGGTGAAAATCCCTCCTAGTTTCCACTTTTTTATTGGATAGGTTTGTATATTGTATTACTTTTAGCCACAGTAAAATTACCTTTATTATTTCTTTAAATGTCTATATTTATTTTAACAAATAAGTGTTTTTAAATAAAATAAGTTGTTCTTGTTTAGTATAAAAAAAAAATTTTGCTGTTAGCAGGTTGGAAGTGCATTTATCTTAACTAATGATCCAACGCTGAAGGGGTTAATTCCCCCAACTCTGTCCTGCATCCTGTGTGTGTCTGCTCTCTGCTTCTCTCTCCCTTACTTTAATAGTAAGGAAGAGAGAGGTACAGAACAGACACAATGGCAGTGTCCCAAGCACACTGCCTTTTTTGAATCAGAGCAATCACTTCTGGCAGAAGAGAGAAGCGCTGAGACTAAATGCTCCAGTCCCGAAGTGCGCCGTTTCAGCTTGAACACAAAGATAGCAGTGTGCACGGAGGCTATCATTTAACTCATGGGTCCTTAACACAAATCTACCCATGACGGTCCTGGCACGTCATGGGTCGATAAGGGGTTAATCAAACATAGCCCAAATTTGTATGCGTCTCTAATCAGGAGAGCTATAAGAACTAGATCTAGGCTACACATACAAAGTAAACAGAAAAGAAACTCTGTGCATCAAATCCTGACCTTTAACATTAACCCTCTCAGTGCCAGAGGGGTACACAACGCATTGCTTTCCACACCCTCTGACACTCAAAGGGTTAACTTATGACTTACTATAGATAATAAACAGCAAAGTTTAGTTACACATTTCTGACTAAAACCACAGTAAGCTTACCCATCCAGATAAGCCATCCTAGAATTAGGCAAGTACTATCTGCCTCTAATCCAGAGGTTCTCAACCTGTGGGTCGCGACCAGGTCGGGGGTCGAATGACTATTTGCCAGGGGTCGCCTAAAACCAGGGCTCCACTAGCAGGGGTTTCATTTAGACGCCCCCAGCCGCTTGGGTAGCTTGCCCAAGTTGCAAACCGGAAGTATGTTTGTTACGGAAGGACTGGGGCCCGTGGAACTGCCGCATTGAATGAGCATCGCAGTCGTCCCAGAATGCAACGCAACGCAACGTCGTGCTTCACGTTAATCACCCCAAGGACAGGTGACAGCGACAGATTATGTTTTTTTTCTGGCACTCAAAAACCATAGGGGGCAATATGGAGATGATGGGGGGGGCAATGCGAAGGCAATATGAGATGATGGGGGCAATGTGGAGATGATGGGGGGCATGTTGGAGCTGATGGTGACAAGTTAGGGCTGATGTGGGGCAATATGGGCCTGATGGGGGGGCAAGTTGAACCTGATGGGGGGCAATGTGGAGATGATGGGTGCAAGTTAGAACTGACGGGGGCAATATGGAGATGATGGGGGCAAGCTGGAGATGATGGGGGCAATATGGAGCTGATGGGGGCAAGTTGGAACTGATCTGGGCAAGTTGGAACTGATGGGGGGCAATGTGAGTGCAATATGGAGCTGATGGGGCAAGCTGGAGCTGATCAGGGCAAGTTGGAGCTGATGGAGGCAATGTGAGGGCAATGTGGAGCTGATGGAGGGCAAGTTGGAGCTGATGGGGGCAATGTGAGGGCAATATGGAGATGAGGGAGAAAGTTGGGAGCTGATGGGGGGGAAACGTGAGGGCAATGTGGAGATGATGGGGGGCAATGTGTGTGCATGCATGAAACAGTAATAGAGACAAAGACACATGCAACAGACATATACACATATAGACACAGAAACTCCCACACGCATGCACTGACATACATAGAATGAGACAGACACACGCATACATGCAATGATACACACACACGAATAGAGAGAGACAATCTTGATGTGAGCCATATATATTTATTTTGGGCGGGGGGAAATCTTGGGTGAGTTCCCACGACGTGACCCCTGTCTAAAACCATCAGAAAAATGTTTTTTTGTAACATAACAGTAGCAAAATTACAGCGATGAAGGAGCAACGAAAATAATTTTACTGTTAGGGGTCCCCACAACTTGGGACATTTTATCAAAGGGTCGCTGCACTAGAAAGGTTGAGAACCACGGCTCTAACTAAGTGAAAATGTTTTTAGTATAAGGCAATTAAAAAGCAGTATTACCAGTTTACTGTGAGCAAAACCCTTGTGAGGGAAATATGGGAGGTATTTATTCCTTCCCTAATTACTACTAGCATCTAATAAATGGCACTACCAACCAAGAGGGGGGTAGTCAATATTTCCCAAAATGCATAAACAACTATACTATACAGATGACTGGCAAGCTCAAACTATAATTATCAGTAGTGTTCAAATATTTACATGTGTATAGTCAGGAGAGCAGCTTTTTAATTACATCATAATAAATTCATGTTCATTTAGTTTTGAGACAGATAAGGACATAAATCTGGAGTCACTTGATGGGGCAGGCAAAATTATAATATTTTGGCTAGAAACAGGCAACTAAACTTCACTGTCTATATATATAAAAGAAGACTTTGTGCCTGGCAAAACACACCCAGGGGCGGCAGTAAAAAGGATTACTGCTGCCATTGGGTGATTCTGTGGGAGTGTGATTTTTGGCCTGCCCCCACTATCCAGCCCGCCCACCACTATCTAAGGCTGAAAAAAAAAATGGCTGCCACACACTCCTACACCACAGACACATGCACATGCCCTCCCACACACACACACTAGCAGACACATACACACACGCACGCTGAGGATGATGGGAACAATGTTCAAGCTACAGCTGGAAGGCCATGGTCCAATCTGTATTATGCAGCTTCTTCATTCCCTGTCTTTGAGCCTACACAGCTCTGCTACTTACTACAAGTGAGCTGATTTCTAAACAATCAGCAGGAGGATACTGGCTTGCTGAGAAAGTGGAAACAACGGCAGAGAGGTGATCAGACAGTGCAGAGCAAGGCTTCAGCTGAGCTGGTAAATGGCAGAGACATGGATGTGACTGTATTTATATATTGCACAAAGAGAGAGAAAGAGAGCAGGTTGTTTGTCAGTCTGTCTGTAAGTAGAGGTGCCAGTTCCTGCAATCATCTCCATGCTGTACATAGCTCACTGTGTAGCATGTATGACAAACTATTTATATATGGTCTGGCATTGTATAGTATACAGTCTGTGTATAAGGACTGGCACTATACAGTATAGGAGGGACAGTCCCTGTTTGACACCCAAATCCCTCTGCTCCTCTATTTAGGAGATCACACGGTGTGGTGTATATACAGTAGGCTGACCAGACCTCACCTTTAACCGGGGACACATAGGAAATAAGCATATTTCAGGAGTGCACCAAAATCAAAGCAGCCCTGCAGTATGCATTTTTCATATGTGTCACTGGTTAAAGGTGAGGTCTGGTCAGCCTAATGTACAAGTGTATCAGATTGCTCCACATCAGTAAAACCCACGGTAATGTGGGTATAAACTTCTGTATATATCTGTTAAATTAGTCTGTGTAAAAAAATACTTTCATCTTCTTCTAAATCATTCACTTACAGAAAGAGTAACTTAACCATTTCAGTGCCAGAGGAGATGCAATGCATTGCTTACCCCCTGGCACTCAAAGGGTTAAAAATTCTCTACAGTGGTCTGGCACTGTATAGCAGTGGTTCTCAATCTGTGCCCTCAGTGGCTATTAACAGGCCAGGATTTTAGAATTTCCTTTTAAGAGCACAGGTGAGTTAATCAATATGACTGAGCCTCTGATCAACACACTTGTGTTCTAGCAGTGAAATTCCTAAGTCCTGGCCTGTTAGTGGCCACTGAGGGCATGGGCTGAGAACCTCTGCTGTATAGTATACAGTCTGCATGTGTCTGTGTATAAGGACTGGCACTATACAGTATAGGAGGGACAGTCCCTGTTTGACACCCAAATCCCTCTGCTCCTCTATTTAGGAGATCACACTGTGTGGTGTATATACCAGTGTATCAGATTGCTCCACATCAATAAAACCCACAGTAATGTGGGAATAAACTTCTGTATATATCTGTTAAATTAGTCTGTGTAAAAAAAATACTTTCATCTTCTTCTAAATCATTCACTTACAGAAAGAGTAACTTAACCATTTCAATGCCAGAGGGGATGCAATGCATTGCTTACCCCCTGGCACTCAAAGGGTTAAAAATTCTCTAAAATACACCACCAGCCACGCCCCCAGTAACACCACCGAAAACACAAGTGTCCCTCTTTGGCCATATGAAATGTTGGGAGGTATGTTACTTACACTGCTCACACTGTATGTATTTATGTTCTGATTTGCAGCTGTGTGTCACTGTTTGTGTTGTCAGTGCATGTGTGTGTATATGTGTGTGTTGCATGTGTCTTTGTCTATCACTGTGTGTACCTTTCTGACACGTACACCCTACGCTATAATTCACTATCATAACATTTATTTAAAAAAAAAGAAACATTTCCTGCATAACATGACGGGCAACGCCGTCCCAAACTGCTAGTTTATTATATATAGCAAGTCATAGGTTACTCATCGTTAAAGGTCATGATTTGATGTGCTGACTTTTTGTTTATTATGAACAGCTATTGAACATTTTCAGTCCATGGAGGTACTGCATCCAAAAAATTAAAGTTTGAGCTGTAATAACCTTTGAATTAAACATCTTTCAACAGTACAATTGTTTAACTCAGTAGGATATACATATGATGCTGAACTATGCCTTTAACATTTTGTTAAAATTGGCTTTACCCCACACCACTGTAACTCAGAGGGAAAAAAAAAAAGTTATATTAGGAACTGTGCAGGGGAAAACAACAGAGAAGCTTTAAACTTTGGAGTACCATGGTGTTGTCCAACATCTTGTAAATCAATGAGCTGTACACTCCCCTGGCATGCAAAATGTTAAGTGTAAAATCATAATGCAATAATACACTCAGTGCAATATCTGCAATAATACATTCATTTGATACTCAATTCAGTGTTGCCGCCCACCTGTGCTCCCCGATCATTGACCAACTCAACAGACCATCTGCCTTCATACTGGATCCAGACAAATATTCCTCCATCTGCATCACAGGTTGCCAGTTTTTGGAAAGGCTCATTCCATCTCACTAGCACCACCTGAAAAATGAGGAGAGTTTTGCTTTTAATGAATCATTGTCTTTTAAATTGTCTTTTCAATTAAAAAGAGTAATTAATTTATGATAGCACAAAAATATTACGTCTGCTTCAAAAACTATAAAGATATATTCTTATGCAAATACAAAGAAATAAACTAGAGGTGAGATACTGGTCAACATTCAAATGTGTTAGCAATGCAGACTTTAACTACCAACAAAAAAAACGTTATTTTTCGACTGCAGTCTCTGACATTTTTCTTTTTTTATTTTACCACGCACATTAATGGGTGACATTTTTGATTGGCTTTTTTTCCCCATCTTCACAGAGAGCTGTCAGTGAACATAGTGATACAATGTAAAAAAGAAAATTTAAAAAGAAAACACATATAGCATTCGGTACTGTAGAGAGACTGCAACATGGTATGACATTTTGCTTCGATGGTCTAAGTATCAACCAGAAAATGAACTGGAAATTGACATCCACTGTCAGAAGCATAAGTGTAATAAACTAAATAGGTGTAGATGGAAAAAGAAGTTTGTCCTTCTCAGGCCCCATAGAATCTAATTGCCAATCAAGCAATGGATTAGCCATTCATCAGACACTGTAAGAACCACTGCGGGACTGAGTGAGCTATAAGGGCTGAAAAGGCTCCACTAGCACCAATCTTGAAACTTAAAGTGGAAAAAGATTATATTAAACGTATAAGCAATTTTACTGTACATATTATACAGTTACAGAAATTGTAAATAAATAAACATAAAATAAAAGGTTACTATTCCTTTACATTGTAATCTAGGTTAAAGGTGGTACCATGTTAGCCACAGAAAAACCAGTAGACTCAGTTAGCCAATAAAGGTATCATATTTACTCTATCAGTCTCCTGCTATTCCTTTACATATATATGTGGGGAGGGGAGCAGTCTGTCTGGAAGGCACCACATCATTTTTAAACTATTAATTTTAGCCATACCATAAATTTTACATATATATTAAAAAAAAAAAACAAGTTTTCAAGCTATTTGTTATATATAGTTAATTATTAGCCAAACATTTCCTCTAAGATGTCTGTGCTGTCTGTCATCTGGTTCCTGTAAAAGATAGTATGCCTTTGCATATCTCTAAGTTAGTAATATATTCAGGGGCAATCTTATTACCATGAAAGTCCCACTTTAAGGCAAATCCTACTCTAATAAATCTAAAAAACCCTATCAAAATTTAAAATTCCCTGAGGAAATGTTATAGGAAATGCATTAGAGGTGGCCCATTAAATACACTCTTTACAAAGCTTTTGGGTCCCAGTGTGGTGCAATTAAAAACAGAAGACCTACAATATAAAAAATAACATGTAAATGAAGGACTTACCTGATGACGAAAACCCATTGGGCCTGCACAGTGTAAGAGCATATATAGGGGCTGTGGATCCAGCAGCCCTCAACATAAATAAAACTTTTATGTCCATCCCCACAGGTCATGTGAGGAATAACTGATTACAAACAGACAGGGTGCAAGCAAGGCAAAGACAGGCTAAATGCCTTTCCCTTAAAGGCCAAGAATAAAGAAGACAAAAAATAGTGAAATGGAATATACAGTGCAAGAAAATTGTATTCACTATATGGATATGTTATGGTTAGGGTTGCACAGATACCGATACTGGTATCGATGCCGATACCAGCATTTGCGCGAGTACTCGTGCAAATGAGGCCGATGCCAGCACCGATACCCTGTGTCAGGGTCAGTGCTGCAGAGAGGGAACCCAGGGAGCTGCTCACAATGCTCCCCGGTCACCTCTCTCCCTCCTGCAGCGTCGGAGCGTTGCCGCGGGTTACCATGGCAACGCACCGATGCTGACCTCTGCCGGGGCTCGCGAGAGAACAGCGAGCACCCAGCAGAGGCGGCTAAGAAAGCAAAGAGATGGCAAGATGTGAGGCATCCAAAGCGGGTGATGAAAGAAGCAGAGAGGGGGGTCAAGAGGGAGAAAAAGAGGCAAAAGGGACTAAGGGAGAAAAAAAACAGGCAAGGAGGAAGGATCAGGAGACAAAAGGAGGAGGCCAATAAGAGGCAAAAGGAGGGGGATCAGGAGAGAGAGAGAGAGAGAGGCAAAAAGGTGGGATCAAGAGTCAAGGACGAGGACAAAGGGAGATCAAAAGGGAGAGAAAAAGCCAAGGCAAAAGAAGGGGGCTCAAGAGGGGGAGAATGAAGCAAAAGGTGGGAATCAAGAGGGGGAGAAAGAGGCAAAAGGGTAGAATCAAGAGGTGGTGTGTGTGTGTGTATATATTTCAAGTACTCACCAATACCAATTACCTATATTTTGTTTTGCGGTCACTTGCCAGTTTTCTAAGTACCTAAAGCATATATATCGGTAATTGGTATCGGTGAGTACTTGAAAAAGTATCGGTACTGGTACTCGGTCCTAAAAAAATTGGTATCGGTGCATCTCTAGTGAGCTAGAGCTGTGAGCTTTTCTTTCCTTTTTTGTTGTATGCACTTCTGCTCAGTCTAGCAGCTTTCTCAGTTATCCTATTTAAGCACTAATATAATGCAATGCATAATCCACAGTCCCTATATATGTTCTCATACTAGGCAGTCTCTGTGGGTTTTCTGCATCGGGCAAGTCCTTCATTTACATGTTTTTATACTGTAAGTCCTCTGTTTTTAATTGTACCACACTGGGACCCACAAGCATTGTAAAGAGTGTATACAAAGTCTCCCCCTCTAATGTGTTTCTTACAACATTTCCTCAGAGAATTTTAAATGTAGATGGGGTTTTTTAGATGTATTAGAGTAGGACTTGCCTTAAATTGAGATTTAGATCTTATGATATAAACTGCTCCAAAAAATAAAGGGAACACTTAAACAACACAATGTAACTCGAAGTCAATCACACTTCTGTGAAATCACACTGTCCACTCAGGAAGCAACACTGATTGACAATCAATTTCACATGCTGTTGTGCAAATGGAACAGATAACAGGTGGAAATTATAGGCAATTAGCAAGACACCCCCAATAAAGGAGTGGTTCTGCAGGTGGTGACCACAGACCACTTCTCAGTTCCTATGCTTCCTGGCTGATGTTTTGGTCACTTTTGAATGCTGGTGGTGCTTTCACTCTAGTGGTAGCATGAGACGGAGTCTACAACCCACACAAGTGGCTCAGGTAGTGCAGCTCATCCAGGATGGCACATCAATGCGAGCTGTGGCAAGAAGGTTTGCTGTGTCTGTCAGCATAGTGTCCAGAGCATGGAGGCGCTACCAGGAGACAGGCCAGTACATCAGGAGACGTGGAGAAGGCCGTAGGAGGGCAACAACCCAGCAGCAGGACCGCTATCTCCACCTTTGTGCAAGGAGGAGCAGGAGGAGCACTGCCAGAGCCCTGCAAAATGACCTCCAGCAGGCCACAAATGTGCATGTGTCCAATCAAATGGTCAGAAACAGACTCCATGAGGGTGGTATGAGTGACCGACATCCACAGGTGGGGGTTATGCATACAGTCCAACACCGTGCAGGACGTTTGGCATTTGCCAGAGAACACCAAGATTGGCAAATACGCCACTGGCGCCCTGTGCTCTTCACAGATGAAAGCAGGTTCACACTGAGCACATGTGACAGACGTGAGAGTCTGGAGACGCCGTGGAGAACGTTCTGCTGCCTGCAACATCCTCCAGCATGACCGGTTTGGCGGTGGGTCAGTAATGGTGTGGGGTGGCATTTCTTTGGGGGGCCGCACAGCCCTCCATGTGCTTGCCAGAGGTAGCCTGACTGCCATTAGGTACCGAGATGAGATCCTCAGACTCCTTGTGAGACCATATGCTGGTGCGGTTGGCCCTGGGTTCCTCCTAATGCAAGACAATGCTAGACCTCATGGGGCTGGAGTGTGTCAGCAGTTCCTGCAAGAGGAAGGCATTGATGCTATGGACTGGCCTGCCCGTTCCCCAGACCTGAATCCGATTGAGCACATCTGGGACATCATGTCTTGCTCCATCCACCAACTCCACGTTGGCGGATGCTTTAGTCCGGTATGGGAGGACATCCCTCAGGAGACCATCCGCAACCTCATCAGGAGCATGCCCAGACGTTGTAGGGAGGTCATACGGGCACGTGGAGGCCACACACACCACTGAGCCTCATTTTGACTTGTTTTAAGGACATTACATCAAAGTTGGATCAGCCTGTAGTGTGGTTTTCCATTTTGATTTTGAGTGTGACTCCATATCCAGACCTCCATGGGTTGATAAATTTGATTTCCATTGAGAATTTTTGTGTGATTTTGTTGTCAGTTCATTCATTCATTCAGATCTAGGATGTGTAATCTTAGTGTTCCCTTTATTTTTTGGAGCAGTCATTCAGATCTAGGATGTGTAATCTTAGTGTTCCCTTTATTTTTTGGAGCAGTGTATTTAAGCATGCATGGAATTGGCATAAGGCTGTCCTTAAAATAAGAAAAGACCAAGGACCAAATTTTTACAGTAGGAAAATGGGCAGACTAGATGTACCAAATGGTTCTTATCTGCAGTCAATATCTATGTTTCCATGTTACATTAATTGTTTGTCT
Organism: Rhinophrynus dorsalis; assembly: GCA_037306005.1. Taxonomy (NCBI): domain Eukaryota; kingdom Metazoa; phylum Chordata; class Amphibia; order Anura; family Rhinophrynidae; genus Rhinophrynus; species Rhinophrynus dorsalis. Next base: position 194,439,977 of record CM074720.1, on the reverse strand, counting down.
AAACATACTTTCACATGGTTACCTGCTTATCTATATTACTCCTTTGAGGCGACAGGGAGAGGAGAGAATGGAAAAAGAGGGAGGGGAGGGAAAGAATTAAAAAAAAAAAAAAAAATTGAAAGATAAAGAATATAGTGGGGGAGGAAGGGGAGTGAAAAAGTTTTTTTTTTTTTTTTTTCTGCGCACTATATGGTAATGTCGATATTTGTTGCCTTTCTGATGGTTCTAGCCTCTCGGGGGTCAGTTTTCACTCTCCTCTAAGTTGGATGCACCTCGTGGGCCTGGGCTCATGGATAGTCAGTCCCTTTATGATCTCCACTGTGTTTTTATCATCATGTGATACAACTTATCTTTATTGAAGAGAATCTTGACAATATATGAAATTATGATATAATGCTGTTACCAGTGTTTGATATGAGTACCACTCTCCATGGCAATTCACCAACTTACCACACCATTGCCAAAAATACTATAATTTGATACAGTGTATGCTTTATTATTACTTATGATTCTTACAACCTATCATATAGCTCAACTCTTGCCACTGTTGCACTCTCAGATGTTTGACTTGGCTATGTAGGTTGTTCCTACCCATCCTTCCTCTTTCCTTCATTCCCCCCTTTTTTTCCTCCGTCCCCTATTATCGGACCTTATTCTATGCCCTAGCAACCGTATCAGCCTTTTAATCTCCATTGCAGTATTCCTGTTTGAAGCTCTTACTCAGTGCATTGACAATACATATCATGCATCTTCCCAGTTGTTAAACCCAATCCCCCAGCCCAAACCACTGATCTATTGTGTCATCAGTCTGCTTTGCTACATTTCATTTTCTTTCCCTGGTTTAAGATCTTTCAACTTTCTGTTCTCTCTGTTGCCATGTTCCCTTCTCTCACCCCACCACCTTTTTTTCTTTTTTTTTTTTCCCCTCACTATCTATATGGAAGCAGGGGGTTGGGCGCTGAGAGCAGGATCTGTGGTCTCCAAACTACACATTCTCCCACAATCTTTTTAAATTATGACTATGATTATATTATCCATCAACACCAGGGGGCTTAATATACCGGAGAAGAACAGAGAAATTGAGCTAAGGGACTTTGACACACTGGCAGTAGATGTAATTTTCATACAAGAAACTCATTTTAACTCTTCTTCTCCCAGATTCTTTAACCATACATTCTCAGTTATCTATTTAGCCTCAAACTCCCCTGGATTTTGCTAGATATAAAGGTTGACACGGAGGGTCGCTTTCTTTTCTTGAAAGCGTTCTTGTACTATAAATCATTTTTCAACATTTACACACCCAACTCCAACCAAATTTACTTTCTCATGAAGCTACTGGCCTCTATTAATACTTTTAGCGCTGGAAAACTGATAATTAGAGGCAATCTCAATATCCCTCTGTCAGGTTATTGGTCTTGTTACGTTACCATAGGTGCTTTTTTCCCTATTTTGTGATTGGCTAGTGGGGGTATTTAGGGTTTGATTCTGCACCCATTTTCCATCCAATTATTGAGTTTTGTCTTTGTTTGGGTCCCCATTAGTTCCTATTGTTGACTTGTAGCTTGTTTCTAGATTCCCGCTGGTGTCTGACTCCCTGGCTTGTTTTTGACTAACATTTGCCTTCTCTCCGTAGCTACTGACAGTCCGGCTGACCGTTTTGGCTTCCTCATCATCCTCGACCGTGCTCTCATTCTGTTGGGCTTGGGTGTCGGACATCTCTCCTTTTCCTGGCTGCTTGTGCATTTTTCCTCCCAGACCTTCTCCGCTGCTCATCGCGAGGGCCGGTAGGAGGTAGTGGCTGCGTTCGGCTGTTGCCATTTTCTTGCTCCCTCTCTTCTTCCTCTGCTGGTAGGGGGTTTGAGTGCCCTTGGTACTTGTCAGTGTCTCGGGTGTCTGGTGGCGCGACAGCCGTGGGACTCGTTCTGAGTCTCAAGGGTGTCGGTTTGCGCTGTAGCCTGTTGGCCGCCTGCGTGGCCGGTCCCCGAGTCCTCCAGCGCTTTGCTCCCTTCCCGTTCTTGCGGGCAGACCTAGGTTGCGGTCCCATTCCTCCCCCCAGTGGGGATTTAGAGGTACTGCAGACTCTGTTCTGCTAGCACTTCTTTCCTGCTGGCTCCTCCGGTGCTGATAGGGTGTTGGGGAGATTTGGCAGGCTGTCCTGTCTCCTCCCTATTTGTTACTTTCCTCGCCTGTCCTATTTTCTTTTTTCCCTTGGCAGAGGCTCTTAGTTTGGGGGTTGGTGGGAAGCTATTCTTGGCCTCAGGGGGCATCTATGGATTAGGGCACCGTTGGAGACTCTTTCGGAGATACAGGTATTGTGGGGGTAGTCCTTGCAGGAGTCTGCTTTGTGTGTCAGATTCTGCTGGGCCTCTCGGCTCCGGCTTGTCTGCTCCCTCCTTTCATCTCTGTTTATTGTGTTGTAGGGTTCCTCCCTGTCTTCTTTCCTCCTTGGTCTCCTTGTTCCATCTTAGTTTGGAGTTTTGCATTTGGGGTCCTGCTCCTTAGTAGAGTCTGGGGTCTCTACCGGCTTGACTTACTCACTATCTGGGCCCCAGCTCAACTGGGGTCGGACATCTGGCTTCGCGGCCAGTACCTTTATTTCCGGCTTTTGCCGCAGCAAGGTGAGTAAGGTGGCTGGCTCCGCTCCCAGACATCACTCCCTAGCTGCGTACCCGAGCTACTCTCTCCTCAGACCTACGGACTCTGTCTGGTCGGCAGCGCTCTCAAGCATCGCTCCCTAGCAGCATACTGAAGCTGCCTTCCTCTCTGACTTCGGGACCCGAGTCGTTACACCATCTGAACCAATCTGTGGACTTCTCCTCAGGGACATCCCATTTTAAATGGTCATAACTCAAACTTCTCGTAATTGGTCATGGTAATTGTTTTGTGGACCTTCAGCTCCTGAACACATGGAGAGGTTTGTACCCTAGAGATAGAGACTATACCTTCTACTACCTTCTACTCTGCTCCTAACTCTTCCTATTGCAGACTAGACTACTTATCTGTGTCCTAGTCTTTTGCTTCATTTATGGGTCTCAATGACAACTGAGCTGGCAACTTGGTTGGACCATTCATAGGATACTTTATGTATTACGTTGCCTGACGCTTGGTTCTTTTCTTCTGTTTGGAGACTCAATGAATTACTCATTAAGATGCACTTACAACAATACTTTTCTTTCAACTCCACTTCTCAGATGCCAGAACCCTTTGTAATGAAAACACACAAATGTGTCATTAGGGGACACAAAGTTGAGTCTTCAAAAAAAAAAAAAATGGGATACACAACAAATGACTAACAACTTAATAGGATGCGGCATTTGGAAGCCAAACATTGAAGAAGAAAAAAAAAATGATCTCCATCTAATCTGGAACCACTACAAAAGTCCAAAGAGGAACTAGCCACTCAGCTGAGACACGGAACAATCAAATCTTTTATGTGGGCCAGATACCAACATTATCTTTCAGAAAATAAATGTGGAAAGACTAGCATCTAAAGAGAATGTAATTTACAAGTCTTTTTGCATATTAAGAATGCTTCTGGTATCACACTGCAGATATTGTTAATGTTTTAAAGACTTATTACAAAGGTTTGTACAATCTCATTCACAGCCTCCTGAAAAAATTGTGGCTTACAAACTCTCATGTATAGTAGAATTTTTTCACTGTTACCGAGTTTCCTTCATACCAGAAGACATAAGAGGGTTATCAGACTGTCCATTTAACTCAGTGCACAAGCTGACATATGTTTGCACACCTGAAATGACAGTTCCAGGGTGCTTACCTCTGTGGCGACTGTCAGCAAGTGGTCTCTCTGGAAGTTTGTATTAGATATCTGGAGAGGCAAGACCTTGAGGAAGGACACTGTGTGCTGACCGAACATTGATACATATATGTAAATACAAGTTTTCTATTATAGCACAATTCACAAGTCCTGAGAGTGTTTTTCTATTACGTGATCTTCTATATAATTTCCAGCCAGAAAATAGCACCCAGGCAGTTTAACCTTTTTAAGAGTGAGTGCATCCCTCTGGTTTCTGTTCTATACATATACACAGTACTGTGAAAAAGTCTTAGGTAGGTGTGGAAAACTGCTGTAAAGTAAGAATGCATTCAGAAATAGACATGTTAATTATTTTTATCAGTTAACAAAATTATAGTGAGTGAACAGAAGAAAAATCTAAAATCAAAATCAATATTTGGTGTGACCACCCTTTGCATTCAAAACACTATCAATTCTTCTAGGTGGGACTGTCTCTCAAAACTCTGCATGCACAAGGTTGTGTGCCAATGGTATGGGCTATCCTGCTACTGACTTTTAATGACATTTCCAGAACCAAAAATCATAAGGTTACTGGCTGCCACCTGATACTGTAAGCTACTTATTTTGCTCACTGGTAGTGGGAGAAAAACCCAATGAGCAGTCTCAGTCACACAGCCTGTACTCTTCCCACTTGTGCAGGTATCTGTTGTCAGGTGGATTTTCTTGCCGTTTAAGCTTTCCAGCCCTTTGCCCACCACACTAACCACCTGCACGTACAATTCTGGCACAGCAGTCCTGGAAAAATAAGTGCAGCTTGGGATATGCCATCAGTTCTCTAAAGCCTTGATTCTCAACAAAATAATACAGAAGCAGGTCAACTGCCAACATCTAGGCAACATTGCCATTCCACAGGCGTACTTAGGGATTGTTTTTGTTAAGTTTTTGACTTCTTACAAAGAACTCAGTAAGTGTGGGTTGGCAAAACATGGCAGAAGAACCCTGTAACTTGTAACTATAGGAGGTGGATTTGTGGGCAGTCTATGACTCCATGATCTCTTACAGAAAACTCAGTCACACTTCTCTGCAGCAGGAGCCATAGGTGCTATATGGAATGAACTCCTGGCACACCTTTTGACACATTACTAACATCACAGGAGTGTTTCTGCTACTGCAGCTAGTTGCACAATTAACATGTTGGCTGTCGCATCTCCCAGACAGAAATCTGGTTGTGCTTTAGGTGAGATCTCACTTAGGAGGTGCCCAAGAGTGAGCCTGCTTTCTCCCTGCTCATGTGATTCTTAGACAACAGATAGCAACATTCTTAGCTTTAGGATTGTGAGTGAAGTATCGCCATACTGTGGATTTCAAAGACTGTGGTGTTCCTGAGGGGAGTTAGGTGTTGATGAAGCTGTAGTACTACTAGGTGTCACTAGATACAGCACTTCCAACAACAGCAGAGGCACTCATCATAGCTAAGGTTGTGGAGGTTAATAATTTGTGTTGTTTTTGCTGCTGCTGGTGTGGCTGAGTGGGGCTTGGACTTGGAAGCTGTGATGATGACAGGATGACTTATCACGGGTTTTAGTCATTAGGTCACCCTCAGCATCACCCACCACTTCTTTTCCACTACTTTTATATTCCTCTTGGCTTTTAGAGGTTTAACCCCTTCGCGACAAAGGACGAACATGTACGTCCTCTGTGGCTGTCACTTAGTGACAGAGGACGTACATGTACGTCCAGGAAATCCGGATCCCCGCGCGGCTGCACGCCGTTCGGGGACTCCGGATTCTAATGGAGAAAAAAAAAAAAAAAAAAGTTAGACGGGCGTTAAGTGACGGCCGCGTGCACTAAGGGGTTAACCCTTTTGCGTGCAAAGCAATGCATTCCGTACCACTCTGGCACTCAAAGGGTTAAAACACATTTTTTTACTTTTACTTTCACAAGGATCACTACTACTTTGGGGACAGGTGTTTTTGTGTGCGTTTGTCTCATTGTCAGATACAGCAGTTGGTTGAGCTGCTACACCTTCTTCCATTATGACATTAACAATAAAATGGTACTAGTTGTCATCTTCAGAGTTTCTTACATGGTTTCTTAATAATACTGGATCCTCCTTAGGAGCAAAGGGATCACAATCATTTATTGCACATGGTGGAATACCACTTTATTCACACATCCCTGCATTGCGGCTACTCCTTTCCCCCTCCCTCTGCCCCTTGTGCATTTGAGGGACATTACTCAACTAGTATGTGCGCGTGTGCGTGTGTGTGTCTGTGTCTATGTGCAATGTACAGTACAGAAGAGAACTGATGGACTGTAAGGTCTTGCCTTGGTCCTCTACAAAACAATCAATCTAGTCTAGTATAAGTCTGCCTCAGTCACACAGCTGATGTCAGGGTCCCTGTCTGACTCCCCCAGCACGACGACGACGACGACTAATAATAATAATAATAATAATAACAACAGCCAGATCAGGAAGGAACTCAGACAGCTACATGTGTATTTCCAATCAGTCACGCAGAAGGGATCAAAGCAGATTTACCCCAAATACCACAACATTCTAATGTCCACAAACTCCACCAGAGCAGAGATAATAACACCCATGTAAAGGAGGAGCTTGGATCACTGCTACAGTCAGTCACACCAAATTTTGGGGTATCTGGGGTCAACCTCCTTTCCTGTCCTCCAGAGTGCCCCCACACTCCCCTAATACAGAGGAATATTCTGCATAAAAGACTCCCTAAATTAATCTTCTCTAGCTCACAAACTCATTTCATGCTGTGGGAACACAACACCCCTGTCATATTATGTCTGCAGGAAAATAAGTGAAATTTATCACTCCACATGGTGGAGAGAAATTCAGTCTTACCACTGATTTCAATGCAATGATTTAGGTAAAAAAAAAAAAAAAAAAAAGCAGAAAACCTGCACTTTTCGCAAAAAGAGGATTTTAGTCTTACCTGTTACATACTTTTCTCTTAGTCCATACAGGTTACTGGTAACTTTGGGTAGGTGATCCGCCCCTTTAAGTAGGCAGGAACAGTTCTAGAAATGACTGCAGGGGGTGGAGCCTACATTCCATCCTTGGCTGCAGCTAGCCAACCAGCTTCAGAAAGATTTGAGACACTATTGACTAGACAGTAGAAGGGAAAGAAGACTCCTGTGAGCATGACCCCGAAGGACCCCCTCGGTCTGCCACAGGAGAGCCAAGCATGGTCCCTTGACAGGGTGGGAGACCAGTAACCTGTATGGACTAAGAGAAAAGGATTTAACAGGTAAGGTTAAAATCCTCTTTTCTCTGACGTCCAATACAGGTTACTGGTAACTTTGGGATGTCCAACCACTGAGTTTCCCCAGAGGCGGGAAGTAAGGCAAGGACCAGGTACAAGGCCCCCAAAGACACCAGAGCAGATATGAACCATCAGATCAGAGATAGCCCAACAACAATGAAGACAAAAGACACTGAACAGGGGTAACACCCCCCCAAACTGTTACACAGCACACTGAACTAGAGCCAACAGGGTTCAAAAGTGAAGGAAGCACTAAGAACTAAAGCAGATCCTAGACAGGCAAGACTGCCTCCAGGATCTTCTGTCCAAAGCAGGCGTCAGCTGAAGCCAGAACAACCACACGGTAGTGCTTCGAAAGGGTGTGCACAGACGACCAAGTGGCAGCCTTGCACAACTGATCAGCTAAGGCCTGATTCTTGTAAGCCCAAGAAGCCCCAAAAGATCTAGTGGAATGAGCCGTGACTCGAAAGGGAACAGGCTTCTTCCTCAGTTTGTAAGCCTTACGAATAGTGGCCTTGATCAAGGACAAATATTCACTTTGGATGCAGGTCTTCCTGCACTGGGACCCACCGGAACAGAGCGTCAGATTGTCCGATAGACTCAGTGCGATGTACATAAAACTTAAGACAATACACCACATCCAACAAGTGGAGATCCCTCTCCTTGGCGGAGGTAGGTTCAGGGCAGAAAGAGGGCACCACAATCTCCTGAATAATATGGAACTCTGAAACCACCTTCGGGAGAAACTCCTGAGAAGTGCGAAGTACCATCTTGTCCTTGTGAAACACCAAAAATGGTGGTTTACAGGACAGAGCATGCAACTCCGCGACACTGCGAACATATACGATCGCCAGGAGAAAAGCAATTTTCCACGCCAAAAGGCGTAGAGGAATAGTAGCCAAGGACTCAAAGGGAGGGAGCTGAAGGACGCCCAGAACCAAAGATCCCACTGAGGAGCAGAAGCCTCAAAGACAGGACGAGTATGAGCAACTCCCCGGAAGAACACCTTGACATCAGGAAGGATAGCAATGCGCCTCTGAAAGAAAACAGAGAGAGCAGAAGTCTGAACCTTAAGGGAACTCAAATTGAGGTCCTTATCTACACCATCCTGCAAGAAGGCCAAGACTGTAGGCAGAGCAACGTCCTGAGAGAGATCCTTATCAGCACACCAAGATAGAAAGGTCGAACAGACACAATGATAGGCCTTAGAAGAAACTGGCTTGCAGGCACTAAGCATAGTAGCCACCACACCAGAAGAAAAACCTTTCTTCTTCAATATTGAGGATTCAATTCAAAGCTGTCAAAGACAGATGATGAATGTCCTCTTCCACAGGTAACCCTGGGGAAGAAGATCCGGGCGGGAGGGGAGCCGGAATGGCTCCGCCACTGACAGATCCAGAAGCTGAAAAACCAAGCCTGTCGAGGCCAGGACGGAGCAATCAGAATGACTGGACATCGCTCCAGTCGCAATTTCCATAACACACTGTGCAACAAGAGAAGGGGAGTAAAGATGTAAGCCATAGAAAATAACCAAGGAATGGACATGGCATCTACCGCCAGAGCAAGAGGATCCCAGAGAAAGCAGAACCTTGGAACCTTCCTGTTGTGTCTTGTTGGCATCAGGTCGATGCAAGGAAGACTACACTTCTGGACAATGAGGTTGAACACCTCTGGATGCAGTTCCCACTATCCATTGTGTGTCGACTGAGGAAATCTGGCATGCCACTGTCTACTCCAGAAATGTGCACTGCGGATATGGCAGGAATGTGTTCTTCTGCCCAGGACAAAATAGCCTTGACTTCTAACCAAGCAGTGAGACTTCTTGTTAATGTAAGCCACAGCCGCGGCATTGTCGGACTGAACCTGGCCCGGGTATTCCTCCAGCTGGGGTGTCCAGTGACGAAGGGCATGAAATATCGCCCGAAGCTCCAACATGTTGATGGGTTCCCTAGACGGAGAGGCTGGCATCCGTCGTCACAGTGGTCCAGAAGGATATCAGGAAGGACTTGCCCTTCAGAAGAGTGGAGAGGTCGAGCCACCACTACAAACTCCGTTCCACATGAAGAGGGAGGGATACTGACCTCTGCAGAAGGTCGGCTGACCCTTGCACACCTGGATCACAAACCTCTGAAGTACCCTGGTGAGAGCCATGGCAAACGGGACTGCTTCCATTGTGGAAATTAATTTCCCCACCACAGAGGTTAGCTTCTTGGCTGGAACTGAATCGTGAGCTAGAACAGCCGAAACCCTGTGGGCGATCTGGTGGGCCACTTCCTCCGTGAGAAACACCATGCTCTGCTGAGTGTCGAAGAAAAGGCCCAGGAAAACCAGACGCTGGGATGGGACAAGATCCGACTTGTCCATGTTGATGATCCACCCGTGACTGGTGAGAGCATGAATGCAGTCCTGAACCTGCTGATGAAGTTCCGCAGAGGGGGCTTTCAGAAGCAGGTTGTCCATGTATGGAGTAACACCGATGCCGTCCCAGAGGAGGACGGACACTAAGGCTCCCAGGACATGGTTGAACACCTGAGGAGCTTTAGTCAGACCAAAAGGGAAGAGCTGAGAACTGAGAATACCTTTGTTCGCAGGCAAATCTGAGATATTGCCGGCTCTCTGGATGAATAGCGATGTGTAAATACGCGTCCTGAAGATCCAGAGAAGCAATCACCATCCTCAAGGACTCCTGGTGATGAGACCGGATCACAAAGGAATTGAGATCCTTCAAATCCAAAATTGGACGAGAACCGCCGTCCTTCTTGGACACCACAAAGAGGTTTGTGTAAAAATCCATACCTTTGTCCTGAACTGGAACAGGCTCTAGAACATGTCTAGAAGGGACTGGATAGCGCCATTGAAGAGACGGTGTTTCTCTGCACCCTGGGGCGTATGAGAGGAGAAGAAGCGAAAGGGAGGAAGAGAAACAAAAGGGATCCTGTACCCTTCCACCACCACCTGTGAAACACACGGGTCCAACACTGAATCCTCCCAGATGCTGCGGTAGTGATGTAGACGACCACCCAAAGCTGAATGGGGACCTAGGTTCTGCAAGTCATGCTGGAGAAGTCTTGGAAGCCTTAGGCTTGGAGGAGACCTTGGGCTTCCATTGCTGTTTGTGCTTGGAGGAGGCACGTGGAGCTGAGGGAACAGCCTGGTTCGCCGGACGTGTCTCAGTCTGAAAGGAACTAAAAAAACAGTTATGCTTGAGAGGAGTTTTCTTACTGGGGACCAAGGGTAGATGAGTACTCTTACCCCCTGTGGCCTCACTAATCAGATCCTGGAGATCTGGTCCAAATAAGGATATGCCCTGAAAGGGCAAGGACAGTAAGGCTTTCTTGGAAGCGGTATTGGCAGACCAGATCTTGAGCCAAGAGCTCGTCTGGCAACCACAGACATGGTGGAAACCCTTGCCACCAGACGGATGGCATCAAATAAGGTAGCACAAACATAGTGCTGGGCCTCAGATATGTTGGCAAGGAGCCATAACATATCTGAAGATGAAGCACCCTGACGTACAGCTAGGGTGAGCTTTTCAGTCCAGACTGCAATGGCCCAGTTAACCCATGCCGCAGCGAATGCTGGATGCATGGCAATACCAGCAGTGGCAAAAATGGACTTGAGGGAACCTCAAGCTTCTTGTCAGTCCAGTCCTTCAGAGCGGACGCATCAGAAACCGGTAAAGCAGGAGACTTAGATAGCCTGGATACAGAAGCATCCACCTTGGGGGGATGAACCACTGACCAAGTGCCGCCTCAGAAAAGAGGTAAAGCTTAGCAAACTTCATGGAAACACAAGGCGGCATGAGTGGGGTTAGGTGGAAAACAAGTATGGGGCTTTACAGGCTCCTGGAATACATCACAGGGGTCTGAAGAGACCTCCTGAAGTAGGGGAATGTTAAGCGTGTTTAAGACAGCCCTGATCAGGCTCTCAGCCGAGGGTTCAGGATCAGCCTCAAAGGGGTCCCCAAAAATTGAGAGGAACCCACGGCAGAACATTCCTCAACATCTGAATCCATCAACAGTTCCTCTTCAGAGGAATCTGAAACGTCAGGTACTCCTTGCGGTTTGGGAAGGGAAGATCTAACTGAGGAAGGGGTCTGCCATGAATGGAAAACTCATTGTAATTGGGATGGAAAGAGTTGCAATGAAGACCTAAGGTTCCTGTAGCAGCCTTGAAATCTTGCACCCAAACTGGCTCTAATGCATGACTGGAGGTCCCTGGGAGAGGTCCATGCTGGGCACAATGACCTAAGAATTCTCTAGGCAACCCTGTGTGACGTGAGGAGCAGTGCACAATGGGGGATACAGAGACCCCAGCGTCCTTAGTCTTAGGCCTGGCCCCAAGCTCCAACGGAGTAGACATTCTTACACTGTCAACAACATTCAGAATAATAAATCACCAAATTTACAGTGTGTGAGATTAAAATTTCACCCCAGAAATTGCTAAAATACACTTATCTGGCAGGCGAAGGGTTAATCTGCAGAGGAGAGAAAGAGTCCAAGCCCTGAGTGGGATACTCGTTCTGAAAAGATCACAAAATGGCTGTCGCAGCGGGAGCCGATCAGAAATGAGTGTGCAAAGCAAGCACTCATGGGAAATGTAGTTTTCCTGGAAAAAGTTCCCCAACAGTGCCCGAAGCCCAGAGCCCCCAACATACTTGCAACTTGAACCGGATGATAGAGCAAGGTCAGACAATTAAAATGAGCTATCTCTGAAGTTGCTACATTGAGCGGTTGCAGAGATATGTCCCAAACTGTACAGCCTCATAGGAGTGAATGGAGCAATGGTGCTATGTGGTAAAGCGCGCCTTAAAGGGGCAGAACTCAAATTTGTCAAAGTTAACCCCTTAAGGACAATGGACTTACCTGGTACATCCCACAAAAACTGTCACTTAGTGACAATGGACGTACCAGGTACGTCCCGGAAATCCGGGTCCCCACTCGGCTGCAGGCCGCCAGAATCCTTTGGTTAAAAAAAAAAAAAAAAAAAGTTAGCCGGGTGTTAAGTGCGCACAGGGCCTGTCACTAAGGGGTTAAAACTGAGAAATAAAAATACATCAAACATCACTAGAACATGTAAGCAGACCCAGAAAACACTGAACCCAGTAGGGGAAAGTGCCAATAACCCTCCCAAAGGATGCTAACCAGCAGCTAAAGGGTTAAGTTACCACATAAACTTACTCCAAACACTGACAGACATAACAAAGACCCAGTGAGTGCAGGAGTGTGCAAAAAGAACTCCAAGATAAAACCCCTGTGCGGGGGGGGCAAGTGGACCTGCAGCACTCAAAGGGTTGCTCACCTTTCCTGTAGATCTTCTATTTCCAGATTACCATGTATTAAGAAGTAGCCTCAGTGGGCAAACTCCTGAGGAAAGAACTTGGAGTCAAGATCCCCCCCCCCAGGGCTTAAGGTCCACAAAAAGCACCTGGATACTGAGCTAGCCACATCTAAGGGCATTGTCAATTATGGTAATCCGCCTAATGGTGGTATTCCATATCTAATAGAAAAATAAAAAAGTTTCTAAAACTACAGCAGAACTGTTCTCTTGCCTGTGTTATCTTCACCAAGGAAGAAATCTTTCTGAAGCTGTTTGGCTAGCTGCATCCAAGGAGGGAAGGTAGGCTCCAACCCCTGCAGTAATTTCTAGAATTGTTCCTGCCTATTAAAGGGGCGGATCGCCTACCCAAAGTTACCAGTAACCTGTATTGGATGACAGAGAAATAATCGAAGCTTGGCGAAAAGGGCCATTTTTCTTTTGAGGTGAAACTTTTGTACATTCCTACTGTTTAGGAAACAAAATTTCAAGGAATAGACAGCTTAAATAGATACATATAATTTCACTAAAAGCTGTGTAGGTAAAAATCCCACTTTTATCATATTTTTACAGGCATCTGCTATGTTCAGAAGTCCCATAATGGTTAGTGAGCAATGATTCTTCTTATATTTATTCACAATATCTGATGTTTATGTCCCATTTAAAACTAAATTTAGGAATAAGAGTAAATAGATCATATATACTTGTTCGTGTGCAAGATATGCCAATGTGTTCTGGTTACACAATAAAATTACAAACATTATTTATATGCATATACTTCTTGTAGACTACAAGGAGATCGTTCCTATCCACGACATCCAAATTGGAGATAATTTATCTGTACAGTGTCCAATTTGTAGCCTGTGTCGATGAAGGCATGCCCATTTCATTCCTTTTATCTACTATCAGATCATTGTCACATGTAATAGGCATAATCATTACTAAGTACCTTCCTTTTAAGTAATACACAATACATATGTATTATTCCTGAAAATGTAGATGGTTAGATACACATCAGACTAATAGCAAGTAAAAGGCATATAAAACACCTCCCTGTCTGATGTATGCAATACATGTTTCCATTTACCCGGATTATCTTTACAAATAATACAGTGTGCCTGCATCACATCCTCTGTTGTGCGCTCAGTATTTTCTGTAAAACATATTTAATCTTCTTTCTCAACAGTGTCCTAATTAATAGTGAAAGCACAGACACTGATCAACAGAATTCGTTTTCTAACACAAAACTGCCATGGCTTCAGTACTGTATGAGGCAGCGTTTTCAAAAACTTGCAGCATTTGAAAGGTTTTGCCACTCCCTTTCCTGGGTCCTAATATGATCTAGAGGTTCATTTTCTAAAGATCAAACCGGAAACATACAAGAATAGAAAAAAACTAAAAACAGCAGTTTTCTAGCATTTTCTTTTAAATTGTATATAATTTTTTCCATATATTATAAAATCATATATTTGCATATGCAGGTATAGTGCTACATCTTATAGAAATACAAAAGACAAAAAAGCGGACTCAATCATAGCACTCAATTATTCAAATATCTAAACCATGATGGTACATTACTCATTTTATACAAAAAGGGGCTTTTCAGGTCTTATCAGGCAAAGGCAATGTTAATCAACAGGAGGGAAAAGATACACATATAATAATGTGTATGCACGTACAAGAAATGCCCTACAATAAATGTCTTGATTATTTTCAGGAAAACAGTATAATATCATATGACGCAGCAGGTTGAAATCTCAATTGGGAAATCCGGCAAGGCTTTATGAAGTGATCAACCTAGATAGCATCAGGGAGAAGATTATCTGGTAGCACAATTTCATACCTCCCAGCATTTCAAATGGCCAAAGAGGGACACTTGTGTTTTAGGGGGTGTTGCTGGGGGAGTGGCTGATGGGTGTGGCATTACCGAGAATTTTTAGGCTATTTCATGACCTACGGACACCTCCTTGTGTAACCTAATAAATGACTTATAACAACACCAACATATTTTATTTACACAGACAAATTTATAAACACATAGAATGACATTTAAACAAACATTAATGTGAGTTTTATTACTGTGGAGCAATGTGATACACTTATATACACACCACACAGTCTGATCTCCTAAAAAGAGGAACATCAGAGTGGGAAAGAGGGACAGGGGGATTTGGGTCTAAAAGAGGGACTGTCCCTCCTAAAGAGGGACTCTTGGGAGGTATGCAATTTCACTAATGCGTTGCAACAAGAGACCAAAGCTCAGTGTTATAGTCCTCATATAAAAAAGCTCTCCAATATATGCAGCCACAGAAATATTCCTCACTCTGTATATAACCTGAATCATTAATTTCTTTTGCATGGCTCTGCCTAAATTCCTCTCCACAGAAAATAGGCTTATTTGTCACACTTTTACTTAATTATGATTATGCATTTTCCCTATAATACTCTCAAAATACCTGTTGCACAGTGTCACAGTACAAACGTATATATTGCACAGCTGATAGAGCAAAAAAGACATGTATCCATTAAGTTTAGTGTCTACCACACCACCTTTTTTGATCTGCAGAGGAAGGCGGGAGGGGGGATGGATTATTGAAGCCATTTCCAATTAAGCCCCAGTTGGAATAATTGCTTCCAGACTCCAAAAGGCAGTTTTATATTTTTCTCTGAATCAACATTTTATCTGCTTTGAAACCAACTGCCATAAATCTCAAAACTGCTAGAAAGGTATGAAAGCATCTACGGTATTTGCAGTAAACACAAGCTCAAAAAGGTAAATAATTCTGCAACCTATCATTTCTGTAAAAAAAAAAAAAAAAAAAAAAAAAAACCAAACCAATGCCTTCATTTTAGTGAAGTGCATTTCCTCTACAGAAACAAAAACATATGCTCAATTCAAGCCAAATACAACTTTCAAATTCACATCAGTTAACTTCTTCCAATGAATTTTAGGTTTCCAACTATATAGAATGAAGAAAAGGAGAAAAACAAGAGGACCCCCTAGTGAAGAGCGAATAACACTGAATGCTATCCCCAGAAACAATATGTGAGTGAATAAACCCAAAGATGATGGCTGTGATCCTTCTTATGTAGGTCACAGCTAAATGCACCTTCTGGGATTGTGGACTGCCCCATTATGCATTTAGGATAGGAACTCTGGCTGCTCCTCAAAAACACACTCTCAGGGTAGCAGGGCCTTCGACTCTCAGAGAAGTCTTAGACTAGGAGTTTGAAGAGGTCTGATACTTACAGCACCTCTCAAAGTCGGTAGGTGATCCTGTTGAGGACTGACTAGGGGTCAGATAGTCGGAAGGCAATGACAGAGGAATGTCGAGTACAGCAGCAGTCTCCAACAAGGAGTCGCAGAGGTCAATACGGTCATCTGTCTATGGTGTTAGGCCTAACTGGAGATCGACCTGCCAGGGTACTTGGCTGGGATCTATCTCACAGGTCTTTGGTGGGTAGCTGGCCCTGTGGGAGATGTCTACTTAAAACTGCTGTAATAGCGCAAATGAATTCTCAATGATCAATACACCTGGTATAAAAATAGAGTCCTTCACTTTAGTCTCCAACTTTGATGGTGCAGCCGTTTCCTCAGACGACTTCGGTACCACAGTCCTCTCCCATATATAGATACAAAACGAAAAAAAGAGAAAAAGCGCACACAAATCTAAGTGTAGACTGTTGTAAATATATCTTGCACCTCCACCTTCTTCAAAAAGTGTTTTCCTCCACCGTGCCAAATAACACCAACCAATGCGTGTTTATTTGCACTCACCTTTAGGTGAGGCAAAACCGGCCTCTCAGTAATATATGCCTTCACTGGATAACCCCCAGTGTCGGTTTCTTTCTTTCAGGAACAACTCGCAATATCACAGCTTTTCTCTCCTCCTTTCCATACGTTATTCATCCAACGCTACAAAGCTAAGGAATATTTTTCGATATGTACTGAGGAGGAAGCTTATTGATGGGTGTTATAAGAAACCAACATACACCATTGACATTATTCAATTGTGTTATTTATTCGGGATAATCCCTTTAAGAATATACCACCATGTGGCAAATATAAAATATAAAAAACAAGTATCAGAGCAGTACTTGATGCAATATAATAAAATCTTAAAATGGTCAAACTTAACCTCCCAACATGTTTCGCGATTCACACCGCTTCATCAGGGGTTCTTTCTTACCATATATTGTTAGCCATATAAATACCTTTGGGGTAATCATCGTTCCCGCCAAACAAACGTCCACGACCTCGGCTCCAGCTACGCAGTCTATTGTAACTCGAATCACCATTATATTTCCGCGTTCCAAGCCTCTCTATCGGGGCACGTGTGAACTCTTCCTTCCGCATTGTGTGTACGGCCCATACCCATTCGTGGGACTCGCCGTGACGATGTAGTAAACAACACCATGTCATCCGTCTCCATGGTTGCATCTCAACTTAACCGCAACCTCAGCAATCCTTCACCTCCAGGGCACATCTAAGCCGAACACACACTGCGGACAACTTTGGCCACAACTCCCCAACAATTTAGACCGGACGCCACAGTGTGTGAGTCACATCTACATAACCATATGGAGTCAGGGTCACGGACGCAAGTCTGATGGGAACTAAGCACCCCTCAATTTACGGCTTATAATCTTTTAATATATAATATAAAACTTCATTTATAAGAACATATCCAACTCCAATTCCTCATTTAATCCCACTGGACTCATAGTCTCCAATTTATGAATCCAGTAGGATTCTCTTTTACATAGCAATTGGAACCTTTTGGAAACTGAAGAAGCTATACACTCTATACCTTTAACTTTAAAACCCTTTTCTTTACCTATTATACATGTATTAAAATGTTTAGCAACACTTAATTCTTTATCATTCCGTTCAATAGACCTTCTGTGTTCTCCAATTCTACTACGTAATTCCCTAATAGTGCGTCCTATATATATTTTTCCGCACGCACAGGAGATCATATATACTACATATTTGCTACTACAGTTTATAAACTGTTTGATATCGTAAATATTAATATTTCCTCCATTACCCCTAAATTGTTTAATACCATGTTCCATATTCTTACAGGCAAAACATCTTTTTTTCTTACATTTATAATTACCCACTGTTTTAGATAAAAAACAATTAGTATCTTGAACTAACTGTTTCTTAATATTTTTTGGTTTGCTGGGTGCCACATAGTTTCTCAAATTTTTACACTTTTTGTAAATCATTTTGGGAAATTCTCCTATATGTTGTGTTAATAAAGGATCTTTCTGTAGAATTTGCCAATGTTTTTTGAATATCTTTTCCATCTTTTTTGCATGTACATTGTACTGTGTAATAAACATAACTTGCTCATTTTTATTCTTATTTATCTTCTTATTTTGCTCTCTATTTATTTTACTATTCCCAATATTAACATCGCTGATCTTATTATCTTTAACTTTTTCTTTTTTCTCTAAAAGGTCCACTCTTTCAAGTGCAGAAGCTTTATCAAAGGCCCTCTGCACTTTAATAGAATTATAACCTCTCTCCTCAAAATCTTTCTTAAGTTCTTTTCCTTTTATTGTAAAATCCTCAAAATTGCTACAGTTCCTCCTCAGTCTGTGATATTGTCCATACGGAACATTATCCAGCCAACGGGGAAGATGACAACTTGTAGCTTCAATATAGGGATTTCTTGCAACTTCTTTCTTATATATAGTACTAGTGATACTATCATCTTCTGAGACAGACAATAACAAATCTAAAAATTGTATACTCTCCAAACTAATATTGTGTGTAAGTACTATTTCTCTATGGTTGGAATTAAGTGTAGTAAGAAAGTGCTCTAATGATTCTAATGAACCATCCCAAACCAAAATAATATCATCAATATACCTACCATAGAGCACCAGGCTGCCCCCCCATCCGCCTTGTTGTAAACCTTCAAGGGTCTCCCAATAACCCATGAATAAATTGGCGTATGAGGGGGCAAACCTGGTGCCCATGGCAGTACCTCTAATTTGTAAATAAAAATCACCCTGAAATTCAAAAAAATTGTGTGTTAAAATAAATTCTATACACAACAAAATAAATTCTGATTCATGTGCATTTCTAGATCATTATCTAGAAAAAATTTAACTGATTGTAACCCAAAATCATGCCGTATTGACGTATACAGTGCGGAGACATCTAGTGTCACCCACCTATACCTGTCCTTACGCCATTTAAATCCTGATAATTTCTCCAAAATGTGTTGACTGTCTCTTATATATGAAGGCAACTGTATCACATATTTTTGCAAGAAAAAATCTATATATTTGGATAGATTTGAGGTAAAAGCACCAATCCCCGATATGATTGGGCGCCCAGGAGGGTTTGTTGTACTTTTATGGAGTTTAGGTATATGATAGAAAAAAGGAACATTTGGATGTTCAATTTTAATAAATTTATATTCCTCTTTAGAAATTATCCCTCTTTGTAGCGCCCCATCAATCAGGGAAATCAGTGCTTCATAGAAGTCTTTCTGGGGGTCCTTTATCAATTTAGTATATGACACTTTATCTCCTAATAATCTACAACCCTCCTGTAAATATTGTAAAGTATCCTGTATTATTATTGCCCCCCCCTTGTCCGCTTCTCTAATAGTTAAAGATTTGTTTATCGATAAATTTTTCATAGCTTTTTTCTCACCAACTGACAAATTATGTTTTTTTATCTTTACATTTTTTATATGTTTACTATAATCTTCCAAAACTAATTTGGCAAAGATTTCCACATATGGACCCTTCCAATTTACTGGATAAAACTTAGAGGGATTTTTTAAATTGGAATTTACAATAATAGGAGAAAATTCTGCATATTGGCTATTTTCTATTATCATTTTATATTCCTCACTATTTCCTTCTTGCAGTTCCATGAGATTTTCCAATGTGGCAAGATCATTTTCAGTCCACTCATGATCTTGATTACCTTCTAAACTATGAATCTCATTATTCTTTTTATTTGAGAAAAATCTTTTTAACGTTAACTTTCTCACAAATCTTTGTATATCCACATAAAAATCAAAATCTCTTGGTACCGCTGATGGACAAAATTTAAGACCCTTTTTTAACAGTCTAACCTGATTATTGTCTAAGTCTACACTAGACAAATTGTAAATTCCATCCTCATGGGCTCCAGCTTTAAGACCTATTTCCCTTTTTGTATCTTTAACACTTTTTCCTCCTCTTGTACCTCTTCTATATTTTCTTCCTTTTTTTCTTTTTCCTTCTCCTTTCTCCTCTTTGGAATTGTGCCTATTCGTAAATGGGTATTCTCGAACTGGTTTTCTTTCTCTGGTGTCATTACTAGTTTGTGTTTTACTCCCTTTCCCGAAAAAGGAAAAACCTCAGGGGAAAGAGATAATCCACCTGTACTTGAAACTGCTGTTGACCTTAAACTATTCGGTCTATTGAATTCATCTGATTCTAAATTTTCTAAGGCAGAAAAACTATTAGACACAACTACATCTGCATAACCAAGATTTTCTTTTACTTTATGCTTTTTAGAACCACTGGTTTCTTGAGTTAGATCTTCAGGGTTCTCTGCCCTAGTATCTAATCTTAATTGTTCTTTCTCTACATTTAAGTGTTTATTAGTAAGATCATGATTATTATTCCTATTATCTAATTTATATTTATTTTGATACTTACTAGTATTTCTTTTGTTTTTATTTTTATTTTTATTTTGGTATGTTCTTACTCCCTTATTGTGATAATCTTCCTCATCTCTCTGCATCTTATTATTTTTCCTATTTTTTAGTTCCAACTCTACTTTATTAATTCTATCGTTTATCATTTTATCCATTTCTTTAAAAACTTTAGTATTTTCATAGGGTTGAATCTGCTCCTGAATTTTTTGTATATCTTTTTCTAACTCTTGCAAGCACTGCTCTCTATACTTGATTAAATATTTCATTAGTTGAAATGAACATTCATCTAGAATTAGTTCCCACCCTCTCGCAAAGTCAGCCCCCGGAAAAGTAGAGGGCTTGAATATTCTCAAGCCCCTAGGAATAATCCTCTTTTCTAGGTACTGACTCAGCAAGAGGAGGTCCCACCAATGTTTTAATTCGGCACATAGGAGATTTTCTAAAGTGAAGGACTCTATTTTTATACCAGGTGTATTGATCATTGAGAATTCATTTGCGCTATTACAGCAGTTTTAAGTAGTTATCTTTGTCTCTATATGAGTTTTACATATTGAGAGTATATTCGGTATTGTCTGTATAAGCTGCTACTAGTTTTCTGAACCTATTGATATAACAACTGTTCATTTAATATGGCATGTATATGTATATCAGCAAGAGCTGAAAGGAAAGCTTTATTGAAAACTTGTTTTGATAACAATGATTGTGATGAAAATGATCCTGTTCAAAATGGAGATCTAAAACGAAATTTTTTCAAATTAGAAAATCTCCTATGTGCCGAATTAAAACATTGGTGGGACCTCCTCTTGCTGAGTCAGTACCTAGAAAAGAGGATTATTCCTAGGGGCTTGAGAATATTCAAGCCCTCTACTTTTCCGGGGGCTGACTTTGCGAGAGGGTGGGAACTAATTCTAGATGAATGTTCATTTCAACTAATGAAATATTTAATCAAGTATAGAGAGCAGTGCTTGCAAGAGTTAGAAAAAGATATACAAAAAATTCAGGAGCAGATTCAACCCTATGAAAATACTAAAGTTTTTAAAGAAATGGATAAAATGATAAACGATAGAATTAATAAAGTAGAGTTGGAACTAAAAAATAGGAAAAATAATAAGATGCAGAGAGATGAGGAAGATTATCACAATAAGGGAGTAAGAACATACCAAAATAAAAATAAAAACAAAAGAAATACTAGTAAGTATCAAAATAAATATAAATTAGATAATAGGAATAATAATCATGATCTTACTAATAAACACTTAAATGTAGAGAAAGAACAATTAAGATTAGATACTAGGGCAGAGAACCCTGAAGATCTAACTCAAGAAACCAGTGGTTCTAAAAAGCATAAAGTAAAAGAAAATCTTAGTTATGCAGATGTAGTTGTGTCTAATAGTTTTTCTGCCTTAGAAAATTTAGAATCAGATGAATTCAATAGACCGAATAGTTTAAGGTCAACAGCAGTTTCAAGTACAGGTGGATTATCTCTTTCCCCTGAGGTTTTTCCTTTTTCGGGAAAGGGAGTAAAACACAAACTAGTAATGACACCAGAGAAAGAAAACCAGTTCGAGAATACCCATTTACGAATAGGCACAATTCCAAAGAGGAGAAAGGAGAAGGAAAAAGAAAAAAAGGAAGAAAATATAGAAGAGGTACAAGAGGAGGAAAAAGTGTTAAAGATACAAAAAGGGAAATAGGTCTTAAAGCTGGAGCCCATGAGGATGGAATTTACAATTTGTCTAGTGTAGACTTAGACAATAATCAGGTTAGACTGTTAAAAAAGGGTCTTAAATTTTGTCCATCAGCGGTACCAAGAGATTTTGATTTTTATGTGGATATACAAAGATTTGTGAGAAAGTTAACGTTAAAAAGATTTTTCTCAAATAAAAAGAATAATGAGATTCATAGTTTAGAAGGTAATCAAGATCATGAGTGGACTGAAAATGATCTTGCCACATTGGAAAATCTCATGGAACTGCAAGAAGGAAATAGTGAGGAATATAAAATGATAATAGAAAATAGCCAATATGCAGAATTTTCTCCTATTATTGTAAATTCCAATTTAAAAAATCCCTCTAAGTTTTATCCAGTAAATTGGAAGGGTCCATATGTGGAAATCTTTGCCAAATTAGTTTTGGAAGATTATAGTAAACATATAAAAAATGTAAAGATAAAAAAACATAATTTGTCAGTTGGTGAGAAAAAAGCTATGAAAAATTTATCGATAAACAAATCTTTAACTATTAGAGAAGCGGACAAGGGGGGGGCAATAATAATACAGGATACTTTACAATATTTACAGGAGGGTTGTAGATTATTAGGAGATAAAGTGTCATATACTAAATTGATAAAGGACCCCCAGAAAGACTTCTATGAAGCACTGATTTCCCTGATTGATGGGGCGCTACAAAGAGGGATAATTTCTAAAGAGGAATATAAATTTATTAAAATTGAACATCCTAATGTTCCTTTTTTCTATCATATACCTAAACTCCATAAAAGTACAACAAACCCTCCTGGGCGCCCAATCATATCGGGGATTGGTGCTTTTACCTCAAATCTATCCAAATATATAGATTTTTTCTTGCAAAAATATGTGATACAGTTGCCTTCATATATAAGAGACAGTCAACACATTTTGGAGAAATTATCAGGATTTAAATGGCGTAAGGACAGGTATAGGTGGGTGACACTAGATGTCTCCGCACTGTATACGTCAATACGGCATGATTTTGGGTTACAATCAGTTAAATTTTTTCTAGATAATGATCTAGAAATGCACATGAATCAGAAAGAATTTATTTTGTTGTGTATAGAATTTATTTTAACACACAATTTTTTTGAATTTCAGGGTGATTTTTATTTACAAATTAGAGGTACTGCCATGGGCACCAGGTTTGCCCCCTCATACGCCAATTTATTCATGGGTTATTGGGAGACCCTTGAAGGTTTACAACAAGGCGGATGGGGGGGCAGCCTGGTGCTCTATGGTAGGTATATTGATGATATTATTTTGGTTTGGGATGGTTCATTAGAATCATTAGAGCACTTTCTTACTACACTTAATTCCAACCATAGAGAAATAGTACTTACACACAATATTAGTTTGGAGAGTATACAATTTTTAGATTTGTTATTGTCTGTCTCAGAAGATGATAGTATCACTAGTACTATATATAAGAAAGAAGTTGCAAGAAATCCCTATATTGAAGCTACAAGTTGTCATCTTCCCCGTTGGCTGGATAATGTTCCGTATGGACAATATCACAGACTGAGGAGGAACTGTAGCAATTTTGAGGATTTTACAATAAAAGGAAAAGAACTTAAGAAAGATTTTGAGGAGAGAGGTTATAATTCTATTAAAGTGCAGAGGGCCTTTGATAAAGCTTCTGCACTTGAAAGAGTGGACCTTTTAGAGAAAAAAGAAAAAGTTAAAGATAATAAGATCAGCGATGTTAATATTGGGAATAGTAAAATAAATAGAGAGCAAAATAAGAAGATAAATAAGAATAAAAATGAGCAAGTTATGTTTATTACACAGTACAATGTACATGCAAAAAAGATGGAAAAGATATTCAAAAAACATTGGCAAATTCTACAGAAAGATCCTTTATTAACACAACATATAGGAGAATTTCCCAAAATGATTTACAAAAAGTGTAAAAATTTGAGAAACTATGTGGCACCCAGCAAACCAAAAAATATTAAGAAACAGTTAGTTCAAGATACTAATTGTTTTTTATCTAAAACAGTGGGTAATTATAAATGTAAGAAAAAAAGATGTTTTGCCTGTAAGAATATGGAACATGGTATTAAACAATTTAGGGGTAATGGAGGAAATATTAATATTTACGATATCAAACAGTTTATAAACTGTAGTAGCAAATATGTAGTATATATGATCTCCTGTGCGTGCGGAAAAATATATATAGGACGCACTATTAGGGAATTACGTAGTAGAATTGGAGAACACAGAAGGTCTATTGAACGGAATGATAAAGAATTAAGTGTTGCTAAACATTTTAATACATGTATAATAGGTAAAGAAAAGGGTTTTAAAGTTAAAGGTATAGAGTGTATAGCTTCTTCAGTTTCCAAAAGGTTCCAATTGCTATGTAAAAGAGAATCCTACTGGATTCATAAATTGGAGACTATGAGTCCAGTGGGATTAAATGAGGAATTGGAGTTGGATATGTTCTTATAAATGAAGTTTTATATTATATATTAAAAGATTATAAGCCGTAAATTGAGGGGTGCTTAGTTCCCATCAGACTTGCGTCCGTGACCCTGACTCCATATGGTTATGTAGATGTGACTCACACACTGTGGCGTCCGGTCTAAATTGTTGGGGAGTTGTGGCCAAAGTTGTCCGCAGTGTGTGTTCGGCTTAGATGTGCCCTGGAGGTGAAGGATTGCTGAGGTTGCGGTTAAGTTGAGATGCAACCATGGAGACGGATGACATGGTGTTGTTTACTACATCGTCACGGCGAGTCCCACGAATGGGTATGGGCCGTACACACAATGCGGAAGGAAGAGTTCACACGTGCCCCGATAGAGAGGCTTGGAACGCGGAAATATAATGGTGATTCGAGTTACAATAGACTGCGTAGCTGGAGCCGAGGTCGTGGACGTTTGTTTGGCGGGAACGATGATTACCCCAAAGGTATTTATATGGCTAACAATATATGGTAAGAAAGAACCCCTGATGAAGCGGTGTGAATCGCGAAACATGTTGGGAGGTTAAGTTTGACCATTTTAAGATTTTATTATATTGCATCAAGTACTGCTCTGATACTTGTTTTTTATATTTTATATTTGCCACATGGTGGTATATTCTTAAAGGGATTATCCCGAATAAATAACACAATTGAATAATGTCAATGGTGTATGTTGGTTTCTTATAACACCCATCAATAAGCTTCCTCCTCAGTGCATATCGAAAAATATTCCTTAGCTTTGTAGCGTTGGATGAATAACGTATGGAAAGGAGGAGAGAAAAGCTGTGATATTGCGAGTTGTTCCTGAAAGAAAGAAACCGACACTGGGGGTTATCCAGTGAAGGCATATATTACTGAGAGGCCGGTTTTGCCTCACCTAAAGGTGAGTGCAAATAAACACGCATTGGTTGGTGTTATTTGGCACGGTGGAGGAAAACACTTTTTGAAGAAGGTGGAGGTGCAAGATATATTTACAACAGTCTACACTTAGATTTGTGTGCGCTTTTTCTCTTTTTTTCGTTTTGTACCTGTGGGAGATGTACCTGTCGTGCTGGGATCAATTCTACTAGACGGACGGTGGTAGAAGGCCTAGTCGAAGATCAACCAGTCAAGTACCATGAGAGAAAAGACTGAAGCAGATGTTAGTGATGAAGGCAGAGTTCAACCGGGAGAGCAGCAGAGAAAATTGTAGTTGAAGTATCCAAGCCGGGTCGAATCAGATATGCAATTGGAACGGGGAGCAGACAAAGGCAGAAGAACGAAGTCAGTATCGGGGTCGATATCAGGATCAGGTTCAGGCTCAAACACCAAAACTAACAAACCATGCTGATAGCTTGAAGATCGGGTGCAAAAAAGCCCAAACCAGGCTTTAAAGGGCTAAGCTCCAATCAAACAGAAGATGGATTGAGAAAAACAGATGAACTGACATTGCCTCCTACCCTCAATGGGCGACCAAGCTTCTCAGGGAAACTGTTATGGAAGGCCTAGAGCAGGAGCATGAACCTCTGAGGTTGGTTCTCAAGATCGCTCTTTAGGGACACAGGTTGAGAAGCAACAGATAACCTGTTACGTACTGCCGGCTTCAGCAAAGACACATAAAATACTGGTGGGATTCTCATAGAGCAGGGAAGGTCCAATACAAAAGAGGCAGATATTCCTGGTGAACAGCCACACCCTATTGCCTGGTCCCAAAGTCAGAGGTTAAAAATGAGGTTTGTCAGAGGCTTGTTTGAATCTCCCAACCACCATATTAAGACATTGCTGGATTTTGGACCAGTGATCATGTAGATCTTGTTACAGTTTACAACTTACCTTGTTTGCAGCATCATCTACAGGCGTGAGGCTTTTAGCATGCAGCAGGCCTCTGTTTTATCGGTTTGTTTCCGGTTCTCCTACTACCTACATCCCACTTCCTCCCTCTGAGCTGCTCCTCCTACTTCCTGTGGAGAGGTTTAAGAGGCAGACTGAGTCCTGACTCAGTCGCCCTTGCGTTGTTATTAGGTGGATTTACTTGGGCTCTGTGTGTGACCTGGCTATCTACAAAAACCCACTATTTATGAGAACCCGCACTGTGTACAACTCGGCTAAGTAAGAGAACCCTTTCTGTGTATGACCCAGTGATCACGAGTACCCCTTAACGTGATCAATTTGTGCTATTGGCTTAAGACAGACCACTGCTGTGGACAGAGGGTCTGACTGGTGACTGCAGGCGTGAGTCACAGGGTCTCGATATAGTGACTGCAGGTGTGAGCCACAGGGTCTAGTGTGGTGGCTGCAGGCGTGAGTCACAGGGTCTCGTGTGGTGGCTGCAGGCGTGAGCCACAGGGTCTTGATATGTGACTGCAGGCATGAGTCAAAGGGAACCGATATAGTGACTGCAGGCAGAGTCACAGGGTCTCTTAGCGGTGACTGCAGGCGTCGGTCACCAGGTTGTTGCGAAGTGTGGTGTTGCTGGTTTGACTGACTGCAGGCGTGGGTCAGTTCTCCAGTCCAGCAGTCCCTGTGTTCCTGTTCATCGGATCAAGATTGCTGAGCCAGTGTTCACAGTTGTCGCCTGTTCCAGTGTTCCAGTCGATGGATCAAGAGCTGGCGTTCCTGTTTCCTGCCGAGACTAACAGGGGCTTCAGCCCAGTCTCTAGCATTGTGGTCTAGCGAGAGGCCTACTATTTCTGGTAATAGTGTCGCCAGCTAGTAACCCTTTGCTTGTTGTACTACTTATTTATTGCTGTGATTTATTCTAATAAACATTTTGCATTATATTACGGTACAGAGTTTTGAGCATTCCTGGGTGCCTGTGACAGATCTTCCACCATTGCATCAACTGCAGGAACTCCTGAGGCAGAAGTGAACTAGTAGTGAGAGAGGATGATAACCCAAACCTACATAAAAAATGGGGAACACTGAAGGAACTCATGGTGGAGATTAGTGAAAGAAAATTCAGTCAGAGGGAGATAATTGGACTAGTTGGAGGGATGGACATCCACATAGTGCCTGAGGTATTGCTGCAGAGATTGGTTCCATCTGCCCATTAGTTAGAGGACGACAGGCAGATGACAGATGTAATTCGATGCCAAACTGGGAACAGAGGCTTCTCCAAAATCTAGAAATAAACCGCGATCCACGGTCCAAAGTGTTGTGTAAGGGTAGACCATGGAGTCTGAATATCTCTCTAATATAATGGATAGACAGTTGTGGGGCTAAAGGAAGAGCTTGCAGAACAATGAAGTGGGCCTAACAAGAGAACCTGTCAACCACTAACAAGATGGTTGTATATTTGTTGGAATGTGGTAGGTCTACTATAAAGTCTATGGCCAGATGTATCCGCAGAGCTTGTGGAATTGGTAGCGGAGGCAACAGAGCTGAGGTTTTCTGTCGAGATGTCTTGTTTTGAGAACAAGAGTCACAAGCCCTCACAAAATCCTGTACTTCCTGGGGGATGGATAGCCACCAAAATTGCCTTTCCAGCAATTCTTGAGTGCAAGTTATTCCTGTAAGTCCAGAAGAGACACAAGCATGAACCCACTTGGAGGACCTCCGTTCTATAGCAAGAGGTACAAACAAAGTAATGGTTCTGGAAGCTGGATTGGGTACCATATCTTGAGCTTGCTGGATGTTGGTAAGTGAGCTGAATCACCTATTTGCTGGCAGAATGGGTTTTGGTTGGAGACTAGGTGCAGAGGGAAATTGGCATGAGACTCTTGTGGTCAGTTAATATAGTTGCTGGAGTACCTGTGCCCTCTAAGAGATATCTCCATTCCTGTAGTGCAATATTGATGGTCAGAAGTTCACGATTGCCCATGTCATAATTCCTTTCTGTGTAGGAAAATTGAAGGAAGAAATATGAACACAGGTCAAGTTTCCCTTATGTTGTGTCTATCTGAGACAACACAGCACCGTCCCCTATCTCAGAAGCATCCAACTCCACGATGAATGGATGGTTGGGATCTGGATAATGAAGAACTGGGAGTGGTGGTAAATGCCTCCTCAGCTTGAGGTGACCAGAAGGCAGGATTGGTGTTCTTGCAGGTCAAGGCAATGATTGTTGCAACCACACTGGAAAAATTTCTGATAAAACAGCTGTAATTGGCAAATGCTAAGAACCTCTGCACAGCTCAAAGAATGGTAGGCTTTGGCCAATCACGGACTGTGGACAGTTTCTCTGGGTCCAGCTGGAGGCCAGCAGGATATATTATGTACCCCAGGAAGGGCAAATGGTCCTTCTCAAAGTCACAACTTTAATGTACAGATTGTTCTCCCAGAGACTATGCAAAACTGCCCAAACATGATTCCGATTGGAGTCTAGGTCCTTGGAGTAAATAAGAATGTCATGCAGGTAGACCAGGACATGGGACATAATCATACCTCCGATGATATTCATGAGGGCTTGGAAGACTGCCAGGGCATTACAAAGGACAAAGAACTTCACTAGGTATTCATAGTGCCCGTGACGCTTATTGAAGGCAGCCTTCCACTCATCTCCCTCTTTAATATATACAAGACTGTATGCCCCTCTGAGATCCAGGTTTGTGAAAAAAACGGTGACGCCTTTTTACTGCTCAAACAATTCAGATACCAAGGGTAAGGGGTACTTATACTTAATCATGGCTTTTTTTTTTAGCCAACGATAACCTAAACATGGCTGAAGGGACTCATCTTTGTTAGCCACAAAAAAGAAACCTGCACCAGCAGGAGAGGTAGACAGGTGAATGAAACTGTTCGCTAGGTTTTCCCGGATATATATAGCCAGGGCAGCATTTTCAGGACCAGAGAGCAAGAAAGTCCTACTGCTAGGAGGGATGGCCCTTGGACTGGCTAGTCAAAGTCTATGAGGAGGCAAGGTGTTAGTCACTTTTAGGAGAAAACCTCTGCGAACTCATGAAAAGCAGAAGGCACTTCAGGTGGTATCTGACTGTAGAGAATAGTGGCTAACAGCTTAGGCTTCTGGGCTTGACCAAGACAGGATCATGGCATGAAGATCCCCAAGCCGTCAGTTCAATTAAAGGTAAGATTTTGGTGTCTGAGCCAGGGCAGCCCCAGAATCAATGGGGTGCGAGGAGACTGTATAATATCAAACTGGATGGTCTCAGAATGCAATTGCCCCACAGTGACCCAAACTGACTCAGACTATGGTGTGGCAAACCAGATTCTGAGGCCCAGACTTGATCAATAAATAACCAGCAGCCCCAGAGTTTATAAAGGCTTGCGTAGACACCGAACCTTCAGACCACGTTATGGTCACTGGTAATATGATGAGATTGGAATCACCCAGGAGGCAACTGTCTAGGCATAGAGGGTGGTCTCCGTTGTCCTTTAGGTCTGATCGTTTCCCGGACGTACCGGGCAAAAGCACAGCATATGGCCCTTCTGGCTGCAATAAATGAGAAGGCCCATTGACTTCTTCCGGTTCCCTTCTGCATCAGACAACTTGGAGTCTACAATCACCTCCATGTACACAGTCTCCATGTGCACAGGCGAATGCATCCTTGAGACGTTCATTCGGTCCCCTGTAAAAGGCTGCCTTTAAAGAACCCCGATTCCAATACAAACACTGCACAAAATGCCAAAAGGAAAGAATCTGAGTCCTCAAGCAAAGGCGATACTTTTCAACAAGTGGTGAGGCCCAGGCAAGAGCACTGCCTTTGAGAAGGGAGATTATAAATGTAACTACGGAAGAATGAGACAAACACTTGCAACAGAGGGCAGAAATGTAGGAGGCATTGGTTGAGAAATCCCCTACACTCAAATAAGAGATCCTGAAAATGTCTGTGGCAAAGGGATCTTAGGTGATTTCCCAGCATTGCTGGGAGCCTCAACATGACATGGCACAGCAGAGTCACCAGAATTAGACGGCTGAATTATGGTAGCGGATAACAAATCAAAGACCACATCTAGCTTGCGGTTCAATATGATCAGCTGCAAGGCACAAGTTGACAATACCTGCTCTTGTTGCTTGTTGAACAAATAATCGAGAGCTCCGCAGGGACCACAGTATGGCCTGATGAAACAGAGAAAAAAACAGATGGAGTGTCAGATGGGAGAGCCATAATTCTGCTGGCCCTTGCGGCACAAATCGATCATCTGCCCTGTGGGCTTAACCACGGAGGTAAGAGGTACACTATTTACAAACTCCCCACATGTTGTGCTTACCAATCACACTCCTGAGCTGCATCCACAAACAGTGGGTCCTACTGCCATGTCTCTTGCTGTTTCCAGATCTTCCACTTGGCTATTGCACTGCCGGGCACACCTCTATTGTATAACATTATATTATATTATATATATATATATATATATATATATATATATATATATATATATATATATATATATCACAGCAGGCCAACCAGTTACCCACCAGAACCACTACAGTAGAAGGCCAGATTTCACCAATTTATGGTCTACTTTTAGAAATGTGGATATAGAGGAAGTTAAAAACAACCATGCAAAAGTTGCGCCCCACTATGTGCGACTTAGACCCTGCCCCAACTAGTCTTATATCCGCATGAACTGAAAACACTTGCCCCAGCCCTCACAAAAATAGTGTAGTGTTCACTAACAACTGGAAACTTCCCAGATCCTATAATAGAAGCAGTGGTAAAACCCCTCCTAATGAAACAGTCATTAGACCCAGGCTGCATAGGAAATTACAGACAAGTATCCAACCTTCCATTTCTGCGAAAAATCATTGAAAAAGTAGTGGCAACTCAGCTGGAGGCCCATCTATCAAGTTAGAACATCTTTGATCCTTTCCAGTCAGGTTTCAGATGCCGTCACAGCATAGAAATAGCGCTAATCCGAGTGCTAAATGATCTCCTTTTGGCGAGAGGCAAAGGTGATTACTCCATCCTAATCCCCATGGATCTCTCAGCTGCATTTGACACCACTGACCATGGGATTTTAATAGAGCGCTTGCAGCACATCTGTGGTCTAGGAGGCACAATTCTTAACTGGTTTAAATCTTTCCTCACTGGTAGATCACAGAGAATAACATCAGGATCTTGCTCATCTGCACCAACAGAATTAGCCTGCAGAGTTCCAAAAGGTTCCATCTTGTCCCCCATATTATTCGTGATTTACTTGCTACCACAGGGAGACATCTTCAGGTGACACGGCCTAAGATATCATTGTTACGCAGATGACACACACCTCTACTTCTCCTTTGCTCCAGATACTAAAGACCCAACATGCCTCATCAACAGTTGATTAGCAGACCTCAGAGTGGATGAATGCTAGTTGGCTAAAAGTGAACCCTGACAAAACAGAGTTACTCTTGGTAAGGGGACCCCAGGCAAAAAAAGAATATTGCAGGATCACCCAACTGGCCTGGAACTTGGAGGCTCTGAAGTCATTAGTTCAACAGAGGTACGAAATGTCAGAGTGATGATTGACTCTGGACTGTCATTTAAAACAGCAGATCTCTTCCGTAAAAAAATCTGCCTTCTTTCATCTGAGAAACATAGCCAGGATACAACACTTCATTCCACTGGATGATATGCCAACATTAATCCATGCATTTGTGTCTTCTCATCTAGATTACTATACTACACTCCATTGCTTACAGACAGTACAAATGCAGCAGCCAGACTACTGACCAATCAAACTCGCTCATGTCACATAAAACCTGTTCACTCCCTGCATTGGTTTCCAATTAAATGGCGAATGTATTTTAAAATTGGCCTGCTGACCTTCAAAGCCTTAAATAATGAAAGCCCACAGTACCTGAAAGAGCTCCTGACACCCTAAAGTCAATCCTGCTCACTGCGGTCAGCCAACAGATCCCTGCTGTCAGTGCCCAGAATAAAAACAACCTTAGGTTCCCGGGCATTCAGCCACACTGCCCCGACATTCTGGAACTCTACCATCCTGAATCAGAGAGGCACCATCACTACAGACTTATATATATAAAAAAAAAAAAAAAAAAAAAAAGCATTCATTCAGTCAACTCATGTGACCATAAGGAACTCTTAAATTTTGTGTCTCTTTATAGATTTGTAAAGCACTTTGCGTCTTACAGGGAGAAAAGCGCTATAAAAAAAAAAAAATCACAATTTATATATTCTATATATATATATATATATATATATATATATATATATATATATATATATATATATATATATCCCTCTCTATATTGTTTTACTAAATTGATTGCCATCAGCTAGCTCGGAATTTCTCCCTATTTATTTTGGTTTGGCTTTTATTTTCAGTTATCTTACTTACATGCATGCTCCAGATGGCCCCAAGGATTTAGGAATCCTCTGCTTGGAAGGTGGCACTGGGATGTTCTTGGGTGCAGCTCTGCACAGTGGCTCACGCAACACTTCAACATAGCTACTTCCTGTAAGCCCTCGGTACCATCCATTTGCCTCTAAATCTATTCTGGGTGGCTTCTCAGACTGGGGTCTGGTGGGTATGGCATCCTAGTCTGGGGTAGGTGTTGGCTGGAGGTGGGTGATTTTTCTTCCTAGCTCGGGCCATGGGGAGTCCACCACAAGATGGGTCTTTCCCACAATTGCAACTATCTCAACTTTCCCTTAAATGCTGAATGCTATTCTCCTGTTATGTTAAGCATAAAGCTTCTATTGTGTTTCTAAATGAGAAATTTTTTCATAAGTCCTCTCCCTCTTACTTATTTTCCCATTACCCTGTTTTCTACCTTACCACTTCCAAAACGAAGACAATGTCGGCATCTTCTTTCACATTCAGTCACTTTCACACTTAAGACCCAGATTTCTGAACAGGAGAGTTGATATCTTATCTTATACTGTATGGTATGTTGGAGCCCCTCCCCATGACCTTGGCTAGCATACATGCATCTAACATCTCCAAAAAATCCTTTTACACTTACTTTTTTGAGAAATTACAAACGCTTCTGCTTTGTGATTGTGTGTGCACGCGACTTCAACACGGTAACTCACAACAATGTAAACCCCTCCACAGATGTCCTGGTGAGGCATTAGCCCCCTTCCCTTGTGGCCAATTCTAGATGTCTGAAACTAGCTCTCTGGCAGTTTTACTTGGGTGACACATTGAGGGAGCTACACTCCATGGAGGTGGACTATACTTTTTATTTTGCTCCCCGCTGCACATACTCCAAAATGTATTATATATTCACTAGTCAATCACTACCATCCTATGTCACAGATTCCCAAATAACCCCGGGTCCCTTGTTCCGATCACTCTATGGTCCTCTCCTTGATCGATCGTTTGGGCCCTTCTGTTAGGAGGGGGTCTTGGAAAACTAACAGCTCTTCCCTAGCCGACCCAAAAGTGGTGTGTCTCAGGTTCACACATTACTGAATGTTTATTTTGCTCTCAATGTTGGCTCTGTTACTTGCCTGCCTGTGGGAGGCACATAAAGTCAATCTAACAGGGGAACTGATCAAGCTAACTTCTTAATGCAAGCAGATATAGGAAGCCGAGGTTTCTTCCTTAGTCGCTGATCTGGCGCACCCATCCCAAGCGCACAAACACTGCCTTTCCTCTAGCTGATGGAAAGCCCTGTCATTCTTAGGGGTCGGTTGAATGCTCTATTGATCTCAGACAAGGAGAGGGCAATGAGTTGGACAGGCCAATGGTTCTATCAATATGCTAACAAGCCGCATACATGTTGGCCAGCAAACTTTGTCAGTTCTGTCACCTTAACACCCAATCTGTTCATTCTTCGTCAGGGTCTATTACTCAGGACACCAAGAGGAGTTTGTCTGTTTTTTTTTGTTTTTTTGTTTTTTAAAACCTCTGTCCTCTGATCTGATATGCACGCCCCAGACATGGTCCCCTTCAAGGTTCTTTCCTACCTGTCAGACAGATATCTGCCTCATCTTAGTCCAGAACAAAGGGAGGTTTTTGATGCACCAACAGTGTGAGGAAATTGCTTGAGCGGTGAAACAGCTTAAGGCCTGCAAGAACCCTGGCCCGGGTGGCTTCTCAAACTGCCATTACAAAACGTTCTTACCATTTTTTACAGACTCACTTGCTATTCATATTTAACTCACTCCATAATGGAATTTCACCCCCTTCCTTGATGCTACAGGCTACTGTGGTTCTCTTGTATAATCCGGGTAAAGACACAATCTGCCTTATCAAATCTGATGTTAAATTATTTGCAAAGATTCAAGCTAACAGTCTCTCTCCCATCCTCCTTTTTGACCTGATTTAATGTGATAGTTTGTCAATCCATGTGCAATCTCAGACCAAAAAATTTGTTAGCTCTCAATTTTAACTTTAAAGGGATAGTAATACTTAAAATGTAAAAAAAATATGTTGTAGGGTTTATCCCCCTGAGTAAAACAAGACTACTCCCACCGCTGAAAGGTGTTTCATTCAAAAGTTATTAATTTTCAAAGTTGAATTTTTTAGGTGCAGTACCAGAGTTGTCCATAGGATCGTGTAGCAACAGCGCCACTGTAAAATTTCAGGCCACTGTGATATTGCACCTAAAAAATTCAACTTTGAAAATTAATAACTTTTGAATAAAACACCTCTCAGCAGCGGGAGTGCTCTTGTTTTACTCAGGGGGATAAACCCTACAACATATTTTTTTTTACATTTTAAGTATTACTATCCCTTTAAACACCAGAGGCAGTTTCAGTACTTAGACATTCAAATGACATGGTCTCATTCAACTTCGTACTCTGCTAACTACCCTCCTCTTCTTCATCTCTCTTGAGTGATCTTACCACATGGCGTCCTTGTATATTTCCTGGCTAGAATGCATAACCTATCAAGACGAATCTTTTGCTTCGCCACCTTTATTTATTTAGGGCTGGAGGATTTACTTCATGGAGAGGCTCAATTCCTTTCTCTCTCCATTTTCCCACATTTGGGAAGTGTGGCTTATCTTTAATGATTCGACCCAGGCCTAGTGTCTGGGATCCAGTCCAAATCAATTTCTCTCCTCTCTTTCCACTTTCTACTCTCCAGCAGTCTTCTTTACTTTCTTCTCCTTTTTTATTCCCAACCCTCTTTTGGCCTGTTTTACATTGCTTATACACACTTTTAAAGTGTGTGGTGGGGGGGGGGATTCACTATTCCTTGGCCGTTGGTTAACATGTATTATTCCATCTTTAGCGGGTGCCTTGTCACCAAGCCCTATGCCCCTCTGTAGGACTACCTGTTTCTCCTTTTGGCCCTGCATCAGATTAGGCCATCCATTTGTGCTTAGGTCATGCATAGGCCACAATTTTGCTGTTGATCTGCTGATTTCTCTTTGCTAATTATTAATTATGCTATGTTCATTTTGCTATGTACCATCCCCCCCTTTACTTTTTTTTTCCCTTTTAACCTCCTTTTCTCCATTCTGTACCCCCTCTCCCATTTTTTTGGCAAATTTTCTATAAAAATGACAGTTAAAAACCTAAGGAACTAAAATTGCACTTTGATAATATAAGTAGTCTTTCAATCTTTCACAGTGTAACACCATAATTTTTTTCAAAGATAAAAAGATGAAAACAAGAACCGCCAAAAACAAGCTTATCTAAATAGTAGCTAATCAGAGAGGATTTGAGTTCCTTTTTGCAACACTGCTTATGGAGCAGCAATCAGCCCTAAACATAGAAAGAACAAATTTGATTAATCGACTTAAGAAAATGCAGACAATCAAGTAAATCAGGTCTGAGACTGGGACGATAAACCTGTCACTAAAAACAGTTGAGTGAAATAAGATCAACACAGTGCTCGCCATCTAGATGTACAACCATGAATAAATATGAGCAAATGCACACAATCAAGAAGAACAAGTCTAACATTGAGGAGATAAACCTGCCATAAAACAACAGAGCGGCACAGGATCAACCAAGCATTCACCATCTATATTTACAAGCATGAATGTCATAGATGTTTAATAAGTGTTCATCAATCTATTAACAATAAAATATTAACCCTCCAAGGTCCGAAGGGAAATGAAGGGAACACCCAAAAAAGTGATCTGGGTGTCACAACAGACAAACTCCCAACGGTACTCGAAGAGTATAACATAACATCGACATAGAATACACAAAACAAAAGCTTAAATGAAATTTAAAAGGGGTATAATAAATGTTATGTGAGGGTAAAATAAAAAAAATGGTAAATTGGGAGATGTGAAGCAAGTAGATGATAAAATAATCTGAGTTATATGATGGAAGGAAAAGAATATGTGATTCAAGTGAATTGAAGAAAGGAGTTAAAAATTTGTATAATTAGTTGCTAAAAATAAATAATAATACATTAACTGTGGTCTCATGGAACAACTGAGGAACATGCAAAACTACAATATGATTGGTTGGGTCAGGTGGTTGCTGCTCCAAATATAGGAAACAGTAGAGGGGGTTTGCAGTCTTGTTCCATAAGAACCTCACGTATAATATCTCAACCATTGACAAGGAGGGACGCTATCTTATTGTATGCTGTGAATTTGGGTGGAATGAAACACTGCTTCTGGTCAATATTTATTGCTCCAAATCAACCTAACTTCTCCTTTTATCTCTTTCTATATCAGAAAATCCTGGATATTAACTGCTCTGAAATCATCATGGGGAAGACTTCAAAGTGATTGTTGACCCAGCTATGGATTGCACTGTTAATACACCTACTTACTCCCCTGGTAAACGCAATCCCTTTGCATTTCTCCACCTCTACCTCTCCCTGACTGATATTTGGAGGGTACTGCACCAGACTGATAGGAACTATACTTTTTTCCTCACCCACACAACTCTTTCACCCATATTGATTATTTCTTAGTCACTGCTCCATTGGTTTCTACTGTCACAGATGCAAACATCCATAATATTGCCATCTCCGATCACGCACCTACTGAACTTCAACTTTCCCTTCAGCCACATCCCAAATTTTCTTCTAACTGGAGAATTCCCCATTACCTAGCGAAGCATGAAAATTTCATCTGGTCTCTTAGCATGAATGGCAACTGCATTTAAATAATAATAATTCACATGTAGTTGACCGTTTCCTTTTCTGATCTGCCTCGAAAGCCATCCTCAGTGGTCATATTATTAAGTACACAGCTAAGAAACGTAGGAAAATACATAAAACCCTACAAACCTTATATCACCTATTGACTGTGGTCTACATCGCTTACAAATGTACCGTACCTGAATCAACCAAACAAGCATACGTGTAAGCCAAGCAAGCCTATGACACTGTGCTTTATGAAAAAAGTGCAACCCTCTCTTCTATACCCATAGTAAATACTTTAAGGAGGCTAACAAGTCTGGCCGCTTACTGGCATCCATACTTAAAGCTCACAAGGGCACGACATATTTTACATCCCTCCTAGATGAGCACAATACTCCTCATACCTCCCACTCAGCAATATAAAATGAGTTTCTTAAATATTATCAGCACCTTTTTACTGCCCAAGCTGATGACTCACAAGCCTGCTATACCCAAGATCTAACGCTGCCCACCCTTTCTCCATCTCAGAGGACCTCATAGACTCTCAGATCATGGTCAGTGAGATTGTTGCGGCTATCAAAGACCATAAAAACCTTAAAGCCCCAGGCCCGGATGGTCTTGTTTCCAAGTACAACAAAATTCTCAGCGACCAGATTACACACCATCACTTGTCCCTATATGACTGCTACACCTCGTGAGTTCCCCACGACTAGAATGATTCTTCTTCCAAAACCTCATAAAAATCCTCAGTATGTTGAATCCTACTAACCCATATCACATATGGACTTTAAAATCTTATCTAAAATTATGGCTACATGCATGAAAGGTATCCTCCAAAACAGAAACCCAGTCAAAAGTATTAGAGCTACCCTGGCTGCACTAATTTCTCCCTGAGCCTCTTCACCATCTGAATATATAATAGTTAACCTTGATGCGGAAAAAACTTTTGATAGTAACAAATGGCCCAGGCAGGGCTGCCCCTAACCCCCTTGTTTTTCAATTTAGCTTTGGACCCCCTTTAATGAAAACTATCTTCTCTTCCAGGTTTTCAGAGTATTCCTTCTTCACCATCCTCCCCTAAACTCACTGCTTTCTCGGATATCTTGTTGTTCATTGGTGATCCGAGATAGGCACGCCCGGATATTAAAACCATCCTCTCAGCCTTCCATGTCTGTACTGGTTTTAAAATCAATTTAGACAATCAAAGGCTTTATATCTATCCATTACCATTCCCCCAGATATTCTCTTCCTTACTCCTTTTACTGTTGTACCCATACCCCTCAAATTCTTAGGCATTCACGTACCCAAATACCTTCCACTTCTGTATTCTTCTAATTTCTCTGCAATCATTACCAAAATATTAGGGTAATTCTGCCACTGTGCCCATCTCCCATTGTCCTTCATTGATAGGTATAATTTGATCAAAATAGTCAGTTCCCCCATCTGCTCTATTTACCACAAATGATACCCTTGTTACTCACCCGCACAGATCTCACTAGGTTCAACACCGCCTTTACCACTTTTATCTGACAGGGGCAGAAACCTTGTATCAGCATGCGTCAATTTCATTCACCCCCATCTTAGCGGGCCTCTCTTTTCCTAAGCTTTTCCAAGCTATTGCCTGGACCCATGGCTCCGATATCTTTACAACTGTGAAGCGTGATCAACACTTCGTTCATCCCTTCCACTTATCGTACTTGTTGCATCCTACACCTTACCTTCCCCATTTTAGTGAATATAACCCCCTTATTGGACCAATATGCCGAGCATGGCAACTAATGTATATAAAATTATACAGAATCAAATATTATTCCAGATATCTCACTCTCCTGGGTAAGCCAGACTTCCAAAATGGTGCCCAGGACACTAGATTTGCCCTATGGGCTACTAAGAGTATAAACTTTATTGGTGATCTTCTAAACCCTACAACTAATATGCTTTTCTTCTTCCAAGATTGACAATTAGGACTTAATCTGCAATGCCAGCACTTCTTTCTATACTTACAAACACGTCAATATGCCAACTGCCTCCTAGCAGGACGACCCGCACTATCCATCCCCATGGCCTTAGATAAATAGATACATCCATGCCACTATGGATAGTACTGGTAAAAAATACCAGCTCTACAGACTTGACTGAACTCTTCCCTGAAAGTGGATCCCTTACCTCCCCCGGACTTCTGAAATGGCTAACGCTGGTGCCGGGGATTACATTAGAATCTCTCCTCCAGGGCTTCCACCAGAGGCTTTGTGCCAATTCATCTGCATACTTCCATGATACCCACTATATACTTTACCACTACACCTACATCTCACTGGTAAGGGCTGCTGAGATGGGCATTACCACAGATCACCACTGCTTAAAATGTCATCACCCCCCAGGCTGAAATCCTTTCATAATCTGTGGGGTTGCACAGCTTTAGCTCCCTTCTGGGCCATGGTTGCAGAGGACTTGTCTAAGATTTTTGGGTCATAAATTACCCCCATGCCCGCTTTCTTCCTGCAGGGGATTATCTCACCCCATACCAGAAATGTCTTTTCCACATCCTGCTAATGGTGGCACTTAAAACAATTCACTGTCTCTGGCTCTCAGATGCATTACCGTCCAGGGTGCAGTGGCTCCAGAAAGCACTAAATGTAGCTCATGTAGAATGCCTAGCCTGCTTACAGGTTAGAAAAACCAGGGGCCTTGCCTTCTGGAAGGTATGGGAATCTTTTCTGACCATTCTGTCGGGGACCCAGTGGGCAAAGTGTGCATTATGTTTTCAAGACACTACTCGGGCTCTTACAAACTTTCTCACACATGATTGTTGTTTTAGCTTCAAAGCATACTTTGTACTCCTGCACATTCCAATACTTTTTATTTGTTCAGACTCACTGCCTCCCCAACTCCCCCTCATTTTACTCCCTCCCCTTTTTTTTTTTTCTTTTCTCTCCCTGTTCCTCTAGTTGTTTACGGTTTTACGGTCATATATGGCATCTCCATCAACTGCCCGGGTAGATTTCTCCTACATTGATACTTTTGATCATCTTTCTCCATGGGTGCTCCATTTTGTTCCCCTGATGATTATTATGGTTTTAAACTTTGCGATGCGTATCTGATAAATTCTGGTACAATTTTCTACTTTTCGCAGCTTCCTATAAATTTCCTGCCAGAACTTTGCTATATTTGCTTATGTTTTCTATCACTGCAACATTTCCCACCAGCTTAGGATATTCCAACAGGGTGCAACACATGACATGAACTTAGTAAATGTGGGATGACAATACATAGAAGAACCGTGTAACTTTATTGATTTAATAACATCACTTGTAGAGGTGGCGATATGTGTAGGCACTCTATGACTCTCGTCATTTCCAAAAACAAACGCTCAGTTGGCACCACTGACATTTTGGTGATGTGTCTCAGAGTCAGACCTGTGGTTGTTCTTCAGGAGGGAACTCAGTGAGGAGGTATCTAAGTGAGAGCCTGTTTTTCACCTGCTCACATGCTTCTTACACAGACAACAGATAGCAACATGCTTAGCTTTTTGACTGTAGACATCACAGACTGCAGGTTCCTGAGAGGCTGCTGTTACTACAACTTGGGCTAGATGTGCTGAATTTGTACTACTACTACTACTACTAGGTGTCATAGGTGCTGTGCTGCACTCCCAAGAGCAGCAGAGGCAGTCAAAGCTAAGGCTGTAGATGCAGATAACCTGTGTTATTGCTGGTTACTCAACACTGTTAGTGTGTGCGGCTAAGTAGGACATCATGCTGATGATGGCTAACAGGATGACTGTGTACTTTTTTTGCCATCTTTGCTCCTTTTCAGTGGTTGATTACGGAGTCTTTGCCTTTCTGCTAACTTTATAGCCATATCATCATATCTCTTACTCTCAACTCCCTCTGTGTCTGAAGAAGATGAGAATGCTGGAGGGATATATTCTAGAGCTACATCATCAGTCATTAAGTCATCCTCAGCATTTCCTGTCACTTCTTACCCTCTACGTTTAGATTCCTCTAGGCTTTTAGAGGTCTGGCATACCCCACTGCTGGGCAGTCAGGTAAAACACTTCCGGACTGAGTTACCAATTTCCCATACCTACATCTTGGTGACTTTGAATGTCTGCAGAATGTTTTCTACCCCTGGAATGTGAAAGGCTGTGATGACCTGAACATGGCCCTCCAGCAAACAGAGGAGATCCTTCACTTCCCTCCAAGCCGCATTGTGGCAAAGTTCCTCCCTGTTGATTTATGTAGTCCATGGCAGGGTTGTTGCCCGACTGTACCCTCCCCAGAACCCCTGAGACAACCAGAGTCCAATGAAGGAGGACTGGTCGAATCTCCAGCAGTTCCATAATGTTTATGGACAGTAGACTCTGGTACAGACTTCAACTGCCCTGGACATCTAGGGGACCCAGGATGGCTCCCCAGACCATCAGGTTGGCATACGTGGTGACCAAGGCCCACTCTGGGATCCTATATAGCCTTCCCTTTTCCAGGTTCGGCCGATGTAACCACCAACAGAGATCCTCCCTGGCCTCCTGAGAGACAGAGACATCTGTTTAAGAAGATTCTCTGGATTAGTGAACAAATTCCCGAGAATATCACTTTGCATTTCCTTCATGTGAAATGAGTGTACGGCATAGCATCCAGGGCCGACGCCAACTGACCCAACATGCTCATGAAGGACTTTATCTTTGCTGAGGACCACTCCAGTGTCACGGCCTGAGACACAAGCAGAATCTTGTCTGGGAGGAAGACCCCCCCCAAAGGGTATCGAACCTCAAACCCAGGAAAAAAAGAACCTGGAAGGATTTGGAGAGAACCCATGGTGGACTAGAATGAGAATATCACAAAAAGAAAAGAGCTGCTCTTAACACCAAACACTCAATCACTTGGTGCCACGATTCCCATCATGCTCAGTGTATATCAAAGTCAACCTGGTGTACATATTCTACGGATCATTTGCCAAAATTCATAAGGATATTGAGTGTGCAAAACAGAAGCTTCTCCATTGCTCCTCTTCGCAACATAAATATTTGAGGCAAGATGCGTTAAATTCATCAAATGTTTCATTCCAAAAATCTAAAAACAGTACATTGTAATAGTGAGTAATCGTGAGTCCATAAACCTGTGCAATGGGATAGGCTTTCCTTGGATTAGGTGCAAAGCAAGTGTGTCAAGAAACTGATCATGAACTTCTTGATCATGAGTAAACGCAGTAAGTGCTAAACGCTTTGATCAGTTCCACCATAGAGTTAAGTAGAAAACAGATGTTCAAACAAATGTAGTAATGCCAGAAAATGCAAGAGCCACAAAGAGGAAAAAAAAAACGCTTAAATAGTCCATATACAGTCAAGCTAACAGGTGTGCTACTTGAATGAACGAACGGTGTATATTTATATAGAGCCACAAGTGTATGCAGCACTTTACAGTTTAAAGATTTAAACAATACAGAGTTACAAGTGTTTTGCAGAGTGAAACACTGGAAGTGAGGTCCCTGCCAGAAAGCTTACAACCTGAAGTGGTAGTGGAAGACATACAGCGTACATAAGGGTCAAGTGCTGAATACAGTGCTAGAGTTCTAATGAAGACCAACATAACAACATTTCCCACATAATGGTAAGGCTGAGGAGAGCATAATTAACAAAATCAGGCCAACAGATGTAAGCAACGTGAACCATACTTGAATCGTGAGAATGAATGGGTGAGATGCGACAAAGGGTAAGGGTGGTGATATGGTGTTGAAATGGCATATCAGCAGCATGCACTAATGTGTGTTCGCCATCATATCCCTGTGAATCCACCACCAATCCACAGAAATCGCCTTGAATCTGCTATGCCTTTGACAGGTTTACAATGGTGTTTGAAAATGGTTAATTTGTATATTGAAATGCAAGTTAACCCGTTAAACCCAAGGATGTGCCAGGACAGTCACAACTTAAAGTCCTTTAAAGACCTTAACCCCTTAAGGACCCAAGACGGTCCTTGCACGGCATGGGTTGGCCTGCCATAAGGACCCATGATGCACCAGGACCGTCATGGATTTCTGGGCTCCCCGAGTGGCTGCACGCCATTCAGGGAGCCCTGAACCGGACCGCCAAAAAATAAATAAAAAAATCAGTCCATGGTCCTTAAGTGCCAGCAGCATACATGCGCGGCCGGTCGGCTCGGCACTCTGCTTAGCGGGAAGGCTGCTGGTAACTGCTCGAGCCAATGTGGGCACCTTCTGCAAACGTGATTCGAAGAAATAGCAAATCACATGTGTTAGGACCCATATGATAGATGCGTCCGAAATCGCGAGGAGAAGAGACACATTGTTGCAAAGTGTTCCCCAGTGTTCCACCCTGTTTAAATATTTAAAAAAAAAAAAAAAAAACATTTTTTCCCCCTGAATTCAGTGATCAATTGTTCTATTTCGCCCTTTCATCACTAATCACAATGATCAATTGCTGTATAGTTACATAGTAATTTAGGTTGAAAAAAAAAGACTTGAGTCCATCAAGTTCAACCCTTTTCCT
The DNA here is from genome assembly GCA_037306005.1 of Rhinophrynus dorsalis. NCBI lineage: Eukaryota > Metazoa > Chordata > Amphibia > Anura > Rhinophrynidae > Rhinophrynus > Rhinophrynus dorsalis. The sequence goes on along the minus strand of CM074720.1, from coordinate 194,396,322 downwards.
ATTTACGGTCGTTGATCCAAAAGAAGGCAAAAAAAAAAACCAAACCAAAACAAAAAAAAAACCCTCAATACAGCAATTTCAAATTGTGCTTTGAATAGGGGAAAAAATTTTGGCAATCACATTTCTCCTTGGATCAGCAAGTACTAACTGAATATTAATCCCAATACTAACCTACATAGCCCTCTATGTTCTGCTCTTAAAAAAAAAAAAAAAAAAAAAGTATCCAGGCCCTATTTAAAGGCATCTAATGTATTCGATATCACCAACTCCTCAGGCAGTGAATTCCATACCTTAATTGTCCTTACTATAAAGAATCCCTTCCACGGTTGTAGATGAAATCTCCTTTCCTCAAGTCTAAGCTGGTGAACCCTTGTCCTTTGTACTGTTCTGTTAATGAACAGGTCTTTGGAGAGCTCTTTGTATGAGCCTTGAACATATTTATATAGTGTTATCATATCCCCTCTAAGACGCCATTTCTCTAGTGTGTACAAGTTTAACTTTTCTAGCCTTGCTTCATAACTAAAACTTTCCATTCCCCTTACTAGTTTTGTAGCCCTCCTCTGCACTTTCTCTAGTTCCATAATGTTCTTTTTAAGAAAGGGTGCCCAGAATTGAACAGCATATTCTAGGTGGGGTCTTTCCATGGACCTGTAAAGAGGCAGAATAATATCTTCCTCCCTTGAGTCAATACCCCTTTTAAAACAGGCCAATATCTTATTGGTCTTTGAAGCTGCCAGCTGTCTACTATTACTCCCAAATCCTTTTCATTAGTAGATTTCCCCAAAGAAACACCATTTAAACCATGTGTTGCATTTTTATTATTATACCCAAAATCTATAACTTTACACTTGTCTATATTGAATCTCATTTGCCACTTGCCTGCCCAGTTACTCAATTTTTCCCAAATTCTCTTGTAATGAAGACACATCCAGTTCAGACTTTATTACAATCCTTTATTTTGTTTCATCGGCAAACACTGATACATGGCTCCCTATGCCCTCTGTGAGATCATTAATAAGCAAATTAAAAAGAAGAGGACCCAGGACAGATCCCTGAGGTACTCCACTTATCACGTTTGTCCAAATGGAGAAGTTCCCATTTACCACCACTCTCTGCATTCTATGTTTCAGCTAGTTTCCAATCCACGAACAAACGTTTACACCCTAAGCCTATTTCATTCAATTTGTACAGTAATCTTTTGTGTGGAACCGTATCAATGCCTTGGGAAAGTCTAAATAGATCACATCAATCGACACTCCCAAATCTATATTTTTACTCACTTTTTTATAAGATCAGTGGTCTTTTTTGCCCCCCCCTTTTTTTTTTAAATAAATTATTGAAATCAGTTATTAAAGCGGAACTTTCAGAAAACAGCAAGTCGCCATGCATTCATTAAATGCATGGCGACTAGCTTGAAAATAGAGGTCTTACCATAAAAAATACGTGTGTCTAAAGAAATACATCCCGTTTGGAGACCGGAATGGAGGTTAGAGCACAGACATCTTGTCTGTGCGCATGCGCCGTCAGTCCCGGTCTCCACAGAGTAGACTGCTTTGCACCATATTGTCACCGGAAGGGACTGACGGCGCAGGCATACAGACCACACTAACCTGCCCATCGGTCCTGAAACAGGATGGATTCCTTTAGACACATGTATTTTTTACGGTAAGACATCTATTTTGAAGCTAGTAGCCATGCGTTTAATGAATGCATGGCGACTGGCTATTATCTGAAAGTTCTGCTTTAAGGTAGTTTTTGTTGAAGTACGTAGGTTTAGGGTTTACGTGGATTAGGGCAAGGTTCAGGGTTAAATTTAGACACAAATTTAAACAAAAACAAAAAAAATTATTATATGAGTAGTGACCATTTGGTGTTAGACTGCTTCTGTGATTTAATTATGTTCCTTCTTGGTTTACTTTTTTAATTTTTTTACGTTAATTTCTTTAATAATCAATTAGATAGTTTGGGTGTGTAGTTTGTGTTAAATTAGGTAGTATAAAGGTTTACTTGGGTTAGGGTAAGGTTTAGGGTTAGAGTTTTTTTTAGGGAAAAAACATGTATCTTATATACAAGACATCTTATTCATTTTAAAAATATATAGTTGATCAAATCCATAGAACTTAAATGTTATATCCCACTACTAAAATAAACAAATTAATTTCAAGTAAATATTAATTTTTATCAGGTAAAGTAAACCAAAGTATTTTAAAAAATTGTCATAGTTTAAAAGAAGAACCCAAAATAAATTATATTCTAGGCAATTGTCCAGAATTTATATTTCTAAAAATAATACTAAAACTACAAGCTAAAATTACACACAGTGATTTTCAACCTATATTTAAAACACCTTGGTTAAAAAAACAACAGTATTGTTAACGATAAATGTGAACATTGTGCACAATGTACTAATACAATCAATACTAAATTATTAATTATTAGTTTATAAAATTGTAGCACCAAGGTAGTCATTTACATGTTTAACAAAATATAATACCCACGCATTAACACCAGAGAAAACCCCGACCTTATGTAACATTAATCACAGTCTGCCGACAAGGTGCTACAGGGGAATAACATTGAAACAAAAACAAGAGAAAAGAAAACCCTGCTGAAACAGCACAACCGTATACGGCTAGAGAACTGTGAAAATGAGGTCAAAATAGTAACTGGAATTAAAACCTAACTTTTATTAAAATTACCATTAAAAAGAAAAAACAGACACATGTATTCTGTAACATCCACCCCAACTAGGATAATCCAACAGCAAAATATGAAAAATATTACCGGAATATTATCAGACTATTCACTAACATCTAATGGTCAAGGAGTGATTAAACAGGGCTTAAAACTTGAAGTCCTTTGCTACTAGCCAGACCTGAAAAGTTACTCGCCACTGCAAGACAGACATAACATACAAACCAGGGCTGAATTTCTACTCGCCAGGACTAAATTTTCACTCGCCATTGGCTAGTGGCGGGTGGAAATTTTGAGCCCTGAATGTTATATAAGGTCAGGGTTTTCTTTGGTGTAAGTGTGTGCATATTATATTTTAAGTTCAGTTCGTATCTTTGACCATTCAGTGGTATTCTAGCCCATTGCACCTCACAGAATATCCAAATGGAAACTACTGCTTCGTTATTTCTTAGGAAAGATAGTTGGGAAGTGAAGGCAAAGGATGTTTTCACCTCTACCACAACCATTACCAAAAATAATGAAAGTATTAGCTGGGATTCAACTTGCAAAGATTTAAAATTGACTCAATTTAAGTACACAAGGAGTTGGTGGAATAAATGCACATTGCAGAAATATCAAGAGGCAGGATATATACCACGTGGCTTAAGGATTCATGTATTACCTTCATTTAGTTTTACCACTGATGAACACACTAAGAGGTGGGAAGAACTTTCTAATAAATGTTCTGTATGTTATATTGAAATCCTGATAGATTATGAAACAACTATTATTGGGAATTTGGAAAAGGAAATAAATGAATTAGAAAATACCATAAATAATTTTTCAGATGTGGATAAGATCAAAAAGATCTAGAAAGATTTAAAATTGAACTTGATAAATTTGAAGAAGACATTATTGAAAAAAAGAAAAGAAAGTTCTTGAGAGATCAAGAGGACCATACAAAAGGTTCCATTTATGTTTGGAATAAGAAAAGACCTAGATTTGTCAGTAAAGATGATTCAGCTAATCTTCAGGCAGAATCATCTGTTTCTGTATCTGATGTGTCTGACTATGAAGGAACTGACAGCAGGGATATACACTCCACCCCATACTTATCCTCTCCTCATAATTTTTTAGGGATAAGAGGCAGGGGCAGACCTCTCAGACCACCAAAAAACCAATTAGAAGAGGGAGGAAGAGATTTGAGAGATCAGAATCAATGGGAATACAGGCAAAGTCAGAGACGGGGATGGCCCCGAAGATGAATAATGTTAATTCCTTACAGATTATCACTCTCTCTGAGCACACACTTTCAGATAATCATAATAGTGTGCTTAGGAGGGGCTTGAATTTTGCACCTGCCTGTCCTCTTAATAAATTTGAAGTTATGATCGATGTGCATCTCTTTGCCAGAAAATTGTTACTTAAAAAATGTTTTGCTAATCATAGTGATACTGGTAAAGAAGTCATAGATTGTTCTGAAGAAGACACTACCCTGACGGATCTGCTAGACCTCTTACAAGAAAATGAGCCTACACAAAGAAATTCAAGTACCTAGAAAGAAATCTAGCTTTATACCGCCCAACAATATCTGTCCTGCTGTACAAACATTAGTTAATTTGGTGATGAAAGATATTTTAAAACTACCAGATATAACAACTAATAAGAATTTAACTAGAAGTGAAATTACAGCTTTATCGGATATTAAAAGTTTGGATGATGTTGCTATTAAGCCCTCCGATAAGGGGAGCAACATAGTCCTATGGTCCAAAATAATGTATCACAAAGAGGCTATGAGACAATTGGGTGAAAACAAATGTTACAAGAGGATTTTGGGAACCCTATATTAAAGCTTAAACATTATGATCGTATAATCATAAATGCACGTGAGATAGGTGCAATTACTAAAAAAAGATTATGAATTTCTGGTGGTTCCATATCCAAAAATTCCAGCGTTATATCTATTGCCTAAGGTGCACAAAAATCCAACATGTCCACATGGGAGACCAATTATATCTGGCAATGAATGCCTCATGGAACGTGCCAGCCAGTATTTGGATTACATCTTTAGAGCATATGTGTGTAACCTAAATTGCTATATTCGTGATACTGGTGATATTTTAGGGAAGATAGAGCATCTTCCAATATCAGACGACACATTGTTGGTGACATGTGATGTGGAAACATTATATACATCCATAGGACATGAATATGGATTACAGGCATTAAGATATTTTCTGGACAGAGATGACAAATGGGATAATTCACAGAAATAATTTTTTCTAACCCTAATGTCATTTATTCTGAGAAGGAATAACTGTTTTTGAGATTTTTCCCTCCAAACCCAGGGTACAGCGATGGAGACTACCTGTGCCCCCACATATGCTAACTTGTACCTCGGGTGGTGGGAGGAAACCATAGTGTTTATAGACAAGGAGGATAGATACACTGAACACATATCCCTTTGGTGTCGATTTATTGATGATCTGTTCATTCTTTGGGAAGGTTCTGAAAATTTATTAAAGGAATTCATTGAACGTTTGAACAACAACACTATGAATTTAAAACTGACCATAGAATGTAGTTCTGAAACTGTTAATTTTTTGGATATCAAGATGAAGCGGAGTCCTGATAACACTCTGGGTGTACAGATCTTTACTGTAAATCAACAGCTACTAATAGCCTGCTCCACTATACAAACCATCATCCTGATATCATGAAGAAAAACATCCCAGTAGGAGAATTTTTACATTTAACAAGAAATTGCAGTGATATTACCACCTTTAAGGAGAGATCTATAGAATTAAGAGAGAGCCTATAAAAGGGCACTGTATACCTCCCTACCATATTTACTTTTTCATCCGAAAACTGAATCTGGTGGTAATGACCTACAGTTTGTTTCGGACCACAACTGTCAATGGAACAATGTTGTTTCTATTCTCAACAAACACTGGGATGTAATAAGATCTGATTTGGATTTGGAATGTGTAGTTGGAGAAAAGGTACTCACAAGCTGTAGAAGAGCACCAAACTTAAGGGATCAGTTAGTACAAACATATCCTCGGTCACAGAAAAAAACATCCATAATAGGTTCACAAAGATGTGGGCATTGTATAGCATGTCAACACATGATTCCAATGAAAACACTGACTGATAAATTTGATAAAATACACACGATATCCACATTAATAACATGTCAGACTAATAAGGTGATCTATTGTCTACAATATCCGTGTGGATTGAATTATGTGGGTAAAACCTCCAGAAAGTTGAAGATCCAGATAAGGGAACATGCTAACATATTAAGAATGCGCCGAATGATGCTACCAGCCTTGTGCAAAAACTAACATCAGTTGCTAAGCATTTTTTGGATAAACACAACTCAGATCCAAAATGTCTAAAGGCTTGGGGAATCCAGAAGATTTCCCTGGGATTAAGAGGAGGAAATATAGAGCATGCCCTATTACGTCAGGAAAATTTTAGTCTTACCTGTTAAATCCTTTTCTCTTAGTCCATACAGGTTACTGGTAAGTCTGAGAGGCCATACGCCCCTTAGTAGGCAGAAACAATTCTCAAAGTGTATGCAGGCGGTGGAGCCTCCCTTCCCTCCTTGGCTGCAGCTAGTCAATCAGCTCCAGAAAGATTTGAGACACTAACTATGACTAGATAGTAGAAGGGAAGAAGACTACTGTGAGCATGACCATGAAGGACCCCCACGGTCTGCCACAGGAGAGCCAAGCATGATCTCTTGACAGGGTAGGAGACCAGTAACCTGTATGGACTAAGAGAAAAGGATTTAACAGGCAAGACTAAAATCCTCTTTTCTCTGTCATCCAATACAGGTTACTGGTAACTCTGGGATGTCCAACCATTGAGTTCCCCAGAGGCGGGAAGAAGGCAAGGACCAGGCATAAGGCCCGCAAAGTCACCAGTGCAGCTATGGACCAACAGGTCAGAGATAGCCCAACAAAACTGAAGTGTCAGTGGACATCAAACAGGGGTAAAATACCCCAGGAACTGATACACAGCACACTGAACTAGAGCCAACATGGCTCAACAGTAAGGAAGCACCAAGAACCTAAGAAGAAGGTCCTAGACATGCAAGACTGCCTCCAGGACCTTCCTCCCAAAGCTGGCATCAGCCAAAGCCAGCACATCCACACGGTAGTGCTTCGAAAAGGTGTGCACAGAGGACCAAGTGGCCGCCCTGCACAGCTGATCAGCAGAAGCCTGATTCTTATAGGCCCAAGAGGCCCCAATGGACCTGGTGGAATGAGCCGTGACCCGAAAGGGAACGTGCTTATTCCTCAACTCGTAGGCCTTACGAATAGTGGACTTAATTCGTGACGCAATAGTCACTTTGGACGCTGGTCTTCCTGCCCTAGGACCCTCAGGAATGATGAACAGAGCATCTGATTTCCTGACAGATTCAGTGCGATGGACAAAAAACTTGAGACCACGCACCACATCCAACATATGGAGATCTCTCTCCTTGTCAGAGGAGGAGTTAGGGCAAAAAAAGGGCACCACAATCTCCTGACTGATGTGAGACTCGGACACCACTTTAGGTAAAAACTTCTTGGAGGTGTGAAGCACCGCCTTATCCTTGTGAAAAACCAGATATGGTGGTTTACAGGAAAGAGCTTGTAACTCCGCCACACGGTAAACAGACAATTGCCAGGAGAAAGGCCATTTTCCACGTCAAGAGAAGTAGAGGAATAGTCACCAAGGACTTAAAGGGAGGGCATTGAAGAACGCTCAAAACCAAATTAAGATCCCACTGGGGAGTGGGACTCCGGAAGGCAGGACAAACATGAGCAATGCCCTGGAAGAAAACCTTCACATCAGGAAGGATGCCAATGTGCTTCTGAAAGAAAACAAAGTGCAGAAGTCTGAACCTTAAGAGAACTCAAACTGAGGCCCTTATCCACACCATCCTGAAAAAAGGCCAGGACAGTTGGTAGATTAAAATCATGAGACAGATCCCTGTCAGCACACCAAGAAACAAAGGTGAACCAGACACGGTGATAGATCTTGGAAGAAACAGGCTTACGGGCACTAAGCATAGTAGCCACCACACCAGAAGAAAAACCTTTCTTCCTTAATATTGAGGATTCAACCTCCAAGCCATCAAAGAGAGCCGGTGAACATCTTCCTTCCACAGGTAACCCTGCAGCAGAAGATCCGGACGGGAGGGGAGCCAAAAGGGCTCCGCCACAGATAGAGCCAGAAGCTCCGGAAACCAGGACTGACGGGGCCAATACGTAGCAATCAGGATGACTGGACACGTTCCATCCACAATTTTCGCAACACCCTGGTCAACATGGGAAGGGGAGGAAATATGTAGGCCACAGGAAATATCCACGGGATGGACATTGCGTCTACAGCTAGAGAGTCTCTCCACCGAGAGCAGAACACTGGAACCTTCCTGTTGTGTTTTGTCGCCATCAAGTTGACGTGAGGCATACCCCATTTCTGAACGAGTTGGAACAACTGGGGGTGTAACTCCCACTCTCCGCTGTCCACTGTGTGACGACTGAGGAAGTCTGCCATGACGTTGTCTACACCTGGAATGTGCACTGCGGATATGGCAGGAACATGATCTTCTGCCCAAGACAAAATAGCCTTGACTTCTAGCCAAACAGCGAGGCTTCTTGTTCCGCCTTACTTGTTGATGTAGGAACCGCCGTGGCGTTGTCGGACTCCACTCGGACTGGACAGTGTTCCAGCTGAGACACCCAATGACGCAGGGCATGAAATATTGCCCGAAGCTCCAATATGCTGATCAGAAGGAGGGACTCCTCCGTGGACCATCTCCCCTGAGCGCTGAATCGACCCAGGACAGCTCCCCAGCCCGAGAGGCTGGTGTCCGTCGTCGCCGTGGTCCACAAGGGGATCAGAAAGGATCTTCCTTTCAGCAGGTTGGAAAGGTCTAACCACCGTGACAAGCTCAGTTCCACATGAAGAGGAAGGAAACCGACGTCCTCCGAGGATCTAACCGATCCCTGCACACCTGTATCACAAACCTCTGGAGTTCCCTGGTGTGCGCCATTGCAAATGGAACCGCTTCTATCGTGAATATATGATCTTTCTCACCAGAGAAGACTGCTTCGAAACTGGAACAGGATCCTGAGACAGAATCACCAAAACCCTGTGGGCAATCTGGTGAGCCTCGTCAGGGAGGAACACCATGCACTTCTGTGTATCGAAGAGAAGGCCCAAAAAAGATCAGTTGTTGGGACGGAACCAGATCCAACTTGTCCAAGTTGATGATCCATCCATGATGGGAGAGAGTTTGGATGCAGGTCTGAACGTGCTGATGAAGAAGGTCCGAAGAGGTGGCTTTCAACAGCAAGTCATCCATGTAAGGAGTCACTCTGATGCCGTCCCGGTGGACGACTGATATCAAGGCCCCCAGAACCTGTTGGAAAACCTGAGGAGCCATCGTCAGACCAAAAGGGAAGAGCTGAGAACTGAAAGTGACCTCTGTCGCAAGCAAACCAAAGGTACTGCAGACTCTCTGGATGAATGGAGATGTGGAAATATGCATCCTGAAGATTCAGAGAAGCAAGGAACTCCCCTGGGGACATGGCAGCAATCACTGTACGCAGAGATTCCTGGCGGTAGTGAGTCCAGGTCACAAAGGAGTTGAGATCCTTCAAATCCAAAATAGGGCGACATCCTCCGTCCTTTTTGGCAACCACGAACAGGTTTGAATAGAACCCCGAACAGCTGTCTGGAAGAGGCACTGGCTCCAGGACGTCCTTGTCCAGGACAGCCTGGACAGCGCCGTTGAACAGAAGGCGTTTCTCGGTACCCCGAGGAGTATGAGAAAGATGAAAGCGAAAAGGAGGAAGAGAATAGAAAGGGATCCTGTACACTTCTGTCTCTACCTGTAAAACCCATGGGTCCAACACTGAATCCTCCCAAATGCTGTGAAAGAGTCGCAGATGACCACCCACAGCAGGTGCAGACCGGGTTCGGCGAGTCATGCCGAAGCAGTCTTGGAAGCCTTGGGCTTGGAGGAGACCTTGGGCTTCCATTGCTGTTTGGGCTTGGAGGAGGTACGCGGAGCTGAGGGAACTGCCCGGTTAACCCACACAATAGCAAACGCTGGGCGCATAGTGGTACCAACAGTGGCAAAAATGGACTTGAGGGAAATCTCAAGTTTCTTGTCAGTCCAGTCCTTCAGAGCAGAAGCATCAGAGACTGGCAAGGCAGTAGATTTAGATAACCTGGAGATAGGTGCATCCACCTTGGTGGGATGAACCCACTTAGCAAGCGCAGCTTCAGAAAAGGGGCAAAGACTACTGAGGAGGGCATCTATTCCTTATCATCATACGCTTAGAAGACTGCTTGGACACTGTTTTTTTTCCTTCTCTCGCTCTGCTATTTCCATATAGTGACGTGGGTGGAGCAGGTGATACTCGCATTTCAACAGCAGCCAGTAGGATCTTCAACTACATCACTATTAAAATTCTTGCACTCATCAAGAAGTGCCTGTTATCCTTCTCCTCCTGAATTATCTGTTTAGACTGTAACATTTGCCTGGAGGACCTTTCTCCTAAAATGTGCATTTGTAATGGCTTGCACATCAAGCTGGTAATGTTTTATAAATGTAGACAAAGTGGGCCATGTGGCTACTCTGCAGATTTCTGTGGAGGTAGCATCAGCTTTCTTCACCCAAGATGTACAGACTGCCCTGGTGGAATAAGCTTTAAGTTTAAGAGGATCTGAAAGTGCTGCTTCTCTGTATGCTGTTCTGATAAAGTCTGTAATCCATTGAAGAATAAATAATCTGATTTTCTGAAATCCTCTCTGCTCTAAAGATAAATCTTTAAGTACAAGGTGTGGAACTGCTTCTTTGTCTCCTTTAGTTAGGACAGAAAGTAGATAATATCCTGGTTCATGTGGAACTCAATACAAAAAGGAAGAAATTCAGCGGCTCCACTCAGTCAATGTATAATAGAGAACCAATAAATAGAATACATCGGTAGCTCTAGTATCAATATGTAATAAGAGCAGGATGTGTGCCACACTAGGAATACCCCAACTCCTTCAAAGTGAAACATCAATCAAAAAAATATGTGCACAACTACCAAATAGCTCTCACATACAGGAACGCTTCATGTTCTTCTTATTAAAACAATACAACTTTATTGGAGGCATAAAAATCTTCGTACCTGTAATCAACGATACTCTGCAACATAGTGGCAAGTCTCACGGAGTGGGTACAAACGGGTTAAGTATGGTGATAATCAACGCGTTTCACGCTCGAACAGCGCTTACTCATGATCAAACACACATGTGTTTGTTTGATCATGAGTAAGCACTGTTCGAGCGTGAAACGCGTTGATTATCACCATACTTAACCCGTTTGTACCCACTCCGTGAGACTTGCCACTATGTTGCAGAGTATCGTTGATTACAGGTACGAAGATTTTTATGCCTCCAATAAAGTTGTATTGTTTTAATAAGAAGAACATGAAGCGTTCCTGTATGTGAGAGCTATTTGGTAGTTGTGCACATATTTTTTTTGATTCATGTGGAACTCAGTCAGAACCTATTTTATATCTAAGGTAGTCTCGGAAAACAATCTTATTTTGATGAATGACCAGGTATGGAGAATTACTGTAAAGGGCTCAAAGCTCGCCAGTGTTAGTGTTAGATTTTTCAAAGGGACCTTGTCCAAGGGCTCAAGATATGAAGAGGTAGACAACTGTGGAGCAGACATGATTAAATAATCAAATAAGGCAAAGAAAACAGGCCAAAAGACTAAGCCACTAGCCTGATGCAAACAAGGTTCTAGGACGAAGGCTTTAAATACACTGATCCATTGGTGTATGTTCCTCTGACGGAATGCATAGTGCTTCTTACGCTGGCAGCCAATAGAAAATAATGGAAACTGGATGTGTATTCCACCCCTGGAATGCAAGATCAACTGCTCCGGAAGAATATGGTTGGCGTTCTAATGCTGCCATGGGCCAAAGACTGACTCACAGAGTCCTCCCAGCAACAATGCCATGCTTCAGGGCTCTCAAACTGCGATTACACACAACTGCTTGTATATAAATTTCGGCACTGTATATCTCTACAATTCAGTAATTATAATCCGTGGAGAATTTACAGGGTTTAGCCTAAATTACTATTTTACTCAAATAGTTTAGAATAACATCAAATCATACACAAATATCCGGGCAATCCCACAATTCCCAAATCTACAATACCAATACTCAATAATAACAAGAATGGCAGTGTCCTTATACAGGAAAAATCTTCTACTTGCTTGTAGATAGCTTATACGTCTCAAACGTTCACCAAATACATGGACAAGAATGCAAAAGAATAAGAAAAAGAAGAAGGTCCCATCAGATATAAGTATACAAAATATCCAAAAAACGATAATATCCACTTACATTTAAGTGGTTACTGTTGCACGGTCTGTAAAGTTGTCTCTGTATCACCCACGCTCACTCTCCTTTAATCAGCGTATTTCAAAATGATCCAAAGAACTCTGTCGAATTCCTCTATAATCACTGCTTCATGTAATCTCTCCGGGAAAATGCAGAAATATAGGGATATAGCACACTCCGTATAACTCCACAAAATCCTCATGAAATTATAAATATCCACTCACATAATCAATGCTCTTTGCCCACGTGGTCATCCACTGTTTTCTCTCCAGTAATCATACACCTCCAGTGGATAATCCTATAAGTGTGCGCTCTGAGAAAAAACCAAAATAACCGCATGGATCATACAATAACCCACTCTGCGTTTTTAGAGCACATCCACATTAAGCCCTACAGACATTAACAGCAGCTGCAGGGAAGAGCTGTGTGCATCTGTACTAAGAAAAGAGGATTTTAGTCTTACCTGTTAAATCCTTTTCTTTTAGTCCATACAGGTAACTTTGGGTAGGTGATCTGTCCTTTTAATTAGAGAGGAAAAATTCTAGAATTGTATGCAGGGGGTGGAGCCTACCTTCCATCCTTGGCTGCAGCTAGCCAACCAGCTCCAGTAAGATTTGAGACACTATTGACTAGACAGTAGAAGGGAAAGAAGACTCCTGTGAGCATGACCCCGAAGGACCCCCTCAGTCTACCACAGGAGAGCCAAGCATGGTCCCTTGACAGGGTGGGAGACCAGTAATCTGTATGGACTAAGAAAAAAGGATTTAACAGGTAAGACTAAAATCCTCTTTTCTCTGTTGTCCAATACAGGTTACTGGTAACTTTGGGATGTCCAACCATTGAGTTTCCCAGAGGTAGGAAGTAAGGCAAGGACCAGGTACTAGGCTCCCAAAGTCACCAGAACATATATGAACCATCAGATCAGAGATAGCCCAACAAAACATTGAAGTGTCAACGGACACTGAACAGGGGTAACAGCACCCCAAAACGGTTACACAGGACACCGAACTAGAGCCAACAGGGCTCAAAAGTGAAGGAAGCACCAAAAGAGATCCTAGACAGGCAAGACTGTCTCCAGGATCTTCCTCCCAAAGCTGGCGTCAGCCGATGCCAGCACATCAACACGGTAGTGCTTCAAAAAGTTGTGCATAGACGACCAAGTGGCCGCCTTGCACAAGTGCGGAGGCCTGATTCTTGTAAGCCCAAGAAGCCCATCAGAAATTATGAACAGCGCGTCAGATAGCCTCAGCGCGATGGACATAAAACTTGAGACAACGCACTACATCCAACAAGTGGAGATCCCTCTCCTTGTCAGAGGTAGGGTCAGGGCAGAAAGAAGGAACCACAATCTCCTGATTGATGTGGAACTCCAGAACCACCTTCAGAAGAAACTCCTGAGAAGTGCAAAGCACCACCTTGTCCTTGTGAACCACCAAATAAGGTGGTTTACAGGACAGAGCATGGAACTCCGCGACATGGCGAACGGACACAATTGCCAGAAGAAAGGCCATTTTCCATGTCAACAGGCGTAAAGGAATATTAGCCTAGGACTCAAAAGGGAGGGCGCTGTAGAACACCCAAAACCAAGTTAAGATCCCACAGAGAAGCAGGATTCTTAAAGACAGGACGAGTATGAGCAATGCCCTGAAAGAAAACCTTGACATCAGGAAGAATGTGTCTCCGAAAGAACACAGAAAGCGCAGAAGTATGAACCTTAAGGGAACTCAAACAGAGGCCCTTGTACACACCATCCTGCAAAAAGGCCAGGACCATAGGTAAATGAAATTCCTGAGACAGGGGCCTGTCAACACACCAAGATATAAAGGTCGACCAGACACGATGTTAGGCCTTAGAAGAAACAGGTTGCAGGCACAGAGCATAGTACCCACTATACCAGAAGAAAAACCCTTTCTTTTTCAGTATGAAGGATTCAATTCCCAAGCTGTCAAAGCTAGCCGATAAACACCCTCCTTTCACAGGTAACCCTGTAGAAGAAGATCCAGACAGCAAGGGAGCAGGAATGGCTCCGCCACTGACAAATCCAGAAGCTCTGGAAACCAAGCCTGTTGAGGCCAGTACGGAGCAATCAGAATGACTGGACAGTGCTCAAGTCTCAATTTCCATAACACTCTGTGAAACATGGGGAGGGGAGGAAAGATGTAAGCCAGAGGAAATAACCAAGGAATGGACATGGCATCCACCGCTATAGCTAGAGGATTCCTCCAGCGAGAGCAGAACCTCGGAACCTTCCGGTTGTATCTTGTCGCCATCAGGTCGATGCAAGGCCCCACTTCTGAACAATGAGGGTGAACACCTCTTGGTGTAGTTCCCACTCGCCGCTGTCCACTGTGAGTCAACTGAGGAAGTCCGCCATGATGTTGTCTACGCCAGGAATGTGCACTCTGGATATGGCAGGAACGTGTTCTTCTGCCCAGGACAAAATAGCCTTGACCTCTAACCAAGCGGCGAGACTTCTTGTTCCGCCTTGCTTGTTGATGTAAGCCACGGCCGTGGCATTGTCGAACTGTACCCGGACTGGGCAGTCTTCCAGGTGAGATGTCCAATGACGAAGAGCATGAAATATCGCCCGAAGCTCCAATATGTTGATTGGAAGGAGAGATTCCTCTGGAGACCAGCGACCCTGAGCATTGAGGCGATCCAGGACCGATCCCCAGCTGGAGAGGCTGGCATCCGTCGTCACCATGGTCCAGAAGGATACCAGGAAGGACTTGCCCTTCAGCAGATTGGAGAGGTCGAGCCACCACGAATAGGGAGGGATACTGACATCTTCAGAAGGTCTGGCTATCCCCTGCACATCTGGATCACAAACCACTGGAGTTCACTGGTGTGAGCCATGGCAAATGGGACCACTTCTATGGTGGAGAGGACAGCTTCTTGGCTGGAACTGGATGCTGAGCCAGAACAGCAGAAACCCTGTGGGCGATCTGGTGAGCTACTTCATCTGTGAGAAACACCATGCTGTGCTGAGTGTCGAAGAGAAGGCCCAGGAAGACCAGACACTGGGATGGGACAAGATCCGACTTGTCCATAGTGAAGATCCACCTGTAATGGGTGAGAGCGCGAATGCAGTCCTGAACCTGCTGATGAAGAAGTTCCGCAGAAGGGGCTTTCAGAAGCAGGTCATCCATGTATGGAGCAACTCTGATGCCGTCGGACGGACACTAAAGCTCCCAGGACATGGTTGAAGACTTGAGGAGCTGTATTCAGACCAAAGGGAAGAGCTGAAAACTGAAAGTGCCCTTGGTCGCAGGCAAATGTGAGATACTGCCAGTTCTCTGGATAAATGACGATGTGTAAATACTCGTCCTGAATATCCAGAAAGGCAAGGAATTCCCCCGGGGACATAGCAGCAATCACCGTCCTTAGGGACTCCTGGTGATAATAAGTCCTGATCACAAAGGAATTCAGATCCTTCAAATCCAAAATGGGACGACAACGGCCATCCTTCTTGGAGACCACAAAGAGGTTTTAGTAAAAATGCCTCTGTCCTGAACTGGAACAAGTTCTAGAACATCCTTGTCCAGAAGGGCCTGGATAACGCCATTGAACAGATGGCGTTTCTCTCAGCCCTGGGGCGTATGAGAAGGGAAAAAGTGGAAGGGAGGAAGAGAGACAAAAGGGATGCTGTACCCTTCCTCCACCACCTGTAAAATCTATGGGCCTGCCACTGATTCTTCCCAGACTCTGTGGTAGTGACGCAGACGGCCACCCACAGCAGAGTGGGGACCGGGGTTCGGCGAGTCATGCCGAAGAAGGCTTGGAAGCCTTAGGCTTGGAGACCTTGGGTTTCCATTGCTGTTTGGGCTTGGAGGAGGCACCAGGAGCTGAGGGAACCATCTGGTTCGCCGGACATGTCTCAGTCTTGAAGGAATGAAAAAAACGATTACGCTTGAGGGGCGTTTTCTTCCTGAGGACCAAAGGCAGAAGGGTACTTTTACCCCGTGGCCTCACTAAGCAGATCCTTAAGATCTGGACCAAACAATGATGTGCCCTGAAAAGGCAAGGAGAGCAATGCTTTCTTGGAAGCAGTGTCAGCAGACCAGATCTTGAGCCAAAGAGCCCATCTGGCAACCACAGACATGGTGGAAACCCTAGCCACCAAAAGGATGGCATCAAATAAGGCAGCAGAAACATAGTGCTGGGCCTCAGAAATGTTGGCAAGAAGCCGCAACATATCCGAAGTAGGGGCACCTGATGGACAGCAAGGGTGAGCTGTTCAGCCCAGACCGCAATAGCCCGATTAACCCATGCCACAGAGAACGCTGGAAGCATGGCAGTAACAGCAGTGGCAAAGATGGACTTGAGGGAAACCTCAAGCATCTTGTCAGTCCAGTCTTTCAGCGCTGACGCATCAGAAACTGGCAAGACAGTAGACTTAGATAGCCTGGAGATAGGAGCATCCACTTTGGGGGGGGGGGGAGCCCACTGAGCAAGTGCAGCCTCAGGGAAGGGGTAAAGCTTAGCAAATTTCTTGGAAACAGAAGGTTTCCTGTCCGGATTTTTCCACTCATCACACACAAGGCGGTCAAGAGTGGGGTTAGGTGGAAAACAAGCAAGGGGCTTTTTAGGCTCCTGAAACACATCAGAGGGATCTGAAGAAACCTCCTAAACTAATGGAATGTTTAGGGTAGTCAAGACAGCCTCGATCGGGCCCCTCAGCCGAGGACTCAGGATCAGCCTCAAAGGGGTCGCC
>CM074720.1:194067022-194374522 GCA_037306005.1 Rhinophrynus dorsalis | reverse complement strand
AGGCCAGAAGAGCCTCATTCCTCATTGTACCTGTCTCAAGGCTGCCTTGCCCGGTATATTGGCAAGGCCGGTAGAACCTATTCCATCTTGTGCCAGTCTAAGGTTGCCTTAGCCGGTATTAGTAAGACAGGCTCTACAGGCCTTGCCATCTGTATACCACTACTCACCATGACTATGTATTAAAGATATTTATATGTTGCATGTGTATGTTAACCCACGAGGGTTCCCTTTAAACTTTTCAATAAAGTTGTGTTTTTATCTTAACTCTGTGTCTGAGAGTCATAACAAACCGTGACAACGAGCCATACACAGAGCTGGTAGTCAGCCAGAGCCACAGGTTTGCACCAGAAAGGATATCCACTGAAGTGAAGGAATGCTGGATGCGCAGTGGATAGAGCCCCAGGTCAACACCAGAGTGGGTAGTCAGACAAGCCTAGGTCATACACGGAGTGCGTAGTCAGCCAGAGTCACAGGTTTGCACCAGAGAGGATATCTGAGCCAAATCGGAACGCCAAGGAGAACAGTCAGACAGAACCACAGGTCAACACCAGAATGGATGGACAGACAAGCTGGATCACACACAGGAATCAGGAATACTAGAAAATGAACTGCTCAGAACAACGTAAGGGTGACTGAGTCAGGACTCAGTCTGCCCTTTAAACCCCTCCACAGAAAGTAGGTAGAAGGAGCAGCTAGAGGGAGGAAGTAGGTAGGAGGAGAGTACAGGAAACAAACACACATAAAACAGAGGCCTGCAGCATGCTTGAAGCCTCTTGCCTGCTGAAGCGGCGGCACTGGAAACAAGGTACTGTGACAAAGGTACAGTCCTGGGCCCCTTGCTTTTATAAGTCTACACCTCTTCCCTTGGCAAATAAACTCCTTTCAGTTTCACCATAATCTCTAGGATGGTGACACCCAAATCTATCTTTCTTCCCCAGAAGTCTCCGAAGGGACAGGAGGGAAGGCCCAGCCATGTGGTATTTGTCTATAGTGCTTGTACATGAAAGGTTACACAAGCATAGTCACTTTCCCACTTAAAATTATCCGTCAATTGTAAAAGATGAATGGTGTCCCTTAAATAAGATGGTAAACTCACTACTAGGGGCTGCAAAAAATCATCTACATATTCAGAAATCTTGGCTGTAATTGAATCTATGATTGAGACAATTGGCCTACTGAGGCAACTGAGGCATTTGGCAAATGATAAAAAAATTGGAACATGTGGGTGTTCCAAAACAAAAAATCGTTCTCTTCTTTTTTTGAGGACACGGCCCCTGAAAGGCTACTTCAACCAACTCATGAAACTCTTCTTCATAAGTGACAGCAGGATTAGATCTAAGTGTAATATAAAGTTCTTTATCCCCTAACACATTATTTTCTACCATTAAATAATCTGCAAGGTTCT
Organism: Rhinophrynus dorsalis; assembly: GCA_037306005.1. Taxonomy (NCBI): domain Eukaryota; kingdom Metazoa; phylum Chordata; class Amphibia; order Anura; family Rhinophrynidae; genus Rhinophrynus; species Rhinophrynus dorsalis. The sequence goes on along the minus strand of CM074720.1, from coordinate 194,373,117 downwards.
ATAAGACAGTCCCCCCTCCCTTATCTGCACTACATATCACTATGTATAAATGTAATTCTTTCAATGATTTTTCTCATAAAAAGGTCAGATTATCAGGGTGCACTGTCATGCATGTTTTCCAATCATTGATGACTAATTGACCAAACACTTTTATATATTCTCCTTGGGAAAATACATGTCCAGACTCTCAATATTATATTTATCCTGCATGGAGTATGTCTCCTTGGGGGGAATTTCCCCTCTCTTGTGTTTCATAAATTTAAGAGCTCTAATGTATTTATGAGCATCAATATACTGTTGAAATTTATTGGTACCTATAGAAGGTGCAGACACTGAATACTGCTGTAGTGATGGTGTGACTACTTAGGTTATAAATCCCAAAGCTCTGTATATAGCTGTTATTTATTACATGTCCACTTTCTGAACCATGGACACACACACACACACACACACACACACACACACACACACACACACACACAGTCCATATGACATACAGGTACCATGGGGAGGCGACAGCTGCTCCCATTAGACTGGAACAATTCTAAAAGAAGTGCAGGGGTGGATGCTCCCCCTCCTCCATATCAGACTACCTTTGCCCCTCTCCATCAGATAGATTTGGGACAATAACCTATCGACTAAAATAGCAAGAAGGAAGACGGGAAAACTCCTGTGAGTAATGAACCTAAAAGGACTCCCACGTCCAGCCACAGAAGACCCAGCATGGTCCCTTTCACTGGGTGAGAGACCTGCCTGTCATATGGAATAAGAGAAAAATATTTAACAGGTAAGACTAAAATCCTCTTTTCTCTGTCATAAAATATGACACACAGGTACATGGGGATGTACCAACATTGAGCTCCCAGACTAGGGAAGGACCAAGCACCGGTCTCCATGATACCAGAGTCCCAATGGACTACCCAGGACATGGAACAGCCCAAACTAACTGTCAACAGACACTAAAATAGAATTTGAATCTTACCTGTTAAATCCTTTTCTCTTAGCCCATATAGATTACAGGTAACTCTGGGAAGGCAGGAACAATTCTTGGAAAGAATGCAGGGTGGAACCTTCCCTCCTTAGCTGGTCACCAGCCAATCCCATCCAGTTAGATTTGAGACACTAACCTTATCTAACTAGATAGCAAGAAGGAAAAAGAAGACTCCTGTGAACTCCCACATTCAGTCACAGTAGAACCAAGCATGGTTCCTTGACAGGGTGGGAGACCTGTAAGCTATATGGACCAAGAGAAAAGTACTTAACAGGTAAGATTAAAATCCTATTTTCTTTGTCGTCCAGTACAGCTTACACGTAGCTCTGGGATGTACAAACATGGAGTTTCCCAGTGGTGGGAAATAAGGCAAGGACCAGGCGCCCATCCCCAAGATACCAGAGCTCTCATGGACTGATCAGATCACAGAACAGCCCCAAACAAAACGAAGTGTCAACGGACATTGAACCATAACACAGCACACCAGTAACTGTAACACAGTACACATAACAAGAGCCAAATGGGCTCGACAGTTAACGATCATTATGACACAGGAAACCATGTCCTAGACAGGCAGAACTGCCTCCATGACTTTCCTGCCAAAGCTGGCTTCAGCCAAAGCATCAAAACTGTAGTGTTTAGCAAAGGTGAGCACAGACAACCAAGTGGCCGCAAAGCACAGCTGGTCAGCAGAGGCCTGATTCCCAGGAGGCCCCAACAGACTTGGTGGAATGAGCTGTGACACAAAAGGAGCAGGCTTCTTCCTTCATAGGCCTTACAAATGGTAAACTCAATCCAAGATGCAATAGTCACCTTGGATGCAGCCTTACCAGCCCTGGGACCCTCAGGGATGACAAAACGTGCATCAGTCCTGGCGAAGAGACTTAGTGCGGTGCACATAGAACTTAAGGCAGAGCACCACATCCAACAAGTGGAAATCCCTCTCCTTGTCAGATTTAGGGTCAGGAGAAAATGGAGGCACAACAATCTCCTGGTTGATGTGGAACTCAGAGACCACCTTAGGAAGAAATTCCTGGGAAGTGCGAAGAACTGCCTTGTCCTCGTGAAACACCAGGAAAGGCAGTTTTTGCAGGACAAGGCCTGCAGTTCAGCAACTCTGCAAACAGAGACAATCGCCAAGAGGAAAGCAATCTTCCAAGTCAGGAGACAAAGAGGAATGTTAGCCAAGGACTCAAAAGGGAAGTCACTGCAAGACTCCCAATACCAGAGTAAGGTCCCAATGAGCAGTGGGATGCTTAAAGGCAGGGAAAGCATGAGCAACTTCCTGAAAGAAAACCTTGACATCCAGAAGGATGGTGATGCGCCTCTGAAAAAAGACATGGAGCAGATGTCTGAACCTTCAAATAATTCAGACTAAGACCCTTGTTCACTCCATCCTGTAAGAAGGACAGGACTCTTGTGAGAGCAGATCTCTGTCCACACATCAAGAGTGTAAGATGGACCAAATCCTATGGTAGGCTTTAGAGGAAACAGGCTTCCAAGACTGAATCATAGTGGCCACAACCGCAGGAGAGAAACCCTTCCTCCTTATAAGAGATGATTCAATCACCAAGCCATCAATCCCAGATGCTCAGTGTTCTCCTTCCACAGGTAGCCCTGTAGGAGGAGATCTGATCTGTGTGGAAGCCAAAACGGCTCGCACACGGACAGGTCCAATATCTCCGGGAATCAAGGTTTCTGGGGCCAGTATGGAGCAACTACAATGACGGGAGTCCTCTCCATCTGTAGCTTCCTCAGCACCCTGGGGAGCAGGAGAAGAGGAGGAAAAATGTAGGCTAGAGGAAACTGCCAAGGGATTCAACAGAGCATCCACTGCGAAAGCCAGCGGGAGCAAAGTGTCGGAACTTTCCTGTTACCTCTGGTAGCCATCAGGTCCATCTCCTGGTGAAGTGCCCATTCTCCGTTATCTGCTGTCTGTCTACTTAAAAAGTCGGCTAAGACACGCCTGGAATATGTACTGCAGAGAATGCAGGAACATGTTCTTCAGCCCAGATTAAAGTAGCCTTGAGCTTCACCCTAGTTGCGAGACTTCTGGTGCAAACTAGCTTGTTAATGTAAGCCACGGCCGTGGAGTTGTCTGACTGGACGCAAACCAGACAGCCTTCGAGATGAGACGACCAGTACTTCAGAGCATGGAATAGCGCCCGGAGTTCCAGAACGCTAATGGGTAGTAGAGACTCCTCCGCTAACCACTGACACTGGACATTCAGGTGACCCAGGATCACTCCCCAGCCGGATACGCTGTCATCTGCCGTCACCGTGGTCCAGAATGGGATCACAAACTGTCTTCCTTTGTGCAGATTGGAGAGAGTCAGACACCAAGGAAGACTCAGCTCCACGTGAAAGGGAAGAGAGAGCAACAGCCTCAGCAGGTCTACGTTCCCCTTGTAAGCCTGAATTACAAACCTCTGTAGTTCTCCAACATGAGCCATCGCAAAGGGAACTGTTTCCATTGTGGAAATCAATTTCCCCACAAGAGAAGTCAACTTCTTGGCATTAATGGATTTGCAAGCCAGGACTGAGGAAACCTTGCTGATGATCTGTTGAACCACATCTTCCATCAGAAATACTATGCCTTGCAGGGTATCGAATAGCAGACACAGGAAGACCAATCTCCTAGAAGGAATTAGGTCCAATGTGTCCATGTTTGGAACCCACCCATGATGGGTGAGTGTGGATGCAGCCCTGAACCTGCTGCTGGAGTTGTTCCGCAGACGGGGCCTTCAAGAGCATGTCATCCATGTATGGTGGTCAGACCAAAGGGAAGAGACGAAAACTGGAAGTGCCCCTTGACACAAGTGATCCTGAGGTACTGCCAGCTCTCAGGATGAATAGAGATGTGCAGGAAGGCATCACGCAGATCCAGGGAAGCCAGAAATTCCCCTGGGCTCATTGCCGCAATCATCGACCATAAGGACTCCTGGTAGTAATGAGTCTTGACCACAAAGGAATTGAGATCCTTGAGATCCAGAATAGGAGGGCAGCCGCCATCCTTCTTGGAGACCACAAACAGGTTTGGGCTTCTATTCCAACCTATTTATGGGTCGTGAACCGGTTCCAGAACTTCCTTGTCCAAGAGAGTCTGGATCGCCCCATTGAAAAGACTAAGCTTTTCCAGTCCCTGAGGTGAGTGAGAATGGAAGAGAGTGGAGGAAGAGAAAAGTGAAAGGAATCCTGTACCCTTCAGAAACCACCTGTAAAACCCACGGATCCACCACGGTGTCTGTCCAGACACTGAGAAAGTGGCCAAGACAACCACCCAATGCCACGTGCAGTCCGGGGTTCGGTAAGTCATGCAGAAGAAGGTTTGGTGGATTTGGGCTTGGTGAAGAACTGCTTGGGCCTCCACTGTTTGGGTTTGGAGGAGGAGCGCGGGGCCTGAGGAACTGCTGGGGTCTCCCTGGTAGGTGCACAAAAGACGGTGCCTGCGAAGCTGACACTTCTTCATGGGAACCAAGGACAACAAGGTGCTCTTGCCTCCAGTAACCTTCCTATTGTTCCTCATGGCCATCAGGGTGATCAGTGGCAGCCCCCAGCTTAGCACAATCATGGTGGAACACTTCCAGATGGAGTTTCCACTCTCCCAGATGGACATCCTGGCAACTTATTCAGTTTTCCAGAGCGTTCTCTACCCCTGTCTAAAAACAATATCAATGCGCTGGGATACTAACTATAGCTACCATCACAAAATAAAAATAAATCAAATCAAATACTTCAATAAAGCAAAAAACTCAAAAGACACAACAGTATATAAAAATATAATATAAACTCCTCAAAAGTAAGTCACTTATCTCTTTAGCATGAAATGTAGATGGAATGATATGAAATGAACATCAACAGAGATGTAATGGAAATTCAGTATATCAATGTTTCACAATCTTTTTGGAGATAATAAGCACCAGTCTTCCAAGAGAACCTCTTACTGCAGCACATCAACGAAGATTCTCCATCCTCATAAATCTACATGCACAAGAAACAGAGCGCAAAAAAAAGAAATGTAAATGCGGTGTTTATTCTTGTCAAACAGGAGCAAATGAACAATACAAAACTTACAAGATGGACGATATCATCACACGTGTCCCAGATGTCTCACACGGGGTAAAACTCCCAATATGATTAATTCTTCTTCTCATCCACTCTGTTTTAGTTAGAAGCGGCTCCGGTGTTAGTGTCTCTACACAGGACTATTGTTCCACTCACACTGGGGTTGCGGACTTGTTCCAATATAAGTGTAACCAGGAGGGGCCAAGTCCGTTATAGTCCTTCCTTTCCTCTTTCTCCCACACATATCGTGGACTATCACTGACCACTTCCTCTGGGTATTACAGGACCTCAATAGAGATCCATCTTTTATACCATATACCCAACTAACAATAAATAAAAACATTCAAAAATACATAGTACAGTACCTTAAACAAACATGTCTCATTCTCAATCTTCTAATAAAACTAATATAAAACACAAAAGGTGAAATTTACTCACCGATATTGTTTTCCTCTGTGTCCTTCCACGGCCAATGGACTGTGGGTATAGGCTCCGCCCTCCAGCTGGTAGGACCAAACAAAGTATAAATTAGTTGCTCCACCTCTCCTGCTCAGTTATTCCGTTAACCAAGCTGAAAAATATAGAAAATTAGTTAGCTAAGAATCCTCATAAATTTAACTGCCAGTCTGATTATATATGAAGCATGAGTATATAAAACTGAGGAACAATACAAATACCAATACCCTGACTTTGGGCTGGGTTGCTGTGGAAGGACACAGAGGAAAACAAAATATCGGTGAGTAAATTTCACCTTTTCCTTTGTGTCCAATCCACGGCAATGGACTGTGGGACTTACCAGAGCAGTTCCCCAGAGGCCAGGGTGGGAAGACTAGTCGGAAACCGGAAGGGCAGCTTCAAGCACCTTCCTGCCAAATTTTGCATCCACCGAAGATAATAAGTCCAATTTATAATGCTTTACAAAGGTGGACACAGAGGACCAAGTTGCCGCCTTGCAGATTTCTTCAGGTGAGGCAATAGCTTTTTGTGCCCAGGAGGTAGACACAGCTCTAGCTGAGTGAGCTTTTAAGCCACTAGGAGGAACCAGATGAGCATATTCATATGCAAGTGTAATACACTGTTTGATCCACCTGGCAATAGAAGCTTTGGAAGCTGCTGTTCCTTTATATTTACCCATATGGTGAACAAACAAGGATTGTGCCTTCCTGAATGGCTTGGTCCGGAGTAGATAAGTCTTTAAACATCTAACCAAGTCCAATTTATGCAGTTCCTGCTCCTTACTATTAGAAGGGTTAGCACAAAAGGATGGAAGAATTATTTCCTGACTTAAATGAAAAGTTGAAATTACCTTGGACCGGAACAAAGGCCTGGTGAAAGACAAGGTGGGGAGAAGTGCATAGTAAGGCCTGCAGTTCCCCCACCCTGCGAGCTGAAGTGATCGCAATGAGCAGAATTGTCTTTAAAGTTAGATGCTTGATGGAGACTGAATACAATGGTTCAAAGCATTCATGGGAGCATAGCTGCTGAAGAACTAAATTCAGATCCCATGGGGGAACAATTTCACGAATAGTAGGCTTAATCTTTGTGACTGCAGTCATAAATCTACGTACCACGTACTGTTCTGCAAAAGGGAAGGCCAACACCGCAGATAGGGCCGATAATTGAACTTTTAAAGATGCTGGACGGAGACCTTTATTAAACCCCTCCTGAAGAAAGTCTAGAATGACAGCTGAAGTGATATCCACTCTATTCAAGTTCGTGGAACTACACCATCTATGAAAAGTAGACCATACTCTGTAGTATATCTTGGTGGATGATAATCTGCGGCCAGCCAAAATGGTCTCAATAACTGAATCTGTGAGACCCTTAAGTCTTAATGAGCTCCGCTCAGCCGCCATGCCTTCAACTTCCAAAATGAGGGGCTTGGATGGCAGATAGGTCCCTGTGTCAGAAGCTGAGGGTCCTGTGGAAGACTAATTGGTGGAAGTATCGACATTCTGAGAAGATCTGGATACCAAATTTTCCTTGGCCAGTCCGGGGCCACCAGAAATCACCTCTGTTTTGTCCCTCTTTATCTTTTGTATCACCTCTGTCAGAAGCGGAAGCGGTGGAAAAATGTAAGCTAGATGAAACCCCCAATGGAACTGAAGAGCATCCTGTCCTATCGAGCTCTGAGATTTCCATCTTGAGAAAAACCTTTGACATTTTGTGTTTTCCTTTGTTGCCATTAGATCGATGGTGGGCTTCCCCAGCTGAGCTGTGATGTCCAGAAATACCTGATTGTTTAGGGCCCATTCCCCTGGATCCAGACGACTTCTGCTCAGATAATCCGCCTCTCTGTTTAGATTCCCTGAAATGTAAGTGGCTGATAGAGCAGCCAGGTGAAGTTCTGCCCATCTGAGAATAGAATCTTGATGGCCAGACCGTTGAGTTTCCTGCTTTTTGTTCCTCCCTGGTTTAAGAGATCTCACTGCCACCGTGTTGTCTGATCTTACTAAGATGTGCAAGCCCCTGATCTGTTTTCCCAGAAGTCTTAACATGTTCCATATAGCTAGGAGTTCTAAAAGGTTGAGGTGCTGAGCCTGCTCCTCTGGTGTCCATATTCCCTGTACTGTCTTCTGCCGCCAGAGACCTCCCCACCCGGTCTTGATGGCGTCTGTGGTGATAATTTCCCATGGCGTGGGTATTAGAGACCTTCCCACCGAGAGGTGGAAAGTGTTGCACCACCACTTGAGTTCCGTCCTGGTCAAAGGAAGAATGGGAATCCTTAATGAAGGGTTGTCTGGATCTTTCCTGAAGAACTGGAGAAAATTCAGCTGAGTCGCTCTGCCGTGGGATCTAGCCCACGGAAGAATCTGGTATGTTGACGACAGGTTTCCTAAGAGCCTGGAGAATTCCTCCGCTGTCTGTACCTGCTTCTTTAGAAATAAGGAGACTCTGTGACGAACTCGAGTCTGTCTGTCTTCTGATAGATGAGCAGTGTTCAGTACTGTGTTGAATTTGACCCCCAGAGATTGTGAGGGTTGAAGCTGACTTTTTTCTTAATTTATAATCCAACCTAGACTTTTCAGTAGGTCTCTGTATCTCATTGTGCATTCTTCTGATTCCTTTCTTGAGTCTGCAATTATCAGAATATCATCTAGGTAAGGAACGACTCTTATCTTTTGTTGTCGCAAGGCGGCCATGGCAACCGCCAGTACCTTTGTAAATACCCGTGGTGCTGAGGCTAAACCGAATGGTAACACTCTGTACTGATAATGCTTCTTTTGAAAGTGGAACCGAAGAAATCTCCTGTGAGAATGAGGAATTGGTATATGGTAGTACGCATCCTTCAGATCTATTCTGGTTAGAAAGGATCCTGGATGAATCATCTTTATTGCTGTTAGGATTGTTTCCATCTTGAACTTCCGTATCTTTAGGAACGTATTGATACTTTTTAAGTCTAAAATGATCCTTAAATCTGAAGGTTTGGGAACTGAGAAAATTATTGAATAGATCCCATGGAATTCTTGCGTCTTGGGAACCTTCTCTATAACCTGGTTGCGAAGAAGAACCTGTATTTCCCTGCTCATTCTTGCCACTAATTCTGGGTTCCTTATTCTGGATGTCTTGTAGATCTGTGTCTGGGACAGACTCAAATTCCAAGCTGTACCTCATCTCTAATATCTGACGCACCCATCCATCTGGATTGATCTTCTCCCAGGCATCTCTGAACAGCTCCAGTCTGCCCCCTACTGGAGATGGAGATGGGGTTAAGCCTATTTCATTGGGTGTTCTGCTGGGCGCGTGACTTGCCCTGGAATACCTTTCGGCCTTCTGGTCTGGATCCCTGTGACACACTCTGCTGTCGCTGTTCATATGCCTTACCCGGCCGATATCTTCTTGAATCCCGAAAGGACTGTTTCCTAGAAGATGAGGATCTGGAAGGAGACATCTTGGCTCTTTTCTGTCGGGGAAGGAACTGACTCTTGCCACCTGATGACTGCTTGATGATGTCCTCTAGCTGACTGCCAAACAACTTAAAACCTGTAAAAGGAAGGGAGACAAGCTTGTTCTTTGAAGCTCTCTTATCCATAGGATCACGAAGGGTGGTACCATCTTCCAGTAACAATGTTCGTCTAGAAATGTGAGCCACTGCGACATCCACCTTGGGCAACGTGATCCAGGAGCTAGTATCTTCCTCTTGCAATGGATACATCTTCTGCATTCGTCTGGTGTTTTGGGGACGTTTGTCTGCCATCTTCCATTACTTGTTAACGATATCCTGTATAGATCCATGAACAGGAAAGGTTGGAACCTCTTTCTTGTACCCAATAAAGGCTGAATCCATGACATTCAATTCCTTCTGAGTGTCAGTCAGGCTAAGCATCTTCCTCATGGTTTTAACAAGATTATCGATCTTGTCAATGTTGAAGGAAGTAGCTTCTTCTGTAAGTTCCCCCCTCTTCTACAGATGACGCTCCTGATTCCATATCTATAATACTGATTATATCCTCATCCTCAGCGTATGAAGGGCCCTCCTGGGGGTCCACCACTCTGTCTTTTCTTTGATGCTTCCTGCATAGATTGGAATGTCTCTTGCATAGAAGACTTCATCCAGCCCAGAAATTCAGAAAATTGGGCTGGAACCTTTGGGCTGGCTATCTTCTTAAAACAGTCTGTGCAGAGTTTAGAAGAATCAGTTGCAGGAATTTTGGCTTCACAGCCAGCACAACCCTTAAGCTTTGTGGCAGATTTATCCTCTTTAGGAGCATCTACAGGCATCTTAAGCTTGTCAGTTTTCTCTTTAGAAGACATAATAACAATCTAGCCTCTGTTAATAGTGAACACACTAGACTAGACAAGCTAGAGGAATTAAATATATCTTATTTAGGCAATAACATGAAAAAATAAAGCATGAATTGCACTTACATTGCATCTCTCACTCGATGACCCGCTCCTTAAGTTGCCCTGGACCGCCAGACACAGTTTCCTTCCTTGCGTTCCACCGGTGGAACGCACGCGACGCTGCTTCCTGTTGGAACGGAAGAAAGCGCACAAACCGATAGGTGCCCCTTGTTTGACGAGGAGCGGCCCGGAACAACCTGGTGGAGAAGCGGTGACCAAGTGGAGGCTCACATGGTTGTGCCGAAAGAGCCCCGCAGTAGCAGAAACAGGCAGAGCGTCTTGCAAGCCTCACTGGCAGAAGACTCAGAATGCTCCCGGTAAGCCTGTAGTTAGTTTGTATGCTGCGTTGACAGGCAGCATACGTGAAAAAGATGACTCCATCCTTTAATGTGTCCATCCTACTGAGTGGAGCTGAGGGCATAAGCACCGTCCTCCAGCTTGGTAGGACCAAAATAACTGAGCAGGAGAGGTGGACCAACTAATTTATACTTTGGTCCTACCAGCTGGAGGGCGGAGCCTATACCCACAGTCCATTGTCCTATACAAAGGAGGGATTCTTAAGCAGCATAAAAAACAATTCCTCTATTACCCTCTACATGTCCCTCATATAAGAAATGGGTGTAAGCTGGATGCAATCCCATACACAATTAAAAACAGGAATGGAAATAAAAATAATAATAAAAATAGTAAAAACTAATAGAAATTCAAATGAACCAAAATAGAACAACTAACCTCAATCTCTATACCTCTACTATTAGTTTATATATTGAGGACACTACTCCACTAACTCTCTATTTTATCCTATTCTTTAAAATACAAATTCAGTACCTCGCTCCATGACCAGAAGACTCCAGTATATACTCATATTATACAGCAGGAAATAATCTATCTAGTAAAGGCTGCTATATCGATATCTATATTTAGACCCTCCGGACTTAAAGTTTTCAATTCATGTATCCAGAAGGTCTCTCTCTTTCTCAACTTCAAAAGTCTACCCCCCCCCTCTCCTATCAAATATCATTTGTTCAATAGCCATAATGGAAACTCCATCCCATTTTTCACCAGGATACTCCGCAAAATGCTTTGACAAGCTGTACGCAAGTACCCCCATTCGGATATTTCGCAGATGTTCCAAAAATCTTGTCTTTAACTTGTGCACTGTGAGTCCCACATACTGCAGGCCACAAGGACAGTTAAGGAGGTACACCACATATTTGGAGTTACAGTTTACCAACTGTTTAATATTATATTCTTTACCTGTTGCCCTAGAGGAAAATTTATTTTTTATATTTCCAAATTCACATACCTTACAACCACTCCTCCCACACTTAAATATGCCTTTAGTTCCAAAGATCCCATCTTTCTTAATGGTTACCTTACCTCCTATATCACTAGGGGCTACCAAGTTTTTTATATTTACATTTTTTCTAAAGCAGACCTTTGGCCTATCCCCCACAAACGGTCCCAAAACCGGATCATTCTGCTGGGTATGCCAATGCCTCCCCAAAGCATGCTTAATGTTATTAGCTCCCATGCTAGAATTGGTGGTAAAGTAAGGAACATTAGACTTCTCTCTCTTTCATATTCTCTTTATATTTTTTTTTTTTTAAATCACTTCGTTCAATTTTCTCCACCCTCTCCAGGGCTCTATTACAAACCTCCAAATCATGCCCTTTTTCTAAAAACTTCTTCACCATTACCTCAGCTTCTTCCTCAAAATACTGTTTTTTGCTGCAATTTTTTCTCAGGTGGTTGCTCTTACTATGAATATATCCATTACTATCTACTTTTTTCGATAGTTCTTGGTCAATACCTTACCTTCTTCATGAAACAAAACAATGTCTAAAAACTCCACACTTGTTTTATCAAAAATGAGCTGTAAATTTTAAATTAAAAACATTATAATTTATATACTCCATAAATAGTTTTAAGGCACTCTCTTCCCCGTCCCAAATATGAATACCTTCAATATATCTCTTATATAGTCTAAGATGACCCTTGAATGGATTGTCCTCATATATGTCATTTTTCCCATTTCCCCATATATATGTTGGCGAAGGATGGGGCAAAACCAATCCCAGAGATCTGATTGTAAAAGGAATCCTAAAAGAAGAAGTAGTTGTGTGTTAGAACAAACTGCATACCCTGAATGAGAAAGTCTATTTGGGCATGTGGCAACACCCTATCCTCCACCAACATTTCCCTAACTGCCCGAACTCCTCCCTCCTGGGGAATACAAGTATACAGGGATGACATCGCACATGAGCCACATATACTAGTCCTTCCACTCCACTTCATCCACTATATTAAGCACTTGTATCGTATCCCGAAGAAAAGATGGAAGCTGGTACACTAATGGCTGAAGATAGATAGACATATTGGGATAAATTATAGCTCACCGAGTCAATCCCCAAAATTATAGGTCTTCCTGGAGGTGTCCTCAGGTCTTTATGCACTTTTGGCAGATGATAGAAACTTGTTTCTTCCTCATCTATTATTACCCATGCTCTAAATTCTTCGATCAAATATTTAAGGAGCTTAAAGTATTCACTAGTAGGGTCCCTCTTCAACTTTATATAGGTACCAGTATCGTCCAACAATCTATGGCCTTCCTCAATGTAATCCTATTTTGAATTACAGTCCCCCCCCCTTGTCAGCCTGTCTTATAACAATTCCATTATCAACTTTCAGACTTTCTATGGCTAATTTTTCCTGTTTCGACAAATTATGATGTTTCAACTTTTCAAAGTGATCACAACATTTTGCCACATCCTTAGTGACCAATTCTCCAAAGATCTTGATATATTCACCATGACTCTGCAGGAGATAAAAAGAGGATTTCTAAAGCCACTATGAATAGGTCTTTGAAATTCAGCAGCCATATCCAACATATCAGACTTTCCTTCCCCTTCTAACCTTAACACCTCCAACCTTCGTTCAGTATACTGATCTCTTATTGACAAGAGTTGAGACACTTTTTGAATGACCACCTCAGACATCCCTCGATCTTTACAGAGAAAATGTCTGTTCACAGTAAGTGATCCAATATATCTCTGAACATCGATGTATGTCTGAAATTTGTTAGGCCCAGGTAAGACCCTTTTTCCAAAACTCTCACTTCTGAACTTAATTCCCTATCTGACAAATTGAATGCTCCATCCTTAATCTTTCCTGCTCCTAACCTTTCCTCGCCATTTTCACCACATTTTGATCTATTTCTACTTTTTCCTCCTCTAAATCCTCTTGATCTGTTCTTTTTCGTCCTCGCATTGGGGTCTCTATCACTCTCTTTAATCTCTGGGTGCTCCAATGGCTGCGCCCCAAAAAAAGAGCCTTTTCTTCTACTTGAGTAGGATGGGAAAAATTACATATATATGAGGACAATCTATTCAAGGGTCATCTTAGATTATATAAGAGGTATATTGATGGTATTCTTATTATTTGGGATGGGGAAGAGTGCCTTAAAACTATTTTTGGAGTATACAAATGATATTTTTTTTTTTTTATTTCAAATTTACCGCTCATTTTAATAAAACAAGTGTGAAGTTTTTAAATATTGTTTTGTTTCATGAAGGTAAGGTACTGACCAAGAACTATCAAAAAAAAGTAGACAGTAATGGATAAATTCATTGTTAAGAGCAACAACCTGAGAAGATGGATGGAGAATATTCCTTTTGGAGAGCTACAGAGGATTAAATGTAATTGCAGCAAAAAAGATGATTTTGAGGAAGAGGCTGAGGTGATGGTGAAGTAAGGTACCGCTTTTAAGGTAGACCGTAGTCGGCCCAGAACTCTGATGTACTCCCTGACTGTGTATCAGGCCTACTCCAGAACCTGAAAGACATCCTGCATGATCTGTAGAATCTTGTCCTTTGACAAAAAGACTTTCCCCGGCTGGGTTTTGAACCTCATGCCTAGGAACATCAGCTGGGTTGGCACAGGAGAAGAATTAAACATGTTCAGAATCCACCCAATGTGGACCAGGAGTCAAGCAGAGTCTTGGACATGCTGGGTCAAGAGCTCCTCTGAAGGAGTCTTGATCAAAAGATTATCCAGATAAGGAGTCATGGAAATGCCCGAGCATGAATGAAGGCTGTTAAGGGCCCCGTGATATTGGTAAACAAACATGGAGTGGAGGCCAGGACAAAAGTCAGAGCAATGAAATGTTAATACTCTGCACCTAAGGCAAAATGCAGAAGTGTTAGCTGTTCGGGTGGCTCTGGATGTGTAGGTATGCATCCTGAAGGTCCAGAGACACCAGATACTCCTTTGGGCACATCGCTGTGGGAATCTGCGGACCCGGATTCCACGAGTCAAGTTGAAACTGGCTTGAGGGATTTAACCTTTAAGCAGTTTCCTTGGGATGCCACTGCTGTCTGGGCTTGATGAGGGGACACGAGTTGGAGACCTGCAAAGTTCGTGGCCTCCGTTTGGTGGGAGGTATGGACGAAAAAGCCTCAGTTTTCCCCACAATAGTAGGACGTTTGGCATCTGAGGCAACCAGGTGCTCTTGCCCCCAGTAGCATCACTAATAATAGGTTTTAGCTCAGGTCCAAACAGGGGCTTGCCCTGAAATAGTAAGGAAACCAGTGACTTCTTGGAAGATTTGTCTGCACACCAAATCTTAAGCCAAAAGGTGCGTCGTGAAGTAACAGAGAAGGCTGAGGATTTAGCAGACAATCTGATCACCTCAAACAAGGCCTCTGAAACATAAGTGTTGGCTTCCTTCATGCTGGACAAAAAGACCAACAACTCCTCCTTATAAGCATATGCATGGACAGCTTCCATCATCTGTTCACCCCAAACAGCAACAGTGCTGTTGACACAAGCAGAGGCAAAAATAGACCTCAATGCAGCCCAGTGGCTGCAAAATAAGAATAGTATAGACTCAAGCTTCTTATCCACCACATATTTGAGTCCAGCTGCATCCTCTAAAGGCTATCCTGCGGATTGGGGGATCCACAGAAGCAGGAGAGGCCCACTGTGCCAAATCTGCCTCTGAAAAGGGTACAGTCTAAAAAAGCCTATTATCAGGGGTCTTCCACTCATCCAGAAGTATCTGGGTAAGAGTGGCAGTAGGGTGAAAGACAGTACAAGATTTCATAGGCTTTTGGAGATCATCCGCTGAGTATGACCCCTCATCAGGGGTGTCGGGTACCTGAAAGGTCTCCAGAACTGCCTTGATAAGTCCCTCAACCAAGGTAAGGAGTAGGAAGAATACATATCTTCATATTTCCCTTTCTTGCATTCTTCCTCAGAAAAGCCCTCCTCAGAGTAGGACCCAAATGAGCTTACGCATACTCTGAGATCTAAGGCCACATACTTAAAAGTAGTAGGGGGTTTTCAAGATTGAAGAACCACTTGGAGGGAGAGAGGAAATTGGGTCATTGTGGACAACAATGATTTTACCAAAGCTGGCTCTTTTTCAGTGCTGGAGGGGCCCGTTTGACATGAGACACAATCTAGATATATGCCTACCAATAAAGAAAGAAAGGCACACCAGAAAAGGCAGCCCCAAAATTAAAAATCAAACATGGTTGGATTGCATAGGGGACTAGTTCAGTGATGTATATCAGAAACTTAGGATAGAGTATAAAGTATATTAAAAAGTTGATTTTTACTCCGTGATCATTTAAAACAAGGAATTTAAAATAAAATAGAAAAGCCTTATTTTTGTGGGCCTGACTAAACTTCACTTTTGTAGTCTTCCCAATTGATTTTATTGTGGGGATATTTATATTATATTACCATACCACTGACAACTAGGACCGATACAGAGTACCACAATGATTATTTCCACACTAGTGTAAAAGCCCGTATACACTGGCCAAAATTTCATAAAGAAAAGTAGTACACTGCAGGTGTACTACCGAAGAAGTACACCTCCCAGGATTCTGTGTGTTCGGTCATTACTGCATCGGACAAACATTCATGTGGTATTTTATATAATAAAGGATTTATTTCACCCCTTCATTACTTACTTGAACCATCAACCCCCCGAAACCCTCACCCCAAAACTCTGCACCCCGCAACACTCTCAGTGATTAAACTCTGCACCCTCCTAAACACCCTCACCCCCTAACATTCTCACCCCTGAATCTCTGCAACCCCCTAAGACTCTCAGGTCTAAGACTTTGCATCCCCCTAACTCACTTCTGAGGCTCTGCAGCCCTGCACTGCTCTCAGTACTTAGGATCTGCAGCCCTGCACTACACTACCACCTCCGAGCCTCTGCCCTCTCACCTCCGAGGCTCTGTACCAGACAGCAGTATACTGTGCCCAGCAGCAGCACTCAACTCCTCTTGTACAGAGTCTCCTGTCTCCCGTGAGTCATGGCGCTGCCAGTTCCACATCCCAATCACTGATCCCTCCTCTCTCAGCGGATCCATCCTTTGCACCCTCTATGCCAACCCACCAGAAAGCAGCAATGGGCACCAGGACCCAGACACACCCAGACTGTCCTCCTGCTGCACCCGCAGTCTGCACGGAGCCCCACTTACATCCCCGACCCCGGTTCCTCGTGTACCCGCCCCCCCAACTCATTCCTTACCTGCGCTTCTGTCCCATACAGTTTAACCCTACATTCCCATGTCTCTGTACCCCCTTGCCCCACCTGTAACCACTCTTCTTGCCCCAGCACCTTCCTACAACTTTTAGCGCATAACTCCTACAGTCTCTTCTTAACCCTCTGCTTCTAACCAACCTCTTCACCAACATTCCGGGCAGTCTGTACTGCGCATGACTGCAGGGCACGCAGTCCCTTCTGCGCATGAGGGCTTCTGACAAACATCCTAGCAATTATTACATAGGATAGCCATATCAGGATAAATGTTCATGCTTACATATTATATCTGCCTTCAGTAATGGATTGATCCAGATCAATTCTCATCAGTTGTTATTCAAGGCTTTGATCCACAACGCCAAATTACCATATGTTCAGATTATGCGGGGATCAAAAGAAGTTGCAACTGTGCAGCCACTTTCAGTGTCTTGGGTGGGCACAAACTTATATTTAAAGTACTGTGTTTAGTTTCAAAAGCACTAAATTATGGTTACTGTGGTGGTTTGGATTGATAATATTTATTCGATTCAGCTAAATTTGCCAAATTCCACCCTTATAGTCTATTAGACTGCCAAAGTAATTTATTCAATGGATCTAGTTTTCAATTTATAAGGCAGAGAATACTAATTACAGATACAATTAATAGATGTTATTTAATCTATCATTCACTTCTAAATCTAGATCCTCAGAACTCTAGTCTTCCTTGAAACAACATAAAAAGCAAAAAACAGATAGGGCGCCCAATAGTGTAGTATTATCAGACATAAATGGAATAAACGTATAAAATGTTACTCACAAGGGAGATGGTCTGAATAAAATGACTATCAGCAGGTGGAGATTTCGCCCCTCTCCACTCGGACAAACCAGCGCTACAGCTGCAGTGTATAGGATGATTGTCTCTCCCATATTCTATAGTTCCAATATATATATATGTCTGCTAGTCTAACGCATTCACCATTTAGGACAAGCGCTTCTTCAGAGACAAAAAAAAAAAAAGTGCAACATTGTATCCCAAAAATCACTTTTGTCCCCATATCCACAAATCTTTCAGTGGGATCATGCAGGGACCAAATAACAATATACATTGTTAACATAAAGGGGATGTATCACAGTTAGCCAGAAAAGTTAGATTATATAGCGACCATGAGTAAAAGTGTATGTCTTTTTTTTAACCCCTTAATGACCCATGATGTACATATATGTCAAGGCGTGTGCGTCATGTACGTCATGGAATTCAGAGCTCCCCACGTGGCTGCACGCCGTTCGGGGAGACCTGAATCGGATCAAGAAGAAAAAAAAAAAAAAAAAAAAAAAAAAAAGTCCATGGTCCTTAGGTGCTGGCCACATGCGCACGCAGCTGGTCCTTAAGGGGTTAAAGCTTTAGTTGGTCAAAATTGAAGCTCTAAATGCTCTGTAACTGCAGTCTGTTACTCTGCCTCGGCTCCCCTCCCTCTTTCCAGCCTCCTCGGATGACGGAGGCTGACTGTAAGCTGGAGCGTTCCCATTGGCAGAAAACGATATCTAGCCAATGAGACCGCTCCAGCTTACAGGCAGAAAACCTCCATCATTGGAGGAGGCTGGATAGAGTGAGGGGAGAAGAGGTAGAATGACAGACTGCGGTTACAGAGCAGGTAGCTGCAGTCTATCTGGAAGCAGGTGCAGTGCAGCGTTTATTACTTAAATTTTGACCAAATAGAGCTTTAAAAAATAAATTAATAAACTTTTACTCATATTCACTATATAATCTAACTATTCAGGCTAACTTGTATAGGGGTGATACATCCCCTTTAAAGGGATAGTAATGTTTCAAAATAAAAGCATCTCCAATTAATTTTCACAGCATTAGGGCCATGGAGAGAGTTATTTCAATACTGTCAGCGGTATAGGTAAAGTGATAGTAATACTTACAAATTACTAATCCCAGTATTAGTACTAAAAAAAAAATTAATTAATTAACTGCACCCCAGTGACATCTCTCAAACCTAGAAGCATACATAGAAGACCTTTTAAGTGAATGATTTCTTTTTGATTAACGGGATCTCGGCTCTGCTGCAGAGCCGCCGATAGTCGTACGACAGGCTTCCCCTGCAGTCAGCTACAATGCTGATTTCAGGGAAAGGGGAGGGGGGAACTTTGCGAGTGAATATCTCTCAAACTGTAAAGGTTTGAGAGATCACTGGGGGGGGGGCAATTACTGTATATATTTTAGTACTATAATTTGTAAGTATTACTATCCCTTTAACTACAACTCTGACAGTATTGAAATAAAGTGTAATTGAATGATAAAGTATCCTCCTCCCACCTCTTTTACCTAGTGTAAGCCACCTCCCCTCAGATGTGTAATCTGGCCTTAAGACCAGACAGCTCACAGCAAGGGAAAATCTTCTTACTGTGAGAACAATGAAAACCCTGCCCCCCTTGACAGGTTTTCACGTTTTTCCCTTATGCCAATTGAAGATTGCCCCTTTCTGCAAGCCATCTGGACACCACATTTCTGTTCTGAGGTCAGCAGTGTTACACCAGTAAAAGGGGCGGGAGGGGGATACTTTGTCATTCAATTACTCTTGAACTACAACTCTGACAGTATTAAAACAACACTCTCCATGGCCCAAATACTATGAAGATTAATTGGAGCTGCTTTTATTTTGAAACATTACTATCCCTTTAACTGAAGAGTGCTCACTATCACAGCTTTGATCAACATTGCCACATGTCTTTCTTATACTACTCGAGGATCAAATAGTTGTGTACATGGTCTATATTTATTCCACTTTCTATTTCTAATTGGGGATATATATGAACAATTTGTTAGTAGTTTGTCCACTACAGGAAACACGTTATATTTAAAGTTATATCCAAAAATGGCTTTAATCACACACAGAGCAAGTCTTTTTCTTGCAAGTCTATGAGGGGACAAAAATAGCCATATATGATGTCTGCTTAGCTAGAGCTAGCTCCCCTGTCTATTTATTGGCTATTTATCCCAAAACACAGCTTTGATCCACATAGCCGCACGTATTTATCATATACTATGAGGGGATCAACTAACCTTGTGCTCAGTCTGCGTTACTATCATTAACCAGTTATAATATGTAGCAGTTTAAAAATATTGTAGCTGACACCCAGAATACATTGATGTGTACCAATTACAAACATGCTGTACATCAGTGCACTTCCAAAACTTTGGCTAAGTACAGGGACAATAGAACACCAGATGAAAGGGCATGAGGAAACATGAAGAAAGAGCCCACTCTGACTTCTGTATGACACAGTTTAAGAGATATGCCCCAATGAAGTTTGCACATAGAAGTCTAAGGAATGTAGATGGAGAAGGCACTGGAAGCATTCTTAAAGGAGCCAATGCAAAAAAAAAAAAAAAAAAAAATTGAGGTACCCCAAAAGACCCAGATAAAACAGCAGGGAAGGGGTTAACTAGTCCTAATGCAGCCATCCATGCTCCATAACTCAGGAGAGAGCAATATAAAATACCCAACATTAATGTAAGAACCTTAAGGCTCAGAGGAAACCCCTGTAGGAAAAGGTACAAGTAGGAACAAAGTGGACCAAGACATTCAAAGGGTTAGTTACCAATCTTCATATCTTCTTTCTTCAGGTTACCATTGTGGAGGAAACAGAGCCCTAGAGACGGACTCTGCTGGTAGTGAACATCTAGGGTTACAAGATTCTCTCCACAGGGCTACAAGAGTCCACACACCACCTGCACACTGGTCAATCAATTCCAGGGGAATCCCAGTAATGGTAACCCCCTCCTAATGAGTGAATTTTAACAACCCCATATCTAAAGGAAAAATAATAAACTAAAATATGGAGAAGTGCTCTGGACATTATTTCACCTTTAAGAACACACCATAACTGGAGGCGGGGCTGGTTTTAGCTGCAGAGGGAGCTAGGGAGTCTGCACCCACAGACCCTTCTTTTTTTGATAAGGTCTTCTGCCCTCCTAAGGAGGATCTCAACACCATGGTACCGGTGATCCATATTGGACAATAGAAAATGACAGTTAAATGCCAAAATTAGCACCTTTTACCTTTCACAGTAACTCCCCCAAGAGGGAAGTTTACAAGATTTCGTGTAAAAGTTCTGCATGTTCAAGCAGGCCATGTGCCAAGTTGGCACACTGCCTGAAGACCTGTGTGAGAAGTGTGTGTATGAGGGACATGTGTATGTGAACAGTGTGTGAGCACGAGTGTGCGGACATGTGTGTAAATGTGCATGTACGTGTGTGTGTGTGTGTAATCATGTAATATGTAATCTGTGTGTGCACACATATCTGAATGCTAATTCCAATTAAACATTTCACTCCATGCAATAGGACCTTTGTCAAGCCTTGGACTAAAATGTTGAGGTGTTACGCACACACAAGCACATAGGTACACAGGAGTTAACCACTGATGAAAAATAAAATATTAGGAAAAGAGATTGCAAAACAGACAATCTGAAATTTTGACAATGGGCAAAGGAACATTTTGGTCACGCTGATTATATTTCTGAATCTTATTTTAAGACTCCTTACAAATAGAAAATAAAGTGGGCAGTGTTCCATGCATCTTAGTATGTATGAATAACACTTACCTCGCTGTTGTGGCCACGTAGGTTGAAGTTGGTTCTCTGTGGAGTGTTTCGATCTCTCCGGCAATGGCTCAATGTAAAAGTCACACCTACAACTCCCCTTCCATTGCCTGTAGCCAACCACCCTTCTTCATAATAACGTCTCCTGCATACAGGCTTCTCTTTCTCACTCTTTGGGACTCTGCCTTTCCAGGAAAGGCATAAGATGTTGGAATCACTACAAAGAACCGGCCCGTGTTCCACAGATGCATACATGCTTTCAATTGTTTTAAATAAAACCCACCCCTGACATAAAAAATTAGAATAAATAAGTAAATTAAACAAGTTCCCAAAGTCTGATGCATTTACATTAATCCTAAGTCCTTAAAAGGTTAAAGCTGACCTTGAGACATTTAAAAGGTCAGTGCCAATGCACATCCTCTTGATGCATAGTAACAGATATCCATGTAAAAAAAGATGATGGCAATTTGACTTAGAAAATGAACCAGCACTCTGGATTCTATTCATGAAAGTTGTGTAGTTAGAGTTTTCCTTTGGAGAGACATTATCGTAGTTTCAGCTTTTTTTTTTTTTTTTTTTTTTTTTAAAGGGTTTTTGAAAACCTGATGTGCCCGTCTGGCACGTTACAATGCAAAGTTTACAAAGACAGAGTTTCCAGTTTCAGGATAGCAACAGAACTGTTCAGTGATGATAGAGACATGATTCCAGAGAGGATAGGATTTTTAAGGTTTATGTTTCAAGTATTTTAAGGCTTTGAGAACTCCAATTTCCCTTACATCCAGAAAAGAACTCTCTTCACTTTTATCCATTCTTTACTTCATGGTGTGGCATATTTTCGCTGTCAATGCAGTACATGTTTGCATAAAAGAGCAGAGGGAGAAGGCACAAAAAATGTGCAAAATTATATCCCATCCAACACTTTAAACCGGTATTCAGTCATGCAATATAAAGTCTATTATCACTATATACTATTTTACCAAGCACAGCCATTTACTCCCATTTTAGTTACAATAATGATCACTGAATAACTTTATACTCAAGCCTTAGGACCAGAAAATGCAAAACTCCAGGAATAATTGTCTTTATTAGATCCAACAAGTAATGTGTATATTAACAGCAGAATTCCTTCCATTTTTACTTCTCATAGAATGTCAATATGGAGTTTATTGGAGTTTTTCTATTTCTATTAAAGCAATGGTAGATCAATGTTTTTAAAATTCTCATGTTTTCCCCTTGCTGATAAAAGGTTATTTTTCAATGTTATGACCAACATAAATAAAATTAAAAAAACAATAGTTGTATTAAGTGCAAACAGCTACGTCCAGTAACCCAATAATCGCATTAAGGTACAAGAGGTTTTCTGGGTGTAATGAACACAGGAATTTTAAGTCAAGACACCCAGGAGTTCACCTTTTAACTCTTGTAATATTT
This sequence comes from Rhinophrynus dorsalis, assembly GCA_037306005.1. Classification (NCBI taxonomy): domain Eukaryota; kingdom Metazoa; phylum Chordata; class Amphibia; order Anura; family Rhinophrynidae; genus Rhinophrynus; species Rhinophrynus dorsalis. Next base: position 194,350,633 of record CM074720.1, on the reverse strand, counting down.
GATTTAAGATGGTGTCTTTGTGTTTGCATCCCTTAAAAGGGGTCTTCGGTTGGAGAGTCCTGGTATTTTCAGCCACTGTTTACATGCAAGGTTGAAACATGCAAAATTAGGCATGTCTATCTTTCTCCAAGAACCAGTCAACTACCATATTATGATTTAAACTTTATAAAGTTTGAGTAAAGAGTGAGCTGAATATTACGAATGAAAAACAAAAAGCTACTTTCATGATCAGTTCATCCAATGCACAGTGAAGTCTATTCGTCAGATAAATGCCCAAACTTTCTTCCAGCACCAAGATATTATCAGCTGTTCTGCTACATGCATATTTTGTATACCTAAATAAATACAGCTTTTCTTTTATCTTTACATATTTGTCAGAAGGAATGATAAAAGGGTAGCTCAGTGTATCTTTATTTTTATTTTTTTTGGAATTACTTATCTTTAAAGCAGGAACCCTGAGCTAATAATTTTCTGATTCATTTTCATCAGTTTGGAAAGGATGGGATAAGCAGTTTCACAAAGCAGAAGGTGTGCATGGCTGCATGTCTCACTGCACACAGTTAAACTAAAGAGTGCAATCTACTTCACTTTCACAGTGTTATTCTCAGGAGATGTCAATCCAGGTGAACTCGTGTTGCTGCCTGCAAATAAAACAAAAACACAAGTCATAAATACAACTATCAACTATGTAAATAATTATAAAAAAAGCTCCTATTATACATGGTCAAGACATACAACAACATTCTCCCTTAACATGAGCACTCACGCAAAACAAACAGGAGACACCACTGAAACGGTAGATTGATCCTTTAAAGGATCAGAGGGGTGTGCAAAACATTATACAGTTAGCAAACACAGTTTATCAACAACATTCAGATTATTGAATGGAAAATAGTGTTATCATCACCTATCTTTTGAATGCTGTGTCTGCTTTGTTCGGTGTCGATGCAAAAGTATATTTATATCCATCTGTTAGGATATGCACAACCAAATATACCATTGTTGTTTTGTAGGTTTGGTTTTTTATCGTTAGAAATAAAATACCTATACCCATATTTGACTTTATTTTCCTTCTAAGTGATGCCAGTCGGTTTGCCTCCCAATTTTACATCCCATATATATCTTGGTTCATAACAAAAGGCTGATACCATATTCAGTAGATGTGGCAGTCAAGCAATAGATTAGTTAGGGGTGGCCACAAATAAAACACAGCATTGGAGACTGCATGGGGTTTAAGAAGAAAGTCAGCAGGTAAAATAAAAGCCTGTCAAAGGGGTAAAAAAAAAAAAGTTAGCAATGATTAATTTTATTATTTCTGTACTAACAGTCAAATACATGTATTGTAGAGTTCAGGTTTTCCTAAATATTAGTATCTTGTGACAAACTGAAAGGCAATGAAAAATCACCTCTTGGGCTGCATGTAACCCTTAAGTCGTCCAATAATAAATTGCACACTATTGTTTAAAAAAAGTAGGTTAACCACGTTGGATGCTAGAGAGGTCGGTCTCCAATGCATTGCTCTGCGAGTCTGCGTACCAGGTATAGAAACCACAAGAGTTCCTGTAGCTACAGTTAGGGAAAAAATTATTTGATCCCCTGCTGATTTTGTACGTTTGCCCACTGACAAAGAAATGATCAGTCTATAATTTTAATGGTAGCTTTATTTGAACAGTGAGAGACAGAATAGCAATAAAAAATCCAGATAAACGTTATTTCAAAACAATTATGAAATGATTTGCATTTTACTGAGTGAAATAAGTATTTGACCCCTTTGCAAAACATGACTTCGTACTTGTTGGCAAAACCCTTGATCGCAATCACAGAGGTCAGGCATTTCTTGTAGCTGGCCACCAGGTTTGCACACATCTCATGAGGGATTTTGTCCTACCCCTCTTTGCAGATCCTCTCCAAGTCATTAACGTTTCGAGGCTGACGTTTGGCAACTCGAACCTTCACTCTCTCCACAGATTTTCTATGGGATTAAGGTCTGGAGACTGGATAGGCCACTGCAGGACTTTAATGTGCTTCTTCTTGAGCCACTCCTTTGTTGCCTTGGCCGTGTGTTTTGGGTCATTGTCATGCTGGAATACCCATCCACGACTCATTTTCAATGCCCTGGATGAGGGAAGGAGGAGGCATCGTCCCTTTGATGCGGTGAAGTTGTCCTGTCCCCTTACCAGAAAAACACCCCAAAGCATAATGTTTCCACTTCCATGTTTGATGGTGTTCTTGGGGTTATAGGCAGCATTCCTCCTCCTCCAAACACGGCGAGTTGAGTTGATGCCAAAGAGCTCGATTTTGGTCTCATCTGAACAAAACACTTTCACCTAGTTCTCCTCTGAATCATTCAGATGTTCATTGGCAAACTTCAGACGGGCCTTTACATGTGCTTTTTTGAGCAGGGGGACCTTGCTCGCGCTGCAGGATTTCAGTCCTTCACGGCGTAGTGTGTTATCAATTATTTTCTTGGGGACTATGGTCCCCGCTGTCTTGAGATCATTGACAAGATCCTCCCATGTAGTTCTGGGCTGATTACTTACCGTTCTCATGATCATTGAAACTCCATGAGGTGTGATCTTGCATGAAGCCCCAGACCGAGGAAGATTGACGTTATTTTGTGTTTCTTCCATTTACGAATAATCGCACCAACTGTTGTCACCTTCTCACCAAGCTGCTTGGCCATGGACTTGTAGCCCATTCCAGCCTTGTGTAGGTCTAAAATCTTGTCCCTGACATCCATTGACAGCTCTTTGGTCTTGGCCATGGTGGAGAGGTTGGAATCTGATTGACTGCTTCTGTGGACAGATGTCGTCTATACAGGTAAAAAGCTGAGATTAGAAGTACTCCCTTTAAGAGAGTGCTCCTAATCTCAGCTTGTTACCTGTATAAAAGACACCTGGGAGCCAGAAATTTTGCTGATTGATGAGGGTCAAATACGTATTTCACTCAGTAAAATGCAAATCAATTTATAACTTTTTTGAAATGCGTTTTTCAGGATTTTTTTTGTTGTTATTCTGTCTCTCACTGTTCAAATAAACCTACCATTAAAATTATGGACTGATCATTTCATTGTCAGTGGGCAAACGTACAAAATCAGCAGGGGATCAAGTAATTTTTTCCCTCACTGTATAGTGACTCAGTGTGTTTGTATGTGTGTTTCTATGGATAACAGTGCAGATGGACAAGGCTGGAATTCCTAGGTCAGAATTTGTGGTTTCTTTAGAATCCGTTCCTTCAGAGAGGTAAGCTAACTATTATTAAGATAGTCGCCATCTGTCTAATTATTGTAGGGCAACTATGGTGGTAGTTCCTCATTAACCCCCTTCGCTGCTGGATCATAGTAATACCACTTCCCTCAAACAAAATATCCTTATGAGAAAAGTATGGGCAGTGTTTAGACAATTAATATGTGGACTATGGATTCTGTATTAATTTATTTTAACCTGTCCTCTCCCTTAGGAAAGGAAGATGAAGGGGACTGAACCCCTCCCATGGGCATTTCTTCAGATTCACATGGGGCATCCGGAACCCATATGAATTTTTTTGGAGGAAGGGGTCCTAGCACTCCTTCCTTGGGCAGGATATAAATCAATATGGGGTTTCCTTGATAACAGAAAAATATGGAGCGAAATGTTTTACACACTCTCCATCCGGTTCCGATAAGGATGGGGTGATGAGTGTTCCCTTACCTACCCCCACGCAAAGGGGGAAAAAAAAAATGTAATGTGTGTGTGTGTGTGTGTGTGTGTGTGTGTGTGTGTGTGTGTGTGTGTGTGTGTTGGTGGGTGCTAGAACACATTGGTTGAAATGCATTCTCTTCCAATACAACAATATAGGACTTATTGGTCTGTTGGTTAAGCTAATGGAGAGTGAAGTGGAAGTTAGTGTTAGGCAACATAGTTGATGAGACTGAAAAAAAGAAACAAGTCCATTAAGTTCAGCCCATGCCATATCACCCTTGTTAATCCAGAGGAAGACCAAAAAAAAAAAAAAAAAAGCCATACATATTTAAGCCCCAAGTGGGTTAAAAAAATTCCATCCTGATGCCAAAAGGCAGTCGGATATTTTCCTGGATCAACATTCTATTTACTGTGGCATCAACTGTCATAATTCTCAATATTTTTCTGAGCTAAAAAGATATCCAATACTTTGTTTAAATCAGCTACAGTATCTACAAATATAACATACCGAAGCAAAGAATTTCACAGGTTAAATGCCCTTACTGAAAAAAACCCCATCTTTGTTTTAGTTGAATGCCCCTTAAAGTGGCTCTATCACATATAGAAAAGTAATGCTCATTAGTTAGAGCATTTAGCGAAAAAGTTAAACATTACTCGTTTTTGACAAAACCCTGTTATCTGCACAAAAATTAATGTTTAAAAGGTGTCCAGCAGCCTACTTCCGCTTGCCACTGCAGCAAGCTGCTTGCCACACAGAGGCTGCTCCCGTTCCACTACCCAGCATCCTCCGATGACGGAGGCTGTCTGTCTCTAAGCTGGAGCAATCTCAATGGCTCATCTCTGAGTAAATAGTTCCTCGGATAATTCTTTGTATTGACTTTGAATATAGTTAGCAATGGTAACAATATCACCCAGCTCTTCTCTAATGTTTAAAAAAAAACAAAAAAAAAAAACACAGTTTCGCTAGTCTTTTAATAACTCGCATCTCTGAGAATTTTCCAGTTTAATTACTTTAAAAACTGGTGCCGAAAACTGTACTCTGTATTTTAGACCAGGCCTTACCAAGGATTTATACAGAGATAAAAGAGGATTTTAGTCTTACCTGTTAAAGCCTTTTCTCTTTGTCCATATGAATTACAGGTACAATGGGGAGGTGACAAGGTCTTGGAGGTGGAGCCTTCCCTTCTTATCAGGCTACCCTTAGCCCCGCCCACCAGTTTGACACAAAACTCAGTAAAAATTACAATGAGAAGAAAAAGCTAAGCTCATGTGAGCAAAAAGACCCAATAAGGACTCTCATGTCCAGCTAAGTGAGACCAAGCGAGGTCCCTTTCACTGGGTGGGAGACTTGTACGTCATACGGATTAAGAGAAAAGGATTTAACAGGCAAGATTAAAATCCTCTTTTCTCTGTCGTCCAATATTAATCTCCCAGGGTGGGAAGAAAAATGGAAGAACCAAGCTCCATTCCCATGATACCGGAGTTCCCCAAGACTATTCAAAACTGGGAACATCAAAACATAACTATCAACGGACACTGATAACAATAGCACAGCAGACAAGAACAAGAGTCAACTGAGCTCAAACAGTTAAAGAACAGTAAGGTACAGGAATGATTAAGCCCTTAGACAGGCAGAACTGCCTGCAGGTCTCTCCTGCAAAGTTGGCTTTGGCCGAAGCCAGAACACCACCACAATAGTGTTTGGCAAAGGTGTGCACAGTGGACCAAGTCGCAGCCTTGCACAGCTGTTCAGCAGAGGCCTGATTGTTGTAGGCCAGAGAAGCCCCAACAGACCTGGTGGAGTGTGCGGTATCACAGAAGGGAACAGGTTTCTTCCGGAGTTTGCAAGACTTGCAAATGGTAGACTTAATCCAGGACGCAATAGTGACCTTGGACACAGCCATATCTGCCCTAGGACCCTCAGGAATGACAAACAATGCAAAGACTCACTACAGTGTAAGTAATACTTGAGACAGAGCACCACATCAACAAGTGGAGATCCCTCTCCTTGTCAGATTTGGGGTCAGGACAAAATGAAGTTACAACAAATCACCTGATTGATGTGGAACTCAGAGACAACCTTAGGAAGGAATTCCTGAAAGGCACGAAGAACTGCCTTGTCCTTGTGAAATACCAGTAAAGGAGGCTTGCAGGACAAGGCCTGCAATTCAGCAACTCTGCGAACAGAGATGGAGGCCAGAAGAAAGCCCATCATGCACGTCAGAAGGCGCAGAGGAATGGTAGCCAAGGACTCAAAGAGAGGCTGCTCCAAGGCTCCCAAAACCAGATTAAGGTTCCACTGGGCAGTGAGAGCCTTATAGGAAAGGAAGGTATGGGTGACACCCTGAAAGAAGACCTTGACATCTAGAAAGATGGTAATGAGTCTGTAGAAAACAGAGAGAGCTGAAGTCTAAACTTTCAAAGAGTTAAGACCAAGCCAGCTTGCAGGACAAGGCCTGCAAATCAGCAACTCTTTGCACAGAGACCACAGCCAGAAGAAAAAACACTGACCACGTCAAAAGACGCAGAGGAATGGTAGCAAGGTACTCAAAGGGAGGCCACTGCAAAGCACCCAAAAACCAAGTTATGGTCCCACTGGGGTGTGGGAGCCTCGTAGGCAGGGAAAGCATGTGCAACCCCCCTGAAATAATACCTTGACATCTGTCAAGAAGGCAATGCCTCTGGAAAAGGACAGAGAGCCAAAAAATGGACCAAACTCTGTGGTAGGCCTTAGAAGAAACAGACTTCTTAGCTGGGATCATAGTGGAGATAACCTGAGGGGAGAAACCCTTTCTCCTCAGGATTGAGGCTTCAACAGCCAACCGATCCACGTTCTCCTTCCAGAGGTACCCCTGAAGGAGGCTATCTGGTTTGAGTGGCAGTGGAAATGGATCCCGAATGGAGAGGGAAACAGACTCAGGGGGACCATGCCCTCCTGTTCAAATAGGGGGCAATCAGGATAACTGCCAGACTGTCCATCTGAATCACCCTGGGGATGAGAGGAATTGGAGGAAAAATGTAAGACAGATGAAAGCTCCATGTAATCGCCAAAGTGTCCACAGCAAAGGCCAGAGGAACGCCCCAACGGAAACAAAACATTTGTACTTTCCTGTTCTTCCTGGTGGCCATCAGGCCATGAAGAAGACCACACCGCTACACCAAAAGGTTAAAAAAGTCAAGGTGGGGCTCCCACTTTCTGGGGTCCACCCTTTGATGACTGAGGAAGTCCGCTAGGAGTTTGTCCACCCATGGAATGTGCACTGCAGAATAGCCAGAACATGACTTGACCTCTGAACAAGTGGGAACGCTTCTTGTGCCTCCTTGCTTGTTGATGTATGCCACAGCCATGGCGTTGTTTGACTGGACAACCCCTCAACTGAAGGGACTAGTACGCTAAAGGGTGCGTAATCGCCCTGAGTTACAGAACATTGATGGACTGAAGGGACTCCTCCAAGGTCCACATGCCTTGAATCCCCCAGGTGACCCAGGATCACGCCCCAGCCCAGTAGGGCTGGCGTCCATTGTAACAAAGATCCATTCCTGGATCACAAATGGTTTCCTTTGCTCTAGATTGTTTCTGGTTCAACCACCAGAGCACATCCTGTCTGACCTCTGGAGGAAGGGAAACCCTAAAATCCAAGAGATCTGGGTTCCCATGCCAAGAGTGGATGGTGAATCTCTGGAGCTCCATGGTGTGGGCCAGAGTATGGAACTGCCTCCATGGTGGACACCATGCGACCCGCAAGAGTCATGGACTTGCAAACCGGAGCTGAGGGCCACTCCAGAGCTTGGAACACCAGATGTATGATCTGCTGAATGGAGTCCTCCATCAGAAAGACCTTCTTTTGACATGTATGGAACCTGAGACTGAGGAAAACAAAGTCCTGAGAAAGAACCAGAGCAGACTTCTCCATGTTGAGAATCCACCCATGGTGGAGGAGAATCTTAGCACAGTCCTGGACATGCTGGTCCAGGATTTTCCTTTATGGAGCCTTCAGCAGAAGACAGTCCATGTCGGGAGTCAACTAAATTCCCCAGGTGTGAATAAAGGCAATCAGGGCCCCCAGAACTCTGTAAAACACCCGAGGAGCAGAGGTGAGCCCAAAGGGCAGAGCGGTGAACTGAAAGTGGCCAGATTCGCAAGCAAAGCGGAGGTACTTCTGACTTGCAGATCCAGAGATGCGAGGAATTCTCTCTGGCACATTGCTGCGATGAGGGAGCCCAAGGACTTCATCTTGAAGCGTGCATTCTCCACAAAAGAATTGAGGACCTTAAGTTCCAAGATAGGACGGCTACAGCCAAATCTCTTGGCCACCATGAACAGGTTTGAACAAAACCTGAACATCACTCTTGAGGAGGAACTGGAACAAGAACTCCCTTGTACAAGAGAGCCTGAACCACTTCGTTGAAAAGCTGTAACTTTTCCTAGCCCAGAGGAGTTCTGGACTGGAAGAATCTGTATGGAGGAAGGGACTTGAAGGCAATCTTTTAACCCTTCTGAAACCACCTGCAGAACCCACTGGTCCACAACGGACTCTGACCATGCATTTGAAAAATGGTGCAGACACCGATCCATTGGCAGTTGCAGACCAGGATTCTGCAAGTCATGCAGAGGCAGACTTGCCAGATCTGGGTTTTGCAGGGGCGTGCTTAGACTGCCACTGCTATCTCTGCTTAGTGGTGGGATGCGGATTCAGCCTTTGCGCCTCTGTTTGGTGGGAACAAAAAAAGATGCCGTTTCCTCTGTATACTAGGGCGTTTGGAGACTTGAGGTAGCAGGGTGCTCTTGTCCCCAGTTGCCTCAATGATGATCTGTTTCAGTTCAGGTCAAAAAAAAAAAAAAAAAAAAAAAAGAAGATTTGCCCTAGAAAGGGAGAGAAATCAGTGATTTCTTAGATGAGAGGTCAGCAGACCAAATCTTGAGCCAAAAAGTGCATCTTGCTGCGAAAGAAAAGGCAGAAGCCTTAGCAGACAGTTTGACTGCATTAAAAAGAGCGTCAGAACTACAGAGTTGGAGTAGGCCCTGAATAAGACATTGATATGGTGAACCCAACCATGCTGCTCCAGGATACAAACACGTTCTAGAACATGTAAGGTCCGAATAGCATCTAAAGGAGCTTTGAGAAAAAGGTCATCTATGTAAGGGGTTAAGGAAATCCCTTAAGAATGGGCATGGGCATAGATCTTTTGAGCTAACACTAGGCCAAAAGCAATGGCAGTGAACTGGTAGTGACTGCACTCAAAGGTGAAACAAAGGAAGTGTTGATAGTCAGGATGAATCAAGACATGGGGTTAAGAGTCATGAAGATCTACAGAGGTTAGGCATTCTCCTGGGCACACTGCTGAAATGGCAGACAGCAAAGATTCCATCTTGAATTTCATGGCTTCCAAGTAATGGCTGAAAAATTTGAGAGCCAAAATAGGACAGCAAGAACGGTCCTTCATGGATACCACAAAAAAGCCTGGAGTAACACCCTGAAAAACATTCCTGAGGAGGAACTGGAACCAAAACCTGTTTTTCCAACAGGGATGACAGTGTCTATGAACAGAAATGGGGTCTGAGGAACTCTTGACAAAAAACATAAGGTAGAAGGAGGAGGACAATCAAGCCTTAGGCTTCTGAGCATACCTTGTTCTACCAAAACTTACTTGGGTTTTGGGGTGGGCCTGGGAGGCCTGAGAAGGTTGAACTTGATGTGTCCCAAACAGGTAGAGGGAGCGAAATTCATGCATCTTCCTGTGAAAAGACATTTAGAAGAAGTATGCGGAAGAAGCATGCTCTCGCCTACTGAGGCATCACTGATGACCTTACCTAGATCAGGTCCAATTTGATGCTTGCACACAAAAGGAAGGGACTGGTGACATCAAAGACCACTTCAGTTAGATATGCACTGGTCTCCAAGATGTTGGCCAGCATAGCAAGAAGCGCCTCCCCAGGAACATGTCCACAGATAGCCATCTGGCGTGAACACCTTTCAGAGGCTATTACTTTGATGACCCCTAAAAAAGATTTGCCTCAACACGCCCCTAGTGGTGACAAAAGTTTGCTCTAATAAGGAATCTAGGCATTCATTAGTTTGGTCATTAAGGGCTACAGTATCTGCCAATGGTAGAGCTTTATTCTTGGCAAGGCAAAATAAGGGGATAAACCATAGATGGAAAAATTCACTGTGCTAAAGCCTCAATGGAAAAAGGATACAAGTTGTAAATACATCTATGGAGGAAGTGCCTCTTATCTGGAGGATTCCATTCCTCTAGCAACACGTGAAGCATGAAAGGAAGACTATTAATTACTCAAATGTGTGTGTAGTGTTAGAGTCCAACTACATCAAAGCATGCTGGCCTTTGCTAGGTAAAATGTGCAAGAGTCAGGGAGCACCAAACCCCCTCCCAATACACACACATCTCTCGAGAGTCTACAGTTTGATTATAGCTGTTTTTAACAAACTGAGTTGTTATGTTATATAACTTCCAAGTGTCCGTCTTTAGGACCCAACTTCCTCTGTCACTCTTTCACCACATAAGTGTCCCTCTTCTTAGAAGATTAGAATGTGTGGTGTGTATATATAAGTGTGCCACATTAATGTTTGTTTAGTCCCACTGGCCACTCCTGTGAAAATCTCTGAAAGAAATGGCACCCCTTACACATACACGACACACTCAGACAATACACACACACGCCATGCACACACAAAACAAACACAAACACACACTATACAAAATGCATAAACACACACAATAAGCAATATATTACACAGTATATACTAGAAACAAAACACAAACCGCAATATGCATGCCTTTACATGCAAAACACTATAGGCAAAATGAAATATGCAAAACTCAGATAAGCAAAAAACAAATACGCAAAATGCAGTATGCAAGACAGTACACAAAACGCTTTGCACAATATGCTATATGTCAAATGTTATACACCATGTGCAAAAAGCTATCTGTAATATACTATGCGCAATAAAGTATACTCAAAATGATATATGCAAAATATTATGCGCTATATGGAAAATACAATACGATATATGCAAAACGCAAAGAGTTATATGAAAAACACTAAAGACAAAATGCAAAACACTACATTCAAAAGGAAATCTGCAATGGAAAATATGCAGAAAGCAAAACATTACATACACACACACACACACACACACACACACACACACACACACACACAATGTAAAGAATCATCAGGTTACTTAATGTAGGTCTCCCTCAAGAGACAAACACACCCAGGAGCAGCAGTAAGGAGGAGTTATGCATACCTCCTCTATACTGACCCACTGGTGAAAGCATGAGGTGTTTTTCACAGGAGTGGGCAGAGGGTGTAGACCCCCTGTCTATTCCTTTGAAAAACTGTACAAGGACTTCACACCCCCCCCCCCCCCAGTACACACTTTCTCGCCATATACCATCCCTCCTATTCGACACGTACACAAATTCATCCTCCAACTCCATCACCTACCCTGCAAGGATGGAAGCCTCCACCCCACTACATACCTCCTCTCTTCTATAACCTCCCTCCTAGTTCATCTTTGCCTGACAGTTCATCTTTGAATCCCCCCCCCCCCTTGGATCGGAAGTTAATCTTTGAATCTCCTCCCCTTCCACTGGCAGTTCATCTTTGCCTCTCCTCCCCTTGCTAGGACTAACAACCTACCTCCTCCTTCAATTACATCATGTCATGTTTATTACTCTCTTCCACATAACCCCTTGCTTTCAATGTCTAAACACTTATTTCACTCACCTAGCACCATTTCTGCATGAACCGCCTTACATACAAAACACATACAAAACACATACAAAACACATAGCTCACAATGCCAAGGATCAGTCACAGTGCCACTTAACGTGCAAAACACACTGAATCGCACCCATGTTGCCACCTTTGCAAACCTATCATACACTTATCAAATCACAACATCTTGCTAATGTAAACCGTGTGCATATTCTTCTACACATTTAAACAACCACTTAGCACCGGCCATTACTTAATCCTTACTGTACGCCTACTGCATTCAAATACCATTCATATGTCACTTCCTCAGCACCCTCTACAATATAATTACTTTTTTCATGCACACATTCACAATTTGGCATTTTGTATACACTCCACAAACATCCAATGCAGTTGTCTAACAGTCCCCAACCAGTCCCCACAGGTGAAAAATCTATATCTATATATTACTTGCAGCTACAGATTGGAAAGTATTTCTCCACTAAGAGAGAGCTCATTGTACCATATTACATATGAATGTAGAGCTGCAGATATAAAGACAATGGGATATAGATTTAACCCCTTTGAGTGCCAGAGGTATCAAATGCATTGTGGTGCAATGCTTTGGATACCTCTCTGGCACTCAAAGGGTTAAGAGTCCAGTGTTGTATAACAAAATTGTAAACCTGCATTGTATAAAACCAATATAACCACTAGATTACTCTCAACCTCACACCCTCCAAGCTTTACTCCAAAAAGTATAAATGCAGGGAGGTTCAAAGATTAAGTTCATGCATACCACTGACACAGACCAGTTTGACAAGAGTAGCAGTCCTGAAAGAACAAGAATAAAGTCAGTTATTTTCTAGTCAGCACCTCCCTATTCATGACCACGTGTCTGAAATGTATTGTACATCCAGTGATCTGTGCTGTACATGGTATTAAAATAAAAAAAATAAATAAAAAAAAATTAGACTCAGATATAGCTTCTTAGAAGGTGGCAGTTAAACTGCATAATTTAAAACTCAAGCATCTAAAGAAAGTTGAACATAGACACTGAAGCCATAGGTGAGTATTTAGAAATGGTCCAGCCATGTTTGCATCTCCATTTCCAGAGAAGAAAAAACAAACGAACAAACGAAAGAACATTATACATAACCATGAGCTATGCTGGATACTACATGAAGTATGGGATGTTTTTATAACATAATTTTACCCTTTACTTCTTAGAATATCTTTATTTGTTTCTGTACATCTACAGAAAAATCTGATGTATAGACACTTGATGGTTTTACTATGAGCTCGGACCTTTTTATCAAGAAAGGCACAGCGAGATAGGATCGGGATCAAGCCAAGGGTCAGTAAGCCAGAGGTCAGGTAAGCGGGGTAGAGAAAGCCAGATGTCAGGAAGTAAAGACTAGGAATCAAGTCAAGGGTCAGGGAGCCAGAGGTTATGTAAGTGGTAGAGTACATCAGAGGTCAGGAAGCCAGGAGTAAAGCCAAGAGTCAGAGTCAAAGATACCAGCTAGGAATCATCTGGCAAGGATGAATCACGTAAGTGACACAAGGAACACTAAGTTGCACACCAGATGATGCAACTCTGAAGCATCCAATCATGAACATCTTGTCATACCGGGTCTCTGGTTCCTTGCCGCCCGGCTCGCGGCTTCCTCGTCTGGCCGGAAGTGACGTCACGCTGGCATCCGGTGCCGTTGCCAGGGACGCTCCAGTCACTTCCGCCAGGCAGGTATTTAGCATGCCTGCTTTCTTCTTCGGACGCGTTTGTATAGCGTCCAGTATCCTGTGCAAGTCTTGTGCCTTGTGACTGGGGGCATCTATCCCTTGTCAGCATTACCTGCTGTCTTCTTAGGTCCCTTGAGTTCCAGCCTTTGTCCGGTGGTCCAGCCTGCCAAGCTCACCTTCTCTGGGGTTCCTGGTCTTCTGTTCTCCAGTCAAGTCTCTGCTTTCCAGACTCCGTTCTGGAGCAGCATGCCACTCAGATTGGTAGTCTAGACCGTAAGCTGGATGCCATCACTGGGCTTCTCCAGCGCTTAGAGGCCTCTTCCACGCCTGCAGTTTCTAGTGAACCGTCTCCTCCGCAGTTTTCGCAGTTCTCCTTTGTTGCCTCTCCCTGAATGTTATGATGGGGATCCTAAAGAGTTGAGAGGGTTTCTGAACCAGTGTCTGCTGCACTTTAGTTGCAATCCCGATGCATATGCTTCCACCCGCGCTAAGGTTACGTTCATTGTCTCCCTTCTGAAGGGCCAGGCTTTGGCGTGGGTGTCACCCTTGTTGGATCGTCAGTCTTCGGTCCTTGACGACCTTGATTCCTTCCTTTCTGCTTTTCGTGCCGTTTTTGATGTGCCAGGGCGTCAGGCACAGGCTGAGGCGGCTCTCCTAGACCTTCAACAGGGACAGCGGTCTCTCACCCAATATGCCGTGGAATTCCGTACCTTGGCGTATGACACGGATTGGGGGGAGAATGCTCTTAAGGCGGTGTTTCGCAGGGGTCTTTGCGACCGGCTCAAAGACGAGCTTACTACCCGTCCCATACCTCGTTCTCTGGAAGATCTCATCCGCCTTTGTTCGTCTCTGGAGCACCGGGTTCTTGCAAGGAAGATGGAGAGAGACCGTGACCGTGTCCGGCATCCAGGGCCTCGCCCGGTGGTACGCCTAGCACCCCGCTTCCACCCTCCTAGCTCTCCTGCCCCTTCTACTCCTGAACCAATGGAGATCGGTCAGGTGTACAAATTGTCAGACGCCGAAAAGACCAGGCGCCGTAACCTTGGCTTATGCCTGTATTGCGGGTTACAGGGACACCTGGCTCGCACGTGTCCTAATAAGGCGGGAAACTCCAGGACTTAGGAGCTGGGGGACCCTTTCTAAGTCCACGTTCGGTCTCCATGGTCCATGTTTCTCGTGTGACCCTATCTATGGTTTTGTCCTGGTCTCAGTCTTCTGTGGCTGTTTCGGCCTTCATCGATTCCGGGGCTGCTGGGTTGTTTTTAGACGCGGGATTTGCGCAAAACCATCGCATACCATTGTTTCCTCGTCATCCTCCTCTACGAGTCGTGGCTGTGGATGGTACTCCTGTGGGATCAGGCATCATCTCCTTGGTTTCTGAGCCATTGTCCTTGAGTATTGATGGTACCGTCCATGACCTCGTATCGTTTGATATCATTTCCTCACCCCGAACACCTGTCATTCTGGGGCTTCCTTGGTTGCGACGCCACAACCCGAGCATCGATTGGGTTACCGGGAGAGTAACCCTTTCGTCCTCTAGGACTGGACCCTCTTTGCTGGTCGCAGCATCTGAATTGGGGTGTTCTACTTATGAGGAGGTAGACTTGGACAGCTTGCCGGAACCTTACCATCCTTTTGCCGATGTCTTTAACAAGAAAAAGGCGGAGGGTCTTCCACCACATCGAGATTATGACTGCGTCATAGACCTCCTTCCTGGTACTCAACCTCCTCGAGGCCGGGTCTATCCATTGTCCGTACCTGAGACCGCCGCCTTGGAGAAGTACATTAGTGAGAGCTTGGCTCGAGGTCACATCCGTCCGTCTACCTCTCCTGCAGGGGCTGGGTTGTTCTTTGTTGCTAAGAAGGACGGCTCACTTCGCCCCTGCATCGACTATAGGGGGTTAAATGCCATTACACGCCGTAATTGCTACCCCTTGCCTCTGATTCCGGAGCTTTTGGACCGCCTGAAGGGGTCGACAGTCTTTACTAAGCTGGATCTCAGAGGAGCATATAACTTAGTTCGCATGCGAGACGGTGAGGAGTGGAAAACCGCGTTTAATACGCGGTTTGGGCATTATGAATACCTGGTAATGCCTTTCGGACTGCGTAATGCTCCTGCCGTATTTCAGGCCTTCATGAATGACATCTTTAGAGACCTTCTTTTGTCCTATGTTATTGTGTACTTGGATGATATCCTGATCTTTTCCGGTACCCTTGCCGAACATCGTTTGCATGTACTGACAGTTTTGGGGCGGTTACGACAACATAAGCTCTATGCTAAACTTGAGAAGTGCACCTTCGAGCAGGCCAGTTTACCTTTCCTTGGATATGTGGTGTCGTCTTCTGGTCTGGATATGGATCCAGCCAAGGTAGCAGCCGTAAGGGACTGGCCCCGTCCACCCTCCGTGCTCTTCAACGGTTCATAGGATTTGCAAACTATTATAGACGGTTCATCCGCGGTTTTTCCAGAATAATTCAACCCATTGTGTCTTTGACCTGTAAGGGAGCGGATCCTGCTTCTTGGTCTGTGGAGGCTATGTCTGCTTTCGAGGCTCTTAAAGTTGCCTTCACCTCTGCTCCCATCTTGACTTATCCAGATCCGTTACGGGCCTTCACATTAGAGGTAGACGCCTCTGAGACAGCGGCCGGCGCAGTACTTTCCCAGCTAAATCCCAGGACCGGTAAACTTCACCAGTGTTCTTTTTTCTCTCGGCGGAACGGAATTACGACACGGGTAACAGGGAGTTGTTGGCCATAAAACTGGCTTTGGAGGAGTGGCGCCACCTTCTCGAGGGTTCCCCACATGTGGTCTCCGTTCTCACCGACCATCAGAACCTGTCATATCTAGCCTCTGCTAAACGCTTGAACGCCCGTCAGGCTCGTTGGGCGTTGTTCTTTGCCCGTTTCCATCTACAGATTTCGTATATTCCAGGTTGTAGAAACACCAAGGCTGATGCTCTGTCTAGACTCTTCGAACCATGTCCTCTTGATAGCCCCGCTCCTGAGACTATCCTTCCAGCTTCTTGTTTTCTAGCTCTTCTGTCTACCCAGACCCTTAGGGCAATTCAAGCTGCTCAGAACCTTGCTTCTTCTTCTTCTTCCTCTTCTTCTCGTCTTGAGGCTCGCAGTCTCTTCGTGCCTCCCCAACATCGTTCCGAGGTGTTGCAATGGGCCCATCATTCTTCTGTGGCCGGTCATCCTGGTATTCGTCGTACCCACGATCTCCTTTATAGATACTTCTATTGGCCGGGGAGCCGTGTTGATGTAGAGGCGTACGTGACCTCCTGCCAGACCTGTGCTCGCATGAAAACCCCCAAGACTCGACCTCTTGGACTTCTTTTTCCCCTTCCGGTGCCAGCTGTACCTTGGACCCAGATCGCAATGGATTTTGTAGTCGATCTTCCGGTTTCCGCCGGTATGTCAGTAATTTGGGTAGTCATTGACCGGTTTAGTAAGCAAGGGCACTTTATTCCCCTTCCCAAGGTTCCTTCGTCCACTGAGTTGGTCGATCTGTTCATCCAGCACATAGTTCGTATTCATGGTTTGCCCCTTCATATCATCTCAGACAGAGGTCCACAGTTCGTTTCTCGGTTTTGGAAGGCTGTGTGTTCTCGGTTGGGTATTAAGCTACAGTTTTCCTCGGGTTATCATCCGCAGACCAATGGCCAGACCGAGCGTTTAAATCAGTCCCTGGAGTCCTATCTCCGCACGCATTGTAATCATCGTCAAGACAACTGGACCAGTCTGCTTCCCCTGGCCGAGTTGTCCTATAATTCCTTATTACAGACCTCCTTGGGTTGTTCACCCTTTTTTGCAGCTTTGGGGTACAATCCACTTACTCTCCTTCTATCTCCTGGTTCTTCTTTGGTACCTTCCGCTGAAACCAGGGTACAGTCCTTGGCGGCTCATTGGCAGATGGTCAGATCCACGCTTCTTTCTGCCCAGGTCTGCCAGAAGGTTTCCGCAGACCGTAAACGGTCTCTCGCACCTCTTTTTGTGCCAGGGGATAAGGTATGGCTCTCTGCCCAGAACGTTCATCTTTCCCAGCCCTCGAGTAAACTGGGTCCTCGATTCCTTGGTCCGTTTCGGGTTACCTATCGCATTTCCCCTGTGGTCTACCGTTTGGACCTGCCCCGGACTATGCGTATTCATCCGGTATTCCATGTGTCCAGGTTGAAACCATGGGTCCCCTCTCGTTTCCCTCACCCGCGGGTTGCTATTCCCCCTCCTGTTTTCCGTCGTGGCTGCGAGGAGTATATCATCGACAACATCCTGGATTCCAGGAGGTTCCGGGGTCGTGTTCAGTACCTGGTTAACTGGCAGGGTTATGGTCCTGAGGAGCGGTCTTGGGTTTCTTCTCGGGACATTCACGCCCCCGCTCTGCTTCGCCGCTTTCGTCGGCGCCATCCCGCCCTGTCTTCGTAGCGGCCCCCGGAGGTGGCCCTTGGGGGGGGGGGGCGATGTCATACCGGGTCTCTGGTTCCTTACCGCCCGGCTCGCGGCTTCCTCGTCTGGCCGGAAGTGACATCACGCTGGCATCCGGTGCCGTTGCCAGGGACGCTCCAGTCACTTCCGCCAGGCAGGTATTTAGCATGCCTGCTTTCTTCTTCGGACGCGTTTGTATAGCGTCCAGTATCCTGTGCAAGTCTTGTGCCTTGTGACTGGGGGCATCTATCCCTTGTCAGCATTACCTGCTGTCTTCTTAGGTCCCTTGAGTTCCAGCCTTTGTCCGGTGGTCCAGCCTGCCAAGCTCACCTTCTCTGGGGTTCCTGGTCTTCTGTTCTCCAGTCAAGTCTCTGCTTTCCAGACTCCGTTCTGTCACCTGTTGGAGCTACTTACAGTCTTCTGGGATCCTGCTACATT
This sequence comes from Rhinophrynus dorsalis, assembly GCA_037306005.1. NCBI lineage: Eukaryota > Metazoa > Chordata > Amphibia > Anura > Rhinophrynidae > Rhinophrynus > Rhinophrynus dorsalis. Next base: position 194,332,621 of record CM074720.1, on the reverse strand, counting down.
CTCTTACCTGTGTTCCTGAGTCCACCTGAGTGAGTACCCAGTTTACTGTTGGAGATTTGTTTCCTCCCTGAGGATTGGGTAGTAGAGTTTGGCTGTACAGTGTCATCGCGGGCCCCCTTTGGCTCAACCGAATGGGGACCAATCTGGCTTCGCGGCCAGCATCTTTAACCCGGCACTTGCCGCAGCACGACACCGTACAGTCAACCACCGTGCCCGAGCGCCGCCCACTAGCGTCGCACTCTAGCTTCTCGCTCCCCAATCCTTTGTTGGAGGAGGCTGATCTTCTGCTGTTCTTGTGCGGGGGTTTCTTCACTCAGCTTTCTCTTCACTCCCAGAGTTAGTTCCTGACACATCTACCCTGCAAATGGCACGATACTATTGCAGAACATCTTGCATGCAAGAAAGACTAAGAAGTGATGTCCAAGGAGCGCGCCAGAAGTATCAACTTCGAAGTGAAGTGTGCAACACAACGGCGTCCACCGTGACATGAGGTCAGTACATGACAGTTCCCTCCTCTGAGGAGCAACCAGGACCCAGTACAAGCCCAAAAGAGAGGCAAGTCTAACGTTAAGCTAGTACAGACGTGTCCCAACAGGACGGCTATGCCTGCCAGTCTGCCAACCAGTGAAGAGTCCTTGACATAACCCCCCCCCAAGGAGTAACTTCCGTGAGCACTTAGGTGACACGTCAAACAGTGGAATAGCCACCAGAATTAGCCAGGGCCTGCTCAGGATCAAGCAAATCATCAAAGTGCAGATCCCAGTCTTTAGATGCAGAGACAGGACAGAGGTCATTCAGCAACAGGGGATTGGTCTTCTGGGCAACAACCCCTAAGGAGGACACAGCTAGAGACTCATAGGGAGACTCGGCAGCACAAGCATGGGACGGATTTTGGGCAACTGGTAGAGGAGTAGTACTAGCACTAGAAACAGGAGTCACAGGCCCTTGCATAAAGACTCTAGCAGGGTGACCAGATAAAGGGGTAACTGGGTCCTGAGTGAAAGTAACAAGGCTGGAGGCAGAGGTCGCTGGCATCTGGGCAACCTTGACTGGGTTCAGAGTGACAATGACGGATTTTCCTTTAGCAGCAGTAGCAGGATCTGGAAGAACATCGTTAACAGCAGTGCAGCAGTACTGGTTCCAGCAGGATAGATGAACTGGAGTGTAATAATTGGCAGCCCCAAGAACTGTAATAGTCATGGAGGGTGAGTAGGTCAAAACTGGATATAATGTCTTGAGGCCCCACAGTAAAGAAAAAAACTTCCCCTATGGGTCTTTTTATACACATACACGGATGTCCTTATGAGACCTACTTGCATAGGTTCAGGCTGGGACAGATAAGGCACAGCCCTCATAGGCAAAGGTCGTGAATAGCTCTGAAACTTTAAGTCTTTACAAGCCACCTGCCATCAGTGCTCACACAAGCGGCGATCCACTCGGATAGACAGGTGTACTGATTCTTCCAGAGTGCAGGGCACCCCAGTCCGAGCAAGTTCATCTTTCAAAGCATCAGATAATCCATGCCTAAACTGATCTTTCAGAGCTGGCTCATTCCAGCCCACGTCACTTGCATGTGAAATGCTGCCATGTACTCCTCTGCAGTACACTTGCCCTTTTTAAGGGTACAGAGGGCAGACTTAGCAGTGGCAATCTTATGCAGGTCTTCATACAAAGCAGCAAGACCTCCTAGGAAAGACTGCAGATGGAGGAGCACGGGATTATCCAGGTCCAGAAGACACAAAAACAGCAGTTCCAATTAAACTTCATAGTATTTGAGCCATAGAGAGTTATTTCAATACTGTCAGAGTTGTAGTTAAAGAGTAATTGAATGATAAAGTATCCCCCTTCCGCCCCTTTTACCTAGTGTTAGCCACCTTCTTTCAGATGTGGAATCTGGTCGACAGACCAAACAGCTCGGGACAATCTTCTTACTGTGAGAACAATGGAAGTCCTGCCCCTATTGACAGGATTTTTCTCTTCTCTTAATTGAATCTGTCCATCTCTGCAATCCACTTTAACACCACCCTGCGGCTCTGAGCTGAGCAGTGACATCAGTAGAAGGGGCGGGAGAGGGATACTTTATCATTCAATTACTCTTGAACTACAACTCTGACAGTACTGAAATAACACTCTCCATGGCACAAATATTATGAAGATTAATTGGCGCTGCTTTTATTATGAAACATTACTATCCCTTTAAGTGAGAACATTTGTCTACAGGAGTTAAAGGGATAGTAATGTCAGAAAGAAGTATTAACAATATGGTAGATACAAATAAGTGCAAGTACTCTCTCTCAATTGTATCTCTCAAACTGTTATGGTATGAGAGATATAGGAAAATAAAGTTCTCTGCTCCCTCCCCTTTCTTCTTGACAAGTTGTAAAGCTGTCAGAAGCAGATTCTGATCGGTTGACCAGACGCGGCTCATCAGCAGCGCAGACCTAGCGATACCTAAAAATAAATACTTAATCGAATGGTCTACAACATGTGCCTGGTTTGTAAGCACACGTTGTAGACCATTCCGATGAAGTATTTATCTTTAGACATCCGTTATATAGTCGCTGCTGAAGAGCCGTGTATGGTCAAGCGACCAGAATCTGCTTCTGACAGCTTTACAGCTCGTCAAGCAGAAAGGCGAGGGAGCAGAGAACTTTATTTTCCTATATCTCCCATACCATAACGGTTTGAGAAATACAAATAAGTGCAAGTACTCTCTTAATTGTATCTACCATATAGTGAATTCTTTTTTTCTGACATCACTATCCCTTTAAAGTGTTAGTAATGTCTCTTTTTAAAGCTGCTCTCAGAGTTTTCTGTATGTTAATAGTAACCTATTGTAGAATACCTTGCTAGTTTGTAGTTCAAATGTTATGAAGAGCTAAAGATTCATCGCCCGCCCCTTTCTGGCACATCACAGAGAAGATGCAGGCTGGTGAGGACGGCTGCAGCGAGGGACAAATTTTAGTAAGCAAAGGGAAATCCTGCACTCCTTTGTCAAGGGGGCAGGATTTCCCTTATACTTGCTTACTGAAGTCTGTCCCTCGCTGCAGCCGTCGAGTCGCACAAACGGATTACAGATTTGGTAGGAGGAGGCCAGAAAGGGGTGGGCAGGGGATCCTTTAGCTCTTCAACTACAAACATTAAAGTTATGAGACATAGAGCAATAGGTTAATTTTAACATACAGAAGCCTTGGGGAACAACTTTTATTGCTACATTACTATAATTTTAAGGAAACCACAGGAACAGGAACGATCCGAAGTAGGAGTCCAGTAGGTAGGGAGGACCAAAAACAAGATCACTTAAGCTGGTTAGATAGGAACAGAGTCTCTGAAGCAGAGTAGCCAGCAAGCAGAAAATTCCAGAAGACAAGATCAGGATCATGCCAAGGGTCAGAAAGCCAGAGGTCAGGAAGCCAGGAAACGAGCCAAGGTAGATAAGCGGTAGGGCAAGCCAGAGGTCAGGAAGCCAAGCCAAGAGTCAGGGATCTAGAAGTCAGGAGAGTCAAAAATGCCAGCTAGGAATCAACAGATGATCAGGATAATCAGGAATGTTGGGTCACAAGTACAGAGGCACCAGAGCAACTGAACATGGAACAACCCAGGGTTTAAAAAGGAAACAAAAGGTGGTAACCTGCGTCATCTGGCAAGGACGCATCATGCAAGTGACGCAAGGAATGCCAAGTCGCACAACAAATGACGCAATGCTGAAGTGTCCAATCACGAACATCAGCCTTGCAAATGGCAAGATACGGAAACAGAGGATCATGTACACAAGGAAGACGTACAAAAGTGATGTCTAAGGAATGTGCGGGAAGTACCAACCCGGAAGTGAGGTGTGCGACACAATGGTGTCCACTGTTACAGTCAATACATGACACAAAGAATGTACCTGGCTCACCCCTCACATCTCAGGAAGACCCACTATACAGATTTTACTTGTGCAAAGTCTTTTCTCTAGGTCATCCAATTTCTTATGTAAATCAGGATGTTTTTGCTATGAATAACCACCTACTAAAACTTCACTTCAGATAACAAGAGCATTATACTCAGGACTCAAAATTTCCACTTGCCACCAGCCAATGGCGAGTGAAAATTTAGCCCTGGCGAGTAGAAATTCAGTCCTGGTGGGTATGCTATGGCTTGCAGTGGCGAGTAACTTTTCAGGTCTGGCTAGTAGCAAAGGACTTCAAATTATATGCCCTGAGTTTCTCCTTAGCCTTTGGGTAAAAAGAATCCCGTCACTACAGCTCTATAACAGTCAAGTAAATCTTCTGAGACATTAGCAATAATTGTTCATGCACATTCAAGTGAGGCTAAGAAGAAAATTGAAGTTTCAAATTAATTCTATGAACTAGAACTCTATGGAATGAATGCACATTCAAAAAATACATTTTTATAAGTTTCACCTTTCTCACATAGTAAATATTAAAGTTAGTAGTCACCAGCCTAATATTTTTGTAATGCTTGCAACACTATTCCACATTACAAAACATATACACTTTCCATTTTCATAAGGAATCCACAGAAAAACTGTTAAAGGGGCTGTAAACTGCTTTATGAAAAAAAATATATCTTACTTATAAAGCTTTTCCTCACTGAGCAAAACTGATGCGATACATTTTAGCTATCAAGACGCACAACCTAAAAACAAGGTTGTTTATTGTGACAGAGCTTTCAAAATCTCCAATTTGTTGGATTATTATTTGTAAATTTTATACTAATTAACACCTCCTATAATGTAATACTTATATCCTTCATTGTTGTCTCCCAACACGGGCTGAATCGTTTTGTTGGGGTTTTTTTTTGCAAATCGCTAATTTTATGGAGAAATAAGTATTAACAGATTACGTCACATCAGGCCTCACTGGCAAGAGAGCACGCCAGGTCACATGGAGGATTCCAGCATCAAAGAGGAGGGAATGAAGCACAGCAGGGAAGAAGAAGAGGAGAAGATCGACAGCCTGCAGTACAGAGCTGTACCGCAGCTAGGCCTGATGTGACATAATCGTGCATTAAAGTAATGCACTTATCACAGTCTCCCTTGGGCTATCCTGTGCTTCCTTACCTCTGTATGGCCGCTGGCCGGCATGGCCTCCAGCCACTTCCTCATTTGTACATCAGGTAACAGGCACCAGCACGGACACCTGGGCCTATTCTGGGTGGCCTAATTGGGTCCCACCTCCTTTTGCTCCTTTATAAAACCTCCCTGGGCCTGGGAGTCATTGCCCTTATGTGGTGTTCCTGTTAGTTATTCTTGTGCTCCTGTGCTTATATGAGAATCCACTCTGTGTATGACACCGGCTTGTCTGACTACCCGCATTGGTTCTGACCAGTGGCTCTGGCACACTTACTCGCTCCGTGTATGACCCCATTTGTCTGTCCGCCGGCTCCTATCTGGCTCAGTGTATCCCCAGCTTGTCTGACCTGTGGCTCTGGCTGATTTACTCGCTCATTGTTAACCTCGGCTTGTCTGATTACCCACATCGATTCTGACCTGTGGCTCTGGCTGATTAATCGGTCCGTACGCTCCTAGCCTGCCTGACAGTTAGCCTCTGTGTCCCGCAGCTCTGTCCGACTCTCGCTCCCTGTTGCCTTTGGTCTCCGGTACCTCACAGTAGTGTAGTGTGTAGTACAGTGTGCAGATCCGAGTAGGAGCTTGGGCTCGATCATCCGGTGGTCTGGGGTTGTGTGGGATATTATCATCGCTATATCTCATATATTAGTAACACTGTATATTCCAATAAAGGTGGTTATATTTTATTACTGTGTCTGTCCTTCTTTGCCAGATTACCATGACAGCACTGTACCCCTTCTCTAGAACGGAGACAGTTAAGCAAGTAGGAATGATAAGGCAGTACAAAGACAGGACGTGGCTACACAGCATGCCTTAATTAGCATAAGCTATTAATCTAAATACTCAAAACAAAACAACAAAACAAAATAAAAAAAAACCTCAAAAAAGTTAGTTTGATAAAATTAGATGATTTTGTGCTGTTTTGTATTGGCCAAGTTATTTTTTAGGTGAGCCGGCCCCTTTAATGATCAGGAGTCTGCATAGCCCTATGGTACTTTAAGGGTTAAACTGCAATTTTCAGTTGGGGTCACCAGGTGGTATTGTTCTTATCAACTACTATAGGGAGCTGTATTAAAACAAATGGGCGACACAGAGAGAGAAACAAGAGGCACCTCCTTGGGTAGCTTGTATAAACAGTCCACCACAGACACTCAGAAGTAAAATGGCTGTTATTCTACCTACGCAGTACACAGCAGAATGCTTATAGGGATCACAGATCATCCCAGATGCAATAGAAAAAGAAAAGAAAAGAAAAAATAAATAAATAAATAAATCGGTAATGGAAGAGAAGATTTTAGTCTTACCTGTTAAATCCTTTTCTCTTAGTCCATATAGCTTACAGGTACCATGGGGAGGCAACAGCTTCTCCTGGAACAATTCTTCAAGAAGTGCAGGGTAGAGCCTCCCCCTCCTCCATAGCAGGCTATCTAGCTACTCCCCTTCAGAGAAGAACTGTGTACATGGACCCAAAGGACTCCCAGACCCAGCATGGTCCCTTTCACCGGGTGGGAGACCTGTAAGCTTTATGAACTAAGAGAAAAGGATTTAACAGGTAAGACTAAAATCCACTTTTCTCAGTCGTCCAATATAGCTTACAGGTACCATGAGGATGTACCAACACGGAGCTCCCAAGGGTGGGAAAAAAGAAGGAAAACAACTACAAAGGCAAAACCGCCTCCAAGGCTTCCCTGCCAAAGCTGGATTCAGCTGACGTCAGCACATCCACATGATAGCGTTTAGCAAAGGCGTGCACAGGAGACCAAGTGGCCGCCTTGCACAGCTGATCAGCAGAGGCCTGATTCTTGTAGGACCAGGAGACCCAAAAAAACCTGGTGGAACATGCAGTAATACAGGTTTGTACACCTTGTGGATAGTAGACTTAATCCAAGAGGCAATAGTCACCTTGGACGGAGCTTTACCAGCCCTAGGACCCTCAGGGATGACAAACAATGTGCCAGTCTGACAGACAGACTCCGTGGAATGCACATAAAACTTAAGGCAGCGCACCACATCCCTCTCCTTGTCAAATTTAGGGTCAGGACAAAGAAGGAACAACAATCTCCTGATTGAGATGGAACTCAGAGACCACCTTAGGAAGAAATTCCTGGGAGGTATGGAGAACAGCCTTATCCTTGTGAAACAGGAAATGCAGTTTGCAGGACAAAGACTGAAACTCAGCCACTCTGCGGACAGAGACCACGGCCAAGAGAAAAGCTATCTTCCACTTCAGAAGGAGCAAAGGAACAGTAGCCAAAGACTCAAAAGGAGGCTGTTGCAAAACTCCCAAAATCAAATAAAGCTCCCACTGAGGAGTAGGAGCCTTATAGGCAGGGAAAGCAGGAGCAACCCCCTGAAAGAAGACCTTGACATCCGGCAAGGTGGCAATGAGTCTCTGAAAGAAGAAGACAGAGAGCCAAGGTCTGCACCTTCAAGGAGCTAAGGCTAAGACCCTTGTTCATGCCATCCTGCAAAAAGGAAAGAATAGCCGGTAGATCAAACTCCTGAGAGGACAGATCCTTGTCCACACACCAAGCAGGGAAAATTGACCAAACCCTTTGGTAAGCTTTAGATGGGACTGGTTTCCTAGCCTGGATCATAGTGGAGAACACTCCCGAAGAATAGCCTTTCTTCCTCAAGATGGCGGCTTCAACCGCCCTGCAGTCAAAGCTAGTTGGTCCATATCTTCCTTCCATAGGTAACCCTGAAGGAGAAGATCCGGTCTGCGTGGCAGAGGAAACTGTCCCTGAGCAGACACTGCCAGCAGTTCAGGGAACCAAGGTTGTCAGGCAGAATAAGGAGCTATCAGGATGACAGACGCCCTGTCCATCTGAATCTTCGGCAGTACCTTGTGAAGGAGAGGACGTGGAGGAAAGATGTAGGCCAAATGAAATCACCAGGGAATCGACTGACAGGGCATTCACCACAAATGCCAGGGGATCCCTCGACCGTGAGCAAAAGAACTGGACTTTCCAGTTGTCCCTGGTGGCCATCATGTCTATGCAAGGAAGACCCCACTTCTGCACAAGGAGGTTGAAAACCTCCGAATGTAATTCCTCAGTCACCGCACAGTGGACTCAGGGGAATGGGAAGTCTGCTAGGACATTTTCTTTGCCTGGGATGTGCTCAGCGGAAATGGCAGGTACATGATCTGCTGCCCAAGTCAAAATAGCCTTGACCTTGAACCAAGCAGCAGAGCTTCTGGTGCCTCCTTGCTTGTTGATGCAAGCTACGGCCGTAGCGTTGTCGGACTTGACTCAGACCAGGCATCCCACGAGACGAGAGGACAAATACCTCAGAGAATGAAATATCGCTCTGAGCTCCAAGATGTTGATTGGAAGAAAAGTCTCCTCCAATGACCAACGTCCCTGAACCCTCAAAGTGATGACTGCACCCCTCCCGAACAGACTAGCGTCCATCGTCATTATGGTCCAGTATGGAATCACAAATGGCCTCCCTCTTTCCAGGCTGGAGAGGTCCAACCACCTGTGGAGACCCAGTCTCACGTCCGATGGGAGGGAGACAGGATGATCCAGAAGTTCCGGATCCTCACTGCAAACTCAGATCACAAACCTCTGAAGGTCTCTTGCACAGGCCATCGCATAAGGCACTGCTTCCACGGTGAATATCATCTTCCCTGCTAAAGAAGAGAGGTTCCTTGCTGGAGCTGACATCCAAGACAGAGCTGAAGGCACCTTGGAGGAGAACTGTTGCATTAAGTCCTCCGTCAAGTAGAACATACTCTGCTGAGTATTGAAGAGGAGTCCGAGGAACACTAGGCCCTGTGAGGGCACAGGAGCAGATTTGTCCATATTCATAATCCAACCATGTTGAAGGAGGATTTGGACACAGTCCTGGGCTTTGTGGTCCAGGAGGTCCCTGGAGGGTGCCTTGAGGAGATGGTCATCCATGTAAGGTGTTGCCTGAATCCCCTTGGCGTGCAGGAAGGCAAACAATGCACCCAGAACTCGATTGAACACCTGAGCTGTTGTGAGTCTGAAAGAGAGAGCAATGAACTGGAAGTGACCCAGTTCACAGGCAAACCTGAGGTACTGTTAACTATCTGAATGCTCAGGGATGTGCAGATAGGCATCCTGAAGATCCAAGGATGCCAGAAATTCCCCAGGACATACTGCTGCGATGACTGAGCGCAAGGACTCCATCTTGTAGTGGGTCTTCACCACAAACTTGTTGAGGGCCTTGAGGTCCAGAATCAGGCAGCAGCCAACATCCTTCTTAGGAATGAAAGAAGTTGGAATAAAAACCGGAACCTATCTCCAGTTGAGGAACCGGAGCAAGAATTCCCTTGTCCAAGACAGCCTGAACCACCCCACTGAAAAGTCTGAGTTTTTCCTGTCTCTGAGGTGACCAAGAAGATAAGAACCTGAAGGGAGGCAGGGATGTAAAGGGAATCCTGTAGCCTATGGAAATCACCGTAATACCCATTGATTCACAAAAGAGCATGTCCAAGTACTTAAAAAGTGATGCAGATGACCCCCCACAGGTGTGTGCGGACCAGGGTTCGGCGAGTCATGTCGAAGGAGGTTTGGACTTGGTGGAGGTGTATTTCAACCTCCACTGTGATTTGGGCTTGGGGGTGGAGCGCTGGGCCTGAGGTGCCACCGGGTTCGCCCTATGTGCTTCGCTTTGGCGGGGACAAAAAAGGTGATGCCTTTTAGCCTGAGTGTTGCTCTTAGGAACCTGAGGCAACAAGGTGCTCTTGCCTCCAGTAGCTTCACTGATAAGGTTCTTCAGTTCTGGGCCAAAAAGGGAGTGATTTCTTAGAAATCAAGTCAGCTGACCAGATTTTAAATCGGAATTACCACCTTCACTAACTTTGCCCTGCAATACTTAGGCAGGTGGCGACTAGCTTACTAATCATTTTAACTTTCAAAAGTGCCCACAAATAAAGTTATCCTTAAGCTTCCGAGACCGGAAGCCAGGCATCATCACAGACATCTTGAATGCGCGCCTGTGCTGTCAGTCCTCTTCACCCTTCACAGGCATTGCACTGGCCCGCATGGCTCCAGAAGTGTCACGGATTCAATAATGAGAATGGACCAGTACTTAGGTAACAATCTTATTAGCGATAAGACAGGACAAGGAATTCAGCACAACATACAGGTCGAGAGAGGACTACAGGATGGATCAACAGGTACTATGGTACTGATGGAAACAGCAGCAGAGGAAGGGCGACTCAGGTCCGCACCTGAGGCCTCACTACAGGTACGCACCTGTACAGACAACGGATCCAACGATCCAATGCAATGGAGGATAAGCAGGTTCGCACCTGGACAGACCATGTACCTGAAAGACCAGCTGCGCCACAGGTCCGCACCTGGAGGCCGCAGAGGTACAACAGCTAGGGGAAGACGTCAAGCCACCAAAGAATCCTAGGTTGTCCCCTGGAGCGTTTGTATGCTGGTTGCGCAGTTGACAATCCCAGGCTATGTCCAGGTGGTCAGACACAAGGAGCAATAACGGAAGGCTTGGTCAACTAGAGCCACAGGTTAGCACCAGATTGGATGTCAGACAGGCCAAGGGGTCATACACAGAGCAGGCAGTTGGACAGAGCCACAGGTCAACACCAGAACGGATAGTCAGCCAAGCCAGGGGTCATACACAGTAGGGCTCACCAACTAGAGCTGCAGGTTTGCACCAGATTGGATGTCAGACAGGCCAAAGGGTCATACACAGAGCCACAGGTCAACACCAGATCGGATAGTCAGCCAAGCCAAAATCACACACAGGGCCCAAGAAGCAACTGCACTGGAACACCACGAACGGGCAACTGAAGTGGTGTCCAAGCAGTTTTTTAAACATATTGCTCCACCCCTAGAGGTGGAGCATGATGTGAGCTGTCCCTTTAAGAACCAGGTCGCGACGTCATCAGGGATTCCCTGAGACGCGCGCCTGGTTCTGATGTGCAGGAGCCGCCAGAGGGTGCAAGGTGGAGGACGGTCGTCTGGATGGACGCCAGAGCGCACCGTCCTCTCTCCCCGTGAGCCGAACACCTCGGCAGGCTGCATGAGCATCAGAAGGTAAGCGCCGCTTGCAAGAAGAGACTGACGGTGCAGGCGCACAGGCTGCAGTAACGTGACCGTCAGTCTCGGAACCTTAAGGATAACTTTATTTGTGGGCACTTTTGAGAGGTAAAATAATGATTAGTAATCTAGTTGCCAACTGCCTAAGTATTGCAGGGCGACTTTAGTGGAGGTGGTAGTTCAGCTTTAACCCACAGCATACGCCTAGCAGCCACTGAGAAGGCAGAGGCCTTAGCTTCTAGCCAAATAGCATCAAATAGAGCTTCAGTAACATAGTGCTGTGCCTCAAAAATCTGGGAAAAAAGGTCAACCTTAGGGGCCCCCTTATGAACAACGTCAGTTAGCTGTTCAGTCCAAACAGCAATAGCCCTACTGATCCAAGCATAAGCCAAAGTGGGCCTCACGGAAGCACCAATGGTAGTGAAGGTAGCTTTCAAGATGGCCTCAAGCTGAAGCATCCACAGCAGGCAAGGTAGTGGATTTAGAAAGCCTGGAAATAAGGGATTCTGCCTGAGGAGGTGTAGCCCACTGAGCCACGGCTGCATCAAAAAAGGGATACAGCTTATAAAATCTCTTGGAAAGATTAAGACTCTTGTCTGGAATCATCCACTTGCGCCTTTGAAAGACATCAGAAGTAGACTGAGGCTCTACAGGTGTAGAGGGAATGTTTAAAGAATTTAAACCCGCCTTAAGGAGTCCCTCAGCAGAGGGTACAGGGTCAGCTTGAAAGGGGTCACCATAAAATTGGGAAGAAGCCCCTTCTGAACACACACTATCCTCAGACTCTAAATCTGAACCCTCCACAGAGGAATCCGGTAAATCAGGAATTCTAGGGGCCACATGCCTGAAAGTAGGGGGCTTCCAAGAATGAAGAACTCCCTGACGAGAGAGAGGAAACTGTGCCATAGAGGACTTTAAGTCCTTGACCTAATGTGGCTCAATGTGGTTCATAACTGGAGGGCCCTGGCATGGAAGCAAGGGCCACAGCACAGGAAGGGCATAAATGACCTGAATACTCTGTGGGAAGCCCTGTTTGGCATGAGAAACAGTAAGTAAGGTGGGGGGGGGGTCAAAGATGCCCCTAAGTCCTTAGCCTTAGGCCTAGCCCCATGTCCTAACAGATCTGACATCCTTACAGGAGAAAAAAGTGTCTTACAGTCCATAAAGGTTTGAGAGATAAGACTTATATCGTTCTTCATGTATTTTTAATGCCTACAAAATAAAATAAAGATAAAACGAAGTATTACTATCCCTTTAAATAATTCACCCCAGAAAGCCTAATGTACTTATCTGGCAAGCGAAGAGTTAACATGAGTAGAGGAGAGGAAAGGAGACCAAGCCCTGCGTATGATACTCATGTAAAGGAAAAAGAAAATGGCGCCCAAATAGGAAGCCAATCAGCGAACAGCCTGGGAAACAGGCGCTTATCGGAAATGTAGTCTTCCCAATACAGAGTACCAAAGACAGAACCGAATCCCTCCGAGACTCCCAAGACACTGGGGATGTTCATCGGAATGTTAGACAAGGGGAGACCAGAAGAATGAGCAGTCTCTCAACTTGGTACACAGAGCGGTTGCAAAGATATGTTCCAGACAGTCTGTCCCATAGAGGTCAATGGAGCATTGCGGCTATGCAGTAAAGCTTTCCCTTAAAGGTACCATTAGAACCCGATAAAAGCATAGGGAACACATAAACCCAAAGGGAAGTGTGGAAAAAGTCCCAACTCAGTAAAATAAGGCATGGAAAGGGTTAAATACAAAACAGCCAAAATGCTCCAGAGACTCAGACAAACATAAAAATACCCAACATGAGTGCAGGAGTTATGAGGAAAAACTCCAGAAAGACCCCTGTGGGGAGAGGAACTGTGGGACAAGTGAACCTTGGCACTCACTTAAAGGGTTGCTCACCTTTTTTGCAGGTCTTCTTACTTCAGATTACCATTGAATAGAAGAAGCCTCAGAGAGACACTATTTCTGGAGAGAGACAGAGACATGGGCTGCATGGTTCTCTCCCAGGGCTGGAAAGGTCCACAAACAGAGCCTGTTAACTGGGCAACCCACCAGGGGAAGCCAGTAATGGTAATCCACCTACTGAGGGAATTTGGACACCCCACATCTAAAGAAAAATAAAAAAATAACTAAAAACTAAGCAGAACTGTTCACAGCCTTCCTACCAGGATGACAGAACAAATCTTATCTGGCCAGGAATAGCTAGGTAGCCTGTTATGGTGGAAGGAGAGACTCCACCCTGCACTTCTTGAAGAATTATTACAGCCTACTGGGAGGAGCTGTCACCTCCCCATGGTACCTGTAAGCTATATTGGATGATAAAAGAAATCACCTTTATCTATGAGAAACGTCTTCTGCTTTATGAGAAACGTAACATCTATAAATGGAAGTGTGATACTAATAATAGGAAATAGATAATGAAATTCTCTAGAGAAGAAAGTTAGCTTCACCAGTACAGATTTAGAAACTTTGGACCAGGATGCTGATGATATGGATAGCTCTACAAATGGATCTCACAGCTAATGCAGTACCTTTTTTTTTTTTTTTTTTTTTTTTTTAATCACCAGGAAGGGAAGACATGGCAGCAAAGATTAGAAGAGGACAAATCTGTTGGACGACAAGAGAAAAGAGGATTTTAGTCTTACCTGTTAAATCCTTTTCTCTTATTCCATACAGGTTGCTTGTAACTCTGGGTAGGCGATCCGCACCTTTAAGTAGGCAGGAATAATTCTATAATTGTATGCAGGGGGTGGAATCTACCTTCCCTCCTTGGCAGCAGCTAGCCAACCAGCTCCAGAAAGATTTGAGACACTATTGACTAGATAGTGAAGGGAAAGAAGACTCCTGTAAGCATGACCCCGAAGGACCCCCACCGTCTGCCACAGGACAGCCAAGCATGGTTCCTTGACAGTAACCTGTATGGACTAAGAGAAAAGGATTTAACAGGTAAGACTAAAATCCTCTTTTCTCTTGTCGTCCAATACAGGTTACTGGTAACTCTGGGATGTCCCAGAGTTTCCCAGAGGCGGGAACTAAGGAAAGGACCAAGCGCAAGGCCCCCAAAGTCACCAGTGCAGATATGAACCATGAGATCAGAGACAGCCCAACAAAACAACTGAAGTGTCAACTGACATTGAACAGGGGTAACAGCACCCCAACTGTTACACAGCACACTGAACTAGAGCAAACAGGGCTCAAAAGTGAAGGAAGCACCAAGAACCGAAGGGAATCCTAGACAGGCAAGACTGCCTCCAGGATTTTCCTCCCAAAGCTGGCGTCAGCCGATGACAGCACATCAACACTGTAGTGCTTTGAAAAGGTGTGTACAGATGAAGAACGCTGAAGAACGCCCAAAACCAAGTTAAGATCCCACTGAGGAGCAGGAATCTTAAAGGCAGGACGAACATGAGCAACGCCCTGGAAGAAAACCCTGACATAGTGAAGGATGGCAATGCGCCTCTGAAAGAAAACAGAAAGCACAGAAGTCTGAACCTTAAGGGAACTCAAACGGAGGCCCTTATCCACACCGTCCTGCAAGACGGCTAGGACCGTAAGCAGATCAAAATCCTGAGACAGTTCCTTGTCAACACATCAAGACAGAAAAGTCGACCAGACACCAGAAGAGAACCCTTTCTTCTTCAATATTGAGGACTCAATTTCCAAGCCATTAAAGCTAGCCGATGAACATCCTCCTTTCACAGGTAACTCTGTAGAAGATGGTCCGGACGGTATGGGAGCCGGAATGGCTCCGCCACTGACAGATCCAGGAGCTCCGGAAACAAAGACTGACGAGGCCAGTACAGAGCAATCAGAATGACCGGACAACGCTCCAGTCATAACTTCCGTAACACCCTGTGCAACATAGGTAGGGGAGGAATTATGTAGGCCAGAGGGAATAACCAAGGAATGGACATCGCATTTACTACTGCCCATGCCAGAGGGTCTCTCCACCGAGAGCAGAGCCTCGGTCCCTTTCTGTTGTGTCTTATCGCCATCAGGTCGGTGTAAGGAGGACCCCATTTCTGAACAATGAGGTTGAACACCTCTTGGTGTAGCTCCCACTCTCCGCTGTCCACTATGTGTCGACTGAGGAAGTCCGCCATGACGTGTCTACGCCAGGGATGTGCACTGCGGATATAGCAGGAACATATTCTTCTGCCCAGGACAAAACAGCCTTGACCTCTAACCAAGAGGCGAGACTAATTGTTCCTGTTCCGCCTTGCTTGTTGATGTAAGCCACGACCATGGCGTTGTCGGACTCTACCCGGACCGGACAGTCTTGCAACTGAGATGTCCAATGTTGAAGGGCATGAAATATCGGACGAAGCTCCAATATGTTGATCGGAAGGAGGGACTCCTCCAGAGACCACCGACCTTGAGCTCTCAAGCGACCCAGGACCGCTCCCCAGTGGACATCCATCACCTTGGTCCAAAAGGGTACCAGGAAGGACTTTCCCTTCAGCAGGTTGGAAAGGTCGAGCCACCATGACAAGCTCAGTTCCACATGAAGAGGAAGAGAAACTGACATCTTCAGAAGATCCAGTTGACCCTTACACACCTGAATCACAAACCTCTGGAGCTCCCTTGTGTGCTCCATGGTAAACGCGACCGCTTCTATGGTGGAGATTAATTTTCCCACTAGAGGGGATAGCTTCTGGACTGGAACTGGATCCTGAGCCAGAACCGCAGAAACCCTGTGGGTGATCTGGTGAGCCATCTCATCCGTGAGGAACACCATGTTCTTCTGAGTGTCAAAGAGGAAGACCAGACGCAGAGATGGGACTAGATCTGACTTGTCCAAGTTGATGATCCACCCGTGATGGGTGAGAGCATGAATGTATTGTTGAACTTGCTGATGAAGTTCCACAGAGGGGGCTTTCAGAAGCAAGTCATCCATGTATGGAGTAACTCTGATGCCGTTCCGGTGGAGGATGGATATCAAGGCACCCAGGACACGGTTGAAGACCTATCGTCAGACCAAATGGAAGAGCCGAGAACATAAAATGTCCCCTGTCGCAGGCATACCGGAGGTACTGCCGGCTCTCTGGATGAATGGCAATGTGTAAGTATGCGTCCTGAAGATCCAGAGAAGCAAGGAATTCCCCTGGGGACATGGCAGCAATCACCATCTGTAGAGACTCCTGGTGATAATGAGTCCGGGTCACAAAGGAATTGATATCCTTCAAGTCCAAAATGGGACGACAACCTCCATCCTTCTTGGAGACTACAAAGAGGTTTGAGTAAAAACCCATACCCCTGTCCTGAACTGGCACTGGCTCTAGAACATCATTGTCCAGAAGAGCCTGAACAGCTCTGTTGAACAGACTATGTTTCTCTGCACCCTGAGGCGTTTGAGAAGGATGAAAACGAAAGGGAGGAAGAGAGATGAAAGGGATCCTGTACCCAGGACTCAAAATTTCCACTCGCCACTAGCCAATGGTGAGTGAAAACTTCGCCCTCGCGAGTAGAAATTCAGCCGTAGTGGGTATGTTTTGACTTGCAGTGGCGAGTAACTTTTCAGGTCTGGCTAGTGGAAAAGGACTTAAAATTATAAGCCCTGCTGTACCCTTCCGTCACCACCTGTAAAAACCATGGGTCTGCCACTGAACCCTCCCAAATGCTGTGATCGTGTCGCAGATGACCACCCACAGCACAGTGCGGACCCAGGTTCGGCAAGTCATGCCGAAGAAGGCTTGGAAGCCTTGGGCTTGGAGGAGACCTTGGGCTTCCATTGTTGTTTGGGCTTGGAGGAAGTACGCGGAAGCTGAGGGAACCGTCTGGTTCGCCGGACGTGTCTCATTCTGAAAGAAAGGAAAATACAGATTATGTTTAAGCGGCACTTTCTTCATGGGAACCAAGGGTAGAAGAGTACTCTTACCCCCTGTGGCCTCACTGATCAGATCCTTAAAATCTGGCCCAAAAAAGGAGGTACCCTGAAAGTGCAGGGAAAGTAAGGCTCTCTTAGAAGCAGTGTCGGCAGACCAGATCTTGAGCCAAAGAGCTCGTCTGGCCACCACAGACATGGTGGAAACCCTAGCCGCCAAATGGATGGCATGAAATAAGGCAGCAGAAACATAGTGCTGTGCCTCAAAAATTTTGGCAAGAAGGCACAACTTATCTGAGGTAGGCACATCCTGATGGACAGCCCGGGCGAGCTGTTCAGTCCAGGCAGCAATGGCCCGGTTCACCTATGCTACTGCGAACACTGGACGCATGGCAGAACCAGCAGTGGCAAAAATGGACTTGAGGGAAACCTCAAGTTTCTTGTCAGTCCAGTCCTTCAGAGCAGAGGCATCAGAGACTGGCAAGGCAGTAGATTTAGATAGCCTGGATATAGGGGCATCCACTTTGGGAGGATGAATCCACCAAGTAAGCACAGCTTCAGAAAAAGGATAAAGCTTGGCAAATTTCTTGGACACAGAGGGTTTTTTGTCCGGGGATTTCCACTCCTCAGAGACAAGGCGGTCAAGAGTGGGGTTAGGTGGAAAGTAAGTAAGGGGCTTTTTAGGCATCACACATCAGAGGGATCAGAAGGAACCTCCTGAACTAAGGGAATGTTAAGAGTAGTTAATACTGCCCTGATCAGGCCCTCAGCGGAGGGTTCAGAATCAGCCTCAAAAGGGTCCCCAAAAAAAAAAAAAAAAAAAATGAGAGGAGCCCAACACAGAACATTCCGCAACATCTGAATCCACCAGCAGTTCCTTCTCAGAGGAATCGGACACATCAAGTACTCCCTGAGGTTTGGGTAGGGAAGACTTGACTGAGGAGGGGGCCTGCCAGGACTGAAAGGCCCCCCTGTAACTGGGATGGAAAGAGTTGCAAAGTGGATCTAAGGTACCTAGTAGCAGCTTTGAACGCTTGCACCCAAGCTGGCTCTAAATGCATGGCTGGAGGTCCCCGGAATGCTGTCAGGGACATCAGAACATGCTGGGCATAAATGACCTGAGAATTCTCTAGGTAGCCCTGAGTGACAGGAAGAGCAATGCGCAATGGGGGATAAAGAGACCCCAACCTCCTTAGTCTTAAGTCTGGCCCCAAGCTCCAGTGGTATACACATTCTCACAATGTCAAATAACCTCACTGTACAATAAACCACCCAATTATAGTGTGTAGGATTAAAGTTTCACCCCAGAAATCCCTAAAATAAACTTATCTGGCAGACGAAGGGTTAATCAGCAGAGGAGAGAAGGAGAGTCCAAGCCCTGCGTAGGATACTCTCTCTGGAAAGATCACAAAGTGGCTGCAGCGGTGGGAGCCAATCAGAAACGAGCGCGCAAAGCAATCGCTCATGGGAAATGTAATTTTCCCAGAAAAGTACCCCAAACAGTGCCCAAAGCTCCCTGAGCACCCCAACACACTAGAAACATGAACCGGATGATAGAGCAAGGGCAAATAAGTAAAATGAGCCATCTCTGAAGTCGCTAGGTTAAACGGTTGCAGAGATATGTCCCAAACAGTACAGTCCCATAGAAGTGAATGGAGCAATGGCATCTATGGGGTAAAGCTCGCCTTAAAGGAGCAGAACTCAAATTTTACAAAAGAGTAACATGTGAGGACACCAAAAACACACTAAACCAGTAGGAAAAGTGTTAGAAACCTCCCCAAAAAGTGCCAATCCAGCATCTAAATCAGTGGTTCTCAACCTGTGGGTCGGGACCCCTTGGGGGGGGGGGGGGGGGTCGAATGACGATTTGCCAGGGGTCGCCTAAAACCATCAGATATTTTTATTTCGGTTCATAACAGCAGCAAAATTACAGTGATGAAGGAGCAACAAAAATTATTTTACTGTTAGGGGTCGCCACAACTTGGGAAATTTTATCAAAGGGTCGCGGCACTAGAAAGGTTGAGAACTGCTGATCTAAATTGTTAAGTTACCACATAAACCTGCTCCAAAACACCCAACAGACATACAGATAGACCCAATGAGTGCAGGAGTCTGCAATAGGAACTCCAATGAAGATACCCCTGTGCAGAGGGGCACTGTGGGACAAGTGGATCTGCAGCACTCAAAGGGTTGCTCACCTTTCCTGCAGATCTTCTGTTTTCAGATTACCATGTATTAAGAAGTAACCTCAGCAGGTAACTCCTGGGGAAGCACTTGGAATCAAGATTTTCCCCCTCAGGGCTTAAGGTCCACAAAAAGCACCTGGATACTGAGCTAGCCACATCTAAGGGCATTGTGAGTTATGGTAATCCGCGTAATGGTGGTATTCCACATCTAACAGAAAAATAAAGATTCTAAAACTATAGCATAACGGTTCTCTTGCCTGTGTGTTATTTTCACCAAAGGAAGAAATCTTCTGGAGGTGGTTGGTTAGCTGCAGCCAAGGAGGGGAGGTAGGCTCCATCCCCTGCATACAATTCTAGAATAGTTCCTGCCTACTTAAAGGGGCAGATTGCCTACCCCGAGTTACAAGTAACCTGTATTGGACAACAGAGAAAACAGAGAAGTACATCATCCAGGTCCAGGCTTCCAAAAGAAGAGTGAACATGGAAGGAGGGGAAAAAAAAAAAAAACAAAAAAAAAAAAAAAAAACACTTTCTTCATCTACTTCGAAGTGTAACAGTAATTTCTTTATCTTCCTATGCTCTCAAAGAGGAAGAAGAACTGAATGTTCTAAAGAACGAACTGAATTTTGTTCCTTCAAAACATTTTGACCTCTGAAACTATAATGGATGTAAATAAGCTTGTGAGAAGATTAACTCCTAAAAATGTTTTTTTGGAGACCAAAGACAAATCCATTGATAACATATTAATGGATGCCACTACTGAAAATAAACTACATAAATTATGACACCCAATTGTCTTTTAGAGACTACGGTTCTCTGATAGACCTTGTCAACATCAAACAAGAAAATACCGTCATACCATCAGATTGTGTTTGCTAGTCCAGTAAAAACTCTTAACAGTTTCAAAAAATCAAGTTTCTATCCAATTGATTCCCTTGCTGTGAGCTGTCTGGTCTGTGGACCAGATTCCACATCTGAGGGGAGGTGGCTTACACTAGGTAAAAGGGGCAGGAGGGGGAAATGTTATCATTCAATTACTCTTGAAATACAACTCCGACAGTATTGAAATAACACTCTCTATGGCTCAAATACTATGAAGATTAATTGGAGTTGCTGTTTTTGTGAAACATTACTATACCTTTAAGCTATGAGATAACTAATGGATGATGAAGCTTACACTAGATTCACTGCTAATCCTACTAAGACATATGCCTGCCTTCTCTCTGGTGTCTAGGGGGTGTTACTGGGTGTTCCAAAGCAGATAGAAGTGGATAGTCTCATTGTGGAGCACCCAGTATGCCAATATTTCATCATCTCCCTAAGATACATAAATCGCTGGAGAACCCAGTTGCAGACCTATAGTTTCGGGTATAGGCTCAATTAATGAACTGATGGGAGAGTTGATGGATCACTTTCTTCATCCTATGGTTTTGAGGTTATACAGTTATCTGAGAGACAGCACTATGTGATAGAACTATTGAATGCAATTAAGTGGTCCTAGGATTTAACATGGATTACATGTGATGTTAAGTCCCTTTATTCATGTAAACCTCATCACCTAGGTTTGAAAGCTCTCAAATATCATCTCAATAGATGCAGTAACTACTCCACTAACTGAATCAATTTTTAGTTCGGGTGGTTGAATACATACGGCAACCTTTATATGGGTTGGTGGGAAGAGTCACGCATCTTTGGAGATGATAACCCATATAGACAGTCTATATTGTTCTTTGGACATTATATAGGTGACCTGCTGATGGTGTGGAGGGGGAAGACAGATCATTTGTGTCTTACTTTAGCTATAATGGTTTAAATTTGAGATTTACCTCTGAATCGGATCCTGAGGTTAACTCTTTTTTGGATCTTCGTTTAAGAGGAGATCCAGTTAATCAATCTATCTCCATGAATATCTATAGGAAGGAACAGCTGGTAATTCTGTATTGTGAGCAGACAGCTTAACCCTCTCCACACTATATGGGGCATACCAGTGAGTAGAAGTTGTTCATCAGATGAAAAGTTTGAAGATCTGTCTACAGGTCTCCATGAGAGATCTGGGAAGAGATGGACGATTGACAGAGGCTATAATATTGCAAGAACAGAGAAATGTATTGCACTATAAGAAAAAGGTAGTGAGTTTCGAGACTAAAGCTGGAACTCAGCATGAAGCCGGTGGTTTTTTCAACTTCATCTGTAGTCAGGAATATACTAAGATTATTAATATCTTTAATAAACAATGTCAGTACTCAATGGGGATGAAATGCTACAAAAAGTGGTCTTGAGAGGTTACAGGGTATTGAGCTTATAAAGTTGGGAGAAAGAGGAGAGTTGGATGCAGTGTTATTAAAATGAGAGGTATACTGGATCTTTATATTGGGTACACGTCACCCATACAATAATATTAAGAAAAGAATATGATGGTTGTATTTTATACTCCTCTGCTCTAATAGGTTTGCACTCTATACTGCACTTTGTAGTATTTAATATTTACTGGTTAAATTATCGTCTGAATTCATTTGATATTACAATAATTCTTTTAATCTGTGTAAACAATTTCTTTCATTTGTTAAGTCTGCTTTAATTATGTAATATATATATATATTATCATATTATGCCCCATGACTTGCTTTGAAATTAATCTATTACTATTGAGGTTACTTCTTTCTAAGTATTTTTAAGATTGAGCAAAATAATATATGTAATTAGAAGTTGAAGCTGATTGTGACTGCATTTAGAAAAAAGAAAAAAAAAATTCTGGTATGGCTATTGTTTCATCTGGGAATGAGACTACTGGTATGGGTTTTGAGCATACAGACTTTACATTTAATACATGCGCTTTAAAAATGTATTAATGCCGGGTTTCCTAAAATTCCCAGGGCATTGTTGGTGACATCTGGGCAACTTATATTGATACTGAAGGAGATATAATCCATAAAACATTTATTTATAAAAGAGGTGTAGTTGCCCTTAAGAAGTTTACTGGGTGCAGTGACTGTGGAGAAGAAGGAAACATATACATATAAGCATGTGTGGTCTGTGATTAGATTCTTCTTGGATGAAGTAACATTATTTGGTGTCCCCCCAGAGGGCCCCAGCCCCCTGGGGTTAGATCGTGACGAGGTTAGCCTGAATTAGAGGCCAAAAGAAATAACCAAGGAATCGTTAAGTGAATAATTTGCTTTATTTGCCAAAACATCAAACTAATAAGTTAGGCTCTTTTGAGCTTCACTCATTTCAGATACTGGGTCAAATATGTATGAAACAAAGCAGTTAGACCTCCATCTGCCTAATCTTTGTATAATATGTGCTGAAACTTTATTTTTGGAGGCTGCAGATGCAGCCCCCAAACAAAATGAAGGATCCGAGAAAGAATATGGATTAACGCCTAAGCGAGATAAAAGTACCCTGACATATTTGGTGAAAACTGACGTTGAAAGTGGTTTGTTGTGAATGGGAAGGAGCGGGTAGTTGTGCGATTGACTGTTAAAGAGATTAGATTCTTTAAAGTATCTAACTGGGCACCATGAATCCCCTGTTGGGTAATACGAATTTGAAGCCCCCTTACCCAGCTGGTCTGTTTTAGATTTGAGTAAGGTAAGTTTGAAATGGTTATTATGGAACGTAAGCTGGTTTGCTTTGATGAAAGATACTTTAATGGATTTGACAGCAAAGTCTCCCGGTCTAAGAAAACCAAAGAAAGCTAAACATATAGCTGCTGCAGTGACTGTGCTAATCTGCTTGGTTTTTGTTACCTGGAATATGGGTGCTATGGAAGAAAAACTTATGATATAATGAAAGCCATGTTAACTTTCGCATTAACAACACAACTGAATGATTGTTAGATCTGCCCTTATTTATTATGTGTACAGTCGCTAAATTGTCCATACGAAACAATACAGAGGAGCCTGACCACTCACGTCCCAAGACTGCTGCCGCTGACACTATTGGATAGATTTCAAAGAGTGGGGATGTCTCTAAGAAATACGGGATAGATGAAATGTCCGCAGGCCACCGATCCGCTAACCATTCACTACCCCAGATTGCCGAAAAACTGTGAGCTGGACATGCATCTGAGAAAATGATTGGTGAAGCCACTGATATTGCGGGGGGGGGGGGGGGGGGAGATAGGGCTCGGCCATTCCAATGGACTAAGAAATTATCCCACATTTTAAGGTCTGCTACCATGGAGTCATCTAGTTTGCAAGTATTAGCGGTATTACCCCCGGCAGAAGAGATATAATATTAGAAATAAAAGACCTTCCTTGTGGGATTATGCGCAGTGCGTAGCTCAGATGGCCGAGGAGAGTTTGAACCTCTAATCTTGTAGGGTGTTTAAGATTAAGGAATTGGTGTGCCAATTTTTGAATTCTAGATACTTTGCTAGATGGAAGGCTGGCTTCTAGTGCAACAGTGTCCAGCTTGGTTCCCAGGAATTCAACAGATTTGGCAGGCCCCACCGTTTTATTTAGCGACAGGGGAATGTTTATTTTCTTGAATAACTGGATTAAACAATCTAGGCTGCGCGGAGGTTCTGCCCTGGGTTCCATCAAAAGAAAATTGTCTAGGTAATGGATTATAGATAGGCAATGGGTTTCATTCAGGAGAATCCAGCACAGGACCTCCACAAGAGAGTCAAAAATGTTTGGGCTGCTTTTAGACCCGAATGTTAACCTAGTTGCAAAACAGAACTGCCCCTCCCACCTTATACCCTGCTGGTGCCACAAGGAGGGATGTACAGGCAATAGCTTAAAAGCATCCTGAATATCCGTCTTAGATAACCAGCAACCTGGGCCTGCCTGTCTTATTATGGTGATGGCATTGTCAATGGTAGAATAGTGCAGTGAGTATTCTTCAAAAGGTATGAGAGAATTTAAACTGGGTATACTGGAAGAGTGTGGAGCCGAGAAGTCGATTATTAATCTTTGTTTGAAAATTTATGAGTTACTAATCCAATAGGATTGATTCGCCAGGTTGGAAATGGTGGTGATGGGAACGGACCTAGGAAAAAAAAAACCTTTCGTATTCCTTGGCGAGAAGGTCTAAAACCACCTGAGGATTTAAATTTGCTCAACAGAAGAACCTGGAGTTGCTATGATCCCTGTATGAAAACCGAGACCCGAAAGGATGTAATTTACAAGACTAGTGTTAGGATGAGAAAACAATAAAGATTCAAGTACTTCAATGTAAATATTACTGAGAGCTTTATTATTAGATGCTTTGGGGCAAATAGGCCTGGCGTGAGCATTTTTACAGAGGGTGCACACGTGGCTTATCCTACATCCGCTGAAAAAACAGCCCTTGCTATTAAAATTATTGCAAATTCGTGTGGATCCTATGTAGTAAATGACCCTACCCAGCTTATCCCTAGTTGGTAAGTTTGAGGATGGTAGTGGGTTAGAGGCCTGAGATGTAGAGGTAGAAGCTATTGAAGATGGATTCTATTGGGCTGTGGTCACTAGGCAGAGGATGGGCGAGTGGTAGGCTGACTGGCACGTGTTGCAAGCAGGAGCCCTGATACTGGCGAAGTGATGGCAAATGAGCTCGGTATCCAACACGCCCCAGTCTAGGATAAAGTTAAATTGTGCCAGGCTTGCTGCTGCTTTGGCCGAAAAGGAACGGTGATAGTCGTAAAACAACGTCCCGCCGTACCTGTAAGCCAGGTCTGTTAACAGGTATAAGTATGTGTCCAGCTCTTGCTTTCCATCAGGGAAAGCAGAGCACAAGATGTCCCTGAATATGCTGAAAGCGAGGACAAACTCCGTAATAGACAATTTCCTGGAAAGTCTAGGATCCTTGGATTTTAATGTCACGGAGATGTCCCCACAGCTGGACATCTTATGCTCGGACAAATCTTGAGAGGCAATGAGCAGGGACACTAAATTAATGTCTTTTCCCTCTATAATGTCCCTCCATATGTGTGGGGGTACTAGATGGGCAGGGGTGATTCTTGGGGATAGTGCGGAAGATGTACCTGGCTGTGGTGCTGTGGAATTACTTGTAGAGTCCGGAGTCCCAATGGATGCTACCCTTTTGAGCTCTAACAGACGGGACTGGATGTCTGTCAAGGCTCAGCCCATATTGGATAATATGTTAGCCAGGTCCCCTGATATTTGATTAGAGGTAGAAGGGGTGGGAGGATGAATGGATCTATGGGGGCTAGCTTGAGGAGGGAAAAGCAGGCGGAATAGCTCCGCCTTTCAAGCTGAAGCAGAATATGGCGGCCGGTTAACTCCACCATCAATTTAGCCACAGTCCAGTCTCGCATGGAAGGGGATCTAAGCCTTGATGTTTCTTGTACGACTGGTGAAACGCATGGACTTTCTAGGTTCATTCCTTCCGTGCTTTCCATGGTAGGCTGCGGGCTGAATGAGAGAGAACACAGGTCATGAATTAAAGAGAAGGAGACTGACCCCTATCTAGTGCTGGTTTGTGAAAAGGTAAATAATTTGTGCCACACTACATGGCGATACCCCCGGACCATAAGAGCCCTGGGGATCGCTGGCAATTGAATGAGACTGTGAGGAAAGGTCCAGTCAATCAGGGGCATGAAACCCCCCCCGACTGAATTGCTTCTCCTGTGCTTGTGCATCATGGAATGAGTTATGATGAAAGAACATATTAAGCTTTTTACAGACCTTCGGCCCCTATGATGAGGTAAGTACTGACACAAAGAGAGAGAAAGAGGAGGTGGGAGGGGGGGTTCTTCGACCCCTGAGAAGAGGTAAAAACCCCTGAGGTGAGTGTGTGTGTGTGTGTGGGGGGTTTCTTCGGCCTCTGAAGGATGTGTATGGTGGGGAAGGGGTTCTTCGGCCCCTGCGAAGGGGTAAGAACCCCTAAGGAGGGGGGGGGGCATCTGAGGCCCTGAAAACAGGTAAGAAACCTTTACAGAGGTGGGGTTATGCCTTAGGTGGGCAGACAGTGAAGGATTGCAATGAACATTGAACTTACCTGAGATTTACCCAGAATTGGACTGATACCCGAATGTAAATATTATAATTGCGTGAGACCGTGGTATTAAGAAGAAAAAAAAATGTTTTTAAATACCTTGGCGTAATTATATTGCTTGATGCTAAATACACGGTTTGCCAAAGGAATGGATAATCTCTTGAATCAAACTTTCGATGAAATACTGATGAAGAGACCATAAGTAGAAGCTTGCTGATTATGAAATATGAGATATATACAAATAATTCTGAACCTTTGTAATTATATGAACATTAAACTTAGTACGCGATCCTAATAAAGATTAACCCCTTAAGGACCGGGAAAATCAGAGGTGGATTTGACTTAAGGACCGGAGCAATTCTGACCTTTTTGACTATGTCTTTGTTCAACAGTGTTTTCCCTCTTAGGCTTTTATTCCACCAACATAAATTATATACTGTTTTTTTAAAAACAAATAGGGCTTTCCTTTGATACCCTATTTATATGGATAACCCACCATTTACTTTATTAAAATTAAAGAAAAATGTAAATAAAAAAAAAAAATGTAAAAAACCCCACCATTTTTGTTTTTTCTCTTGGGGTCAATTGGGCACAAAGGGTTAAATTTTTATGGAGACTGCATGAAAGGTATGACCAGTCAGTCATACCTACAAAATGCACAGTTTAAAGTGGCCACTGTCCCCCCTGGGAGAAAATCCCCATGTCCCTTTTTCCCACCCTATTTTCCCACTTT
This sequence comes from Rhinophrynus dorsalis, assembly GCA_037306005.1. Lineage (NCBI taxonomy): Eukaryota > Metazoa > Chordata > Amphibia > Anura > Rhinophrynidae > Rhinophrynus > Rhinophrynus dorsalis. The sequence continues at coordinate 194,305,813 of CM074720.1, read as the reverse complement.
TTTGATCATTACATTTGGCGGTGTGTGTAAGTGTATTACATAGCACCACAACAATCACACTTCCAATTTTGTTTCTTGAGATGTTTTAAAATTTTTTTTTTTTTTTTTTTTTTTTTTTTTTTTTACAAATAAAAGTGGGTTTTTTTTTTTGGTTTTTTTTTTAATAAAAACAACTGTATTTAGCAGGTCAGAAATTGACCTGCATCTAGCCATCCTCCTGCATCAGCAGTGAAGGGGTTAACACCCCCAGCTGCTGTATTTTTTATTTCCACTAGGTGTCTCCTCTCTGCTTCTCTGTCCCTTACTTTGATGTAAGGGATGCATTGGCAGAGAGGAGACACTAGAGGCAGTAAGTAGCACTGCCTCATTCACTGATTTAGAATGCCGGTACATGTAATCGCTGACGTAGCGATCACATGACCTGGCACAACCGACAGAGGATGAGACTGAACGGTCCGGTACTGGACCGCTCAGTCTCAACCTGGAATGAATGGTAGCAGCGTGCACGGCGGCGCGCTGCTACCATTTAACACTTGACGTACCAGGACCGTCACTGGTCCTTAAAGCAAATTTACCCTTGACGGTCCTGGTACGTCAAGGGTCGCTAAGGGGTTAAGACTTTCTACTAAATAACAATTTTAGTACAAACAGAACCAAACATATACTTCACTTAAACCAAATACAAGCAATTAAAATGAGACCCCTTATAACATGGGTAACAAGGCCCATCAGTGTCGCATACCTGTAAGTGGATGTAAGGATAACATGAATACATACATGATGTAAGACAAGGTTAAATCCCTATATGGTCAATGGGAATATAACACGTTCGGCAAGGTTATGATTAGTGCTGGCGGAGATCTAATGACTAAGAAAATGAACGTTTCTGCATCAAAAGATAATTAGTGTCTCAAGTAGTAGACAAAGCAGTGCTTTAGAAGGCTGGAAGTGACACCCTGCTGCCCCCTCTCTAGGTCGCATACTCACAGCAGGAGGAGGAAGCTGTTCAGCAGCAACACACTGTGCACAATAAATAGGGGTCACTGATTTGTAAAATTTTAAATGTCATTAATTTGTCGAGACAAAAAGAATTGTGAGGAGCACCCATCAAGCACGAACAAGATTAAGTGTCTTGTTGTAGGCATGGTAGCCTCTCAATGGTGCTACAACTCACGTTTTTCACTCCCATGTGCCATTGCAGAGAGGAAATCTCCATGTCCATATCAGACTGGTCCTGCCCACAGACAGCCCAGCTCCGAAATGTCAGGCAAATCCTCTCTGCACGAGAGAAACAGCATAACCACAGACGTACATTTCGGCCTATACGGGCCTCATCAGTGTGGTGGCGCTGAATCCCTCTAGGCACACGGAAGCAAGGGCCCATGCCTGGGATACCCTTATACTTAGGGAGACAAAAAGAATTGTGAGGAGCACCCATCAAGCACGAACAAGATTAAGTGTCTTGTTCTAGGCATGGTAGCCTCTGCAATGGCACATGGGAGTGAAAAACGTGAGTTGTAGCACCATTGAGAGGCTACCATGCCTTAGAACAAGACACTTAATCTTGTTCGTGCTTGATGTGTGCTCCTCACAACTCTTTTTGTCTCCCTAAGTTTAAGGGCATCCCAGGCATGGGCCCTTGCTTCCATGTGCCTAGAGGGATTCGGCTGCACCACACTGACGAGGCTCACATAGGCCGAAACGTATGTCTGTGGTTTTGCCATTTTTCTCGTGCGGAGAGAATTTGCCTGACATTTCGGAGCTGGACTGTCTGTGGGCGGGACCAGTCTGATATGGACATGGAGATTTTCTCTCTGCAATGGCACATGGGAGTGAAAAATGTGAGTTGTAGCACCATTGAGAGGCTACCATGCCTTAGAACAAGACACTTAATCTTGTTCATGCTTGATGTGTGCTCCTCACAACTCTTTTTGTCATTAATTTGTCACCTGTGAGGATATGTTATGTCATAAACAGAGCATGGAGTTGGTATTCACAGAGGCTTGAACCTCTCTTTATTTGTGAAACTTGATGTTGGTATTAAAGAAAGCTTTTTGCCTTTGATTACAAAATTGTCAGATAATATTGTATTTGGAGGGACTTTGGCTATTACAGTATTACACTGAAAAGCTACAGCTAAGGAAAGAGCCAATATAATGTGTACTGAATTACCCTGTCAAATCAGAGCCTTGATTGGGGAGACAGGAGCGCGCAGGCTTTAGCACTGCCAAACTTTGCTGAAGCCAGAGATTAGTGTGGGGACAGCGCAAAGTACATCCATAGCACGGTTTAGCCGCGGCAGCCTTTGGCCTCAAGCCCACTCCTGTAAAATCACGCCTTGCTGTATGTTGAGCTCACTTAGAATGGGGTGAGTGCAATGAATAAAATGGTGTGTGAATTGAAAAAGAAGTAGCAAGGCTCGCAGTCAACTACTAACCTTAGGTAAACTAACGGGGCTGATGCTACCACGCTGGACCTAACGCTCCCAGCAACCGGAAGTGAATCATCGAACTGGAAATGACGGCCCGGACACTTGAAAGAAAGAACTGAACTTACGAGGTACACTCCTATGACGCCAGGCGCCAGTGGTAGGGGCTGCTGCCCTTAAGTACGGCCTGCAGCCCCTCCCACAAATCCAGGCCCAGCCTCAGACTAATAGGTCTTTAATAATATGAGCAACTGCTGTTTAGAATTGTATGAAGTGTTTACCTACAGATAGAGGATTTGAATACAAAGTGGCATTGCCATTAAATTGATCACTGACAAACTGTGAAGTAGCCATAACTGAAGGGTCACTGACAGGAGAAGAAAATCAAAAAGATTATGATTGGACTGTATTCATTTAAAAGTAGCAAGTCATTGGCATGAGGACGTTGTTTGATCATGACTAAGCACCAAATCGGCACAAAACTCATTGATTTCTATAATCACCCGTAACTTGCCGTCTCCCACTCTAAGTCTTATCCCTGCTTTTGTTCTGAATCTTAGGGATGCAGGTATGATTTTTTTTTTACTGATTTTAGATACATGGTATTGTTTGAAACCTTGCAAGATAAAGGAACATTGCCAGAAGTGGTGCGATTTATTGTATGCTGCTGCAGACTTGTACCACTGTTCAAGGGAGGTGATATCTGTGCATGGATACAGAAATGGTTAAATGATAGATGACAGAGTTGATGTAAATGGAACCTTTTTATGTTGGTCTGAAGTAACTGGGGTGCCACAGTGTTCAATCCTGGGCCCAATGCTTTTTAATTTATTAATGATCTAGAAGCGTCCATAGGATGGTGTAGCAACAGTGCCACTGTACAATTTCAGGCCACTGTGATATTGCACATTTTAAATATTACAATGCCTTTAATGAGGCTGAAAAGAGACATGCCCTCAAGTTAAGCCCATTCTGTAAAAAAAATTATTTCCTGACTTGATATGGCTGGCGGATATTTCCCTGAAACAACATGCTGTCTGCTTTGAAGAAGATCTACGTTATAAAAAAAGACTAGACCTATGACTAAGTACAACTAGCATGAAACGTGTTAAGCTATTTGTGCGTTGACTACCATCGTATTTCACAAGTGTTGTAATTCTTGCAATATGGGAGTTGCTTTTAAAATTTGTACAAATAAAAGGAAGTTTTTATGGAAGAATCCGCTACCGAGTTGGCGGTTTGGGATTAGCTGGTCTGTGAAGCACTCCCTTCCTGTGTTGTCAAGTTTGTCGGAGCCCGTGGACAAGGCTGTCGTGAGTGGCTCTGGACCGGCGTCGGCCTTTGAGCCTTGGCGAGTTCCATTACAATATTTGGAGCTTTTAAGATAAAGAATAGAAAAAAAAAAATAAAAAATTATGGCAATTGGTAGCAAACTTTATCTTTGTAATTGTCTATAGTCTTACTGAGAAAGTCTGCTGGACTTTTGAGACTCCCAGATATGTAGGAGACTGTCAGAGCTTTTACATATTCTCTACTGGGCAGAGAAAAATCTAAGTCTGTTGAGGGCTGGACTTCTTATTCCTCTGTGGTTTAGAAGATATCTGACAGTTTTAACACTTATGTACCTCTTAGATCTGTCTAGACTGTTCCAGGCCCCCTTTACTTCCAGCATGTTGACTTGCAGAACAGTCTCTCTGTGGTTCCACATACCTTGGACTGACTTCTGGTTCAATGTGCCACCCCAGACACCTGCTTGTGCTTAGCAGCAACTTCTGTCTTGACTCTTCCACTATCAATATGTAATCTACATAGGGAACGACTTGCATCTTCTGCTGTCTCAGTGCTGCCATGGCGACTGCTGTAACTTTTGTAAAATACTCAGGGTGCTGAAGCCAACTGAATGGCAGAAACTGGTATTGACAATGTATTCTGAAGATGTTGAATCACAGACACTTTCTGTGTGATGGTCTTATAAGTATATGATAATATGAGTCTTTTAGGTCTATCCTCCTTCCTCTGAAAAGACTTCCCGTTTCAAGCTCTGGAATGTACCTCTTTTCTTCTGTTTGTGTTTTCTGCCTGGTCTACATCTTCTTACTTGAAGAAAGGATTGCCTTCTGCAATCTGGACGTTTCCTGGTTCTCTTACCACCAGAGGATTTTCTAATGATATCCTGATATTTTCTGAATAGCTTGGATCCCTGGAATGGTAAGAAAACCAGCCTGTTTTTAATGATGCAGCTGCATTCCAGGCTTTGTTCCATAGCGCTTCTCTAGCCATTACTGATAGGGCAGATGATTTGTCTAGAAGCTTGATAGTGTCCAGTTAAACATCACAAGTAATTTACAGTTTCCTTGATATAAGCCAATTCCCTCAAAAACTGATACGGACACTGAAGATTCTATTTTATCTTCAAATTCAGACAACCATATCCACAAGGTATGGAACATGAATGCCATGGCTGTAGTAGATTTCATGTTCTGTATAATTGTTGCAAACTGCTTCTTAAAGTGGATAATCTTCATAACATTGCCCCCCCAGTACATTACTAATATAGGGATAGACAAAGGAATACTTGTATTATGCTGAATAAGTCCATGTTATTTAAGTAATCCAGCTTGTTCTGCAGGCATCCAGCAGACAACAACATAGGCATCTTAGAGGAAAGTTACCTCTGAGTCTGTCTGTCCCATGCACTGCCCCGATTAGTGGAGACGTTCTTTGGTTACCTTAAAGGTAACGGAAGCTGCTGTCTGCGCAGGTGTACAGAGCTTCTCTTGTATGCTCTGTGCCCTAGATGCCTGAAGAAGCTGGATTATTTCTATAAAATGGACTTATTCAACATAATACATGTATTCCTTTGCCTATCGCTATATTAGTAACGTATTGGGGGGCAGTATTATTAAGATGAAAGTTCCACTTTAAAGGGATAGTATTTGCAAATTACTAATCCCCATATTGTAGCTTTGTCAAAAAGAAACTTATTGCCCCCAGTGTCATCTCTGAAACCCTTATGGTTTGAGAGATGATAGCGCTCAAAGTTCCCCCCTCCCTCCCCCTTCCCTGAAGTCCGCGTTCTAGCCGACTGCAGGGGAAGCTGTCGTACGACAGTCTTATGTGCATCAGGCGGCTCTGCAGCCGAGCAGAGTTCGCATTTAAAAAAAAAAAGAATTATTTCTCTGGTTGGCAAGCACTTGTAGAAGACCGCTTCAGTGAAATAATTATTTTTTATAAATGCGATCTCTGTAATGCTGCAGAGCCGCCTGATGCACATAAGAATGTCGTATGACAGCTTCCCCTGCAGTCAGCTAGAACGCGGACTTCAGGGAGGGAGGGGGGAACTTTGAGTGATATCATCTCTCAAAACCTTAAGGGTTTGAGAGATGACACTGGGGGCAATAAGTTTCTTTTTAACAAAGAAACACTATGGGGATTAGTAATTTGAAAGTATTACTATCCCTTTAAGACTGTTTGCTCTTTTGTTCATAGGATCTCTTAATGTAGTTACGTCTATCAATACTATTGAACAATTGCATCCAACTTGGGAAGTGCCACCCATGTTGCTGTATCCTCTTCAGAAAATGGGTACATTTTTTTAAATCTTGGCGACATGGCAGACCTTTTATCCCCCAGGTTCCATTCTGCATTAATGATATCCTGTATGCTGGAAATACAGGAGTAGCAGGTTTGTGTCCTAAAAACACTGTGTCAATGTTTAAATCTTTCTGGGTTTCAGACAATCCTAACGATTTTCTCATAGAGAAATTACATGAACTAAGCAAAGCTAAGCTAAAATTGCCTGCTTCCTCTGTTATCGTCACTTCCTTGTGAGGAAATCTCACTGATAGCTATCTTTCTCATCTAATCAATACAAAGCTTAGAAGTATCTGTTGAGGATCATTTGTTCTCACACACAGCATACCAGTACAGACTTTGGATTTCAGAGCCCCCTTTGGCTTGTCCACCTGGCCTCCCTTGGCAGAGGACATAATTATTGTCTATAAAGCAATAAACTTTAAATATACAATGGCAAATAGGCAAAAAAAAAAACAAAAAAAAAAAAAAAACACATATTTCAGTCTCCTTCCTCCTCTCAACTTTATATGCAAGGAACCTCCATGCCTCTTTGTTGTGTATGCATTCCACCAGTGGAAAGCACGTGGCCTAACTTCAGATTTAAGATCCTGCTTAAGGCAATCACTTCCAGGTACCTGTTGCTTAGTATGCCTGCTACCCGAACGTTGAGGGAAGGCATCTAATGAGGGAAAACTGCCTCAAATTATTTTCCTCGGTGTTCCCCCTCACGGCTCATTAGTGTGTATAGTCTCACCCGGTTAGCTGACTGTAGGGCCAATTAAAAAATTTGTATAAAAACTGCTTCCTCCCAGAGTTCCGGTAGTCTTTTTGCCCTACAGCTGCAAGTAGGGAAGAAGTGGGCAACGGCAACTTACCGGAGAAGCTGGAGTGTGCGGCCGCATTCGTTGCTGCCTATGCCGGGAGAAAGCGTGACGCGCGTCTCCTGGAGTCCTGACTTCACCAAGTGGTCAGTCAGGAGATCTGCCTTCCGTCTTCCTGAGCGCGTCAGACCGGATGAGGAAGCACTGAGACAAACCAGCGGGTCTGATCGGAGGTCTGAAGGGACTGGAAATGGAGGAGGAAGGTGCCTGCCACCGGGTCTCTCATAGAGCAAAGGGGCAGGTAAGTTTGCTAAGCGAGATTTATATTTTCTTTTTGGCGGGCCTATGCGTTCCAGCAGTGAAACACAAGCCAATAATGCCATGTATTTAAACTGAGGCAGGCTAACTATCTGCTATTATAATGATGCTTCCTACCTGTGGTATTTGAATACAATAGTTTTCTGCTTTACATTTTATTTTCTATTAATAATAAAGGCTAAGTTTTATTATGTCAATGCCAAAGCAATCAGCATCCAAGGAGAAAGGACCATCTGAAACTAAAGAGGATAAGAATGTCCAGAGCCAGAAGTCATGCTTAAATTGTTCAAATTTTCTGCCTATCACGGATCCTAATAAACTCTGTGCTGAATGCCTGAAGAACGTCGCAGGTCAAGGTGTGCAAGGACAATTTTCAGAATTCTTAGCATGGATGAGAACCTCCATGCAGGATACTTTCACAGCAATGCAGTCAGCACCCAAGAAGAGGCAGAGAGTAGATGACCCAGGAGAAGGTACATCTGCGGGAGGTATGGAATTTGAAGAGGATATCAGTCCAGAACTCTCAGCGTATTCCTCAGAGGAAGAAGGGGAGATCGTGGATGAAGAAGGAGTCTTCAACTCAGAAAAAATGGAGGTTTTTCTAAAACAGATAAGAAAATCCTTGGGCTTAACTGAAGAACAAAAAGAGCTCAACATCATAGATACAGCTTTTATAGGAAAGAAGAAACAGATAACGGTTTTTCCAGTCCACCAAGTAATCACAGAAATAGTAAACTCTGAATGGGGTAAGACGGAGAAAAGAATTTCTTTTTCTAAAAGATTTCAAAAAATGTACCTTCAGTGATAGTGAGACGTCTATTTGGTCTGATGCACCAAGAACTGACGCCGCAGTAGCCCAAATTGCCAAAAGAACGACCATACCAGTGGAAGATGGCTCTTCACTAAAAGATGGCATGGATAGGAAGATGAAAGCAGCACTCAAAAAGCAATTTACCTTCCTGGGACAAAGCTTGAACATAGCAACGGCCATGGCATGTGTTTCTAGAGCAGTCAGAATTTGGCTATCAAATTTAGAGGAAAACATCGAATCCTCAGTCTCAAGATCAAAATTATTGAAAGAAGTGGCCAATATTAAAGAAGCAATTGGCTACTCTTGCGATGCTTCATTGGATGCAGTCAGATTATCGGCAAGAGCATCTTCACTGTCAGTCACTGCAAGAAGGGCCCTTTGGCTAAAACCTTGGGGAGCAGATTTGTCATCAAAAGCTAAATTGGTTTCGCTACCTTTTTCAGGCGGGTTGCTATTTGGAGAGCGTTTGAGTGAATTAATCGCTAAGATAACAGGAGGAAAAAGTTCACTATTGCCGCAAGAAAAAAGACCAAGATCATCTCCACAAAGAACATCTTTCAAGTCCAGGAGACATTCCTTTCGGGATTCAAAACGTTTTTCATCAAGAACATATGAACAAAGAAAGCAGCCCACACAGGGACAAAAAGGAGGGTATAGAAGCAACCCTCGAAAAAATTACAGAAGAGATCCTCAATGAGGAGAACAGGGCCCAGCTCTCATCTCCAGTAGGGGGTCGGCTGGAGTTATTTACCCATGTATGGAAGAAATTGGTGAATCCAGACAAATGGGTATTGCGGAATATGGAAGCTGGGTATCCTTTAGACCTCCAAGACATTCCGAAAAGAAACTGGTTCATTCAATCCAAGATTCCAAGGAACCGAGACAAGAGAGAAGCCTTATTCAGAATAATTCAAGAATTGGGGACGAGAGAGTAATAGAACCAGTAAAAGAAAACTTCAGAAGACAAGGAATTTATTCAGTGATTTTTCTGGTCCCAAAACCTGGAGGGTCTTACAGAACAGTTCTAGACCTAAAGAATCTGAATATTTTTGTAAGAACCAAAAAATTCAAGATGGAGACGACAGCATCAATCCTAAGAGCAGTAGCCCCAGGAAATTTTCTAATAATAGACCTAAGGGAAGCCTACTACCACATTCCAGTAAAAGAAGATCACCGGAAATTTCTCAGATTTGCCATAGCAAATCAACACTGGCAATTCAAGGTACTCCCTTTTGGGCTATCTTCAGCTCCAAGGATTTTTACAAAGACCTTAGCTGCTGCATTACAGACCTTAAGGATGGAGGGGATATCAGTAGTCCCATACCTGGACGACATACTTCTGATATCACAATCAAAGGACCAGTCACTCAAGGAGACTCTCAGAGTGGTAACATTCTTGCAACAACTGGGTTGGGTAATAAATTGGAAAAAGAGTCATCTGACACCATCCCAGAAGGCAATATTCATAGGAATACAATTCGACACCAAACAAGCAATAGCAACTCTATCTTAGGAAAGAAAGAAAAATCTAAGAAAAGGGATAAAACAATTCCTAAAATCAAAACGCCATACAGCAAAGGAATTCATGGAAGTGTTGGGAACAATGACCTCAACAATCTAAATAATACCTTGGGCCAGAGCCCACATGAGGACCATCCAGGCTCATTTTCTAAGATACTGGAACAAGGATCCACAGGACATCTCGCAAGTAATCCATCTCCCTCAGAAGTTAAGAAAAGACATAAAATGGTGGCTAGTCCCCAAGAATATAGAAAAAGGCAAGTCACTCCAGGATCATCCATGGGAAGTGCTGACAACGGACGCCAGCCTGTACGGATGGGGAGGCCACTGGTCAAAAAAATCAATCCAGGGCAAATGGTCAAGAAAGGAGAAAAAGCTTCACATAAATGTACTGGAGTTAAGGGCAATCAGATTCTGCCTAATAAAGTTGCAAAAATTCCTAAAAAAAGAAAAGAGTAAAAATCCAGACAGACAATATAACGGCAGCCATGTCAAGAATCAAGGGGGAACAAAGAGCAAAATCCTCAACAAGGAAGCCCAAAGAATACTAAGTTGGGCAGAAAAGAATCTGGAAGAGATATCAGCAATCTACATTCCAGGGAAAAAGAATGTGCAAGCGGATTTTCTAAGCAGGAATATGATGGATCAAACAGAATGGGAGTTGGATCAAAAAGTTTTCAGAAAAATATGCAGGAAATTGGGAGAACCGACAGTAGATCTGATGGCAACGGCAAGCAATTTGAAATGCCAGACGTTTTTCTCAAGATTCCCTCACCCAAAGGCTCTGGGACAGGATGCCATGAGCTACAGATGGGACTTAGGGTTGGTGTATATATTTCCACCGATTCCCTTAATTCCGCAGGTTTTGAAGAAAATCAAGAGGGAAAGAGTAGAAGCAATAGTGGTGGCTCCATATTGGCCCAGAAGAATATGGTTTCCGGAACTAATAAAGATGTCCACGGAGACACCATGGACCTTACCCTGCAATCAGAACCTTCTTCATCAGGGTCCAATCCTCCACCCAAATCCATCTTTTTTCAGGCTAACAGCCTGGAAGTTGAAAGGTGGTCTTTGAGGAATAAGGGATTATCTGATCCAGTAATAGACACTATCATAAAAGGCAGAAAAACTTCTACTTCTAACATATATTGTAGGGTATGGAATACCTTCAGAAAATGGGCCATAAGAAACAAAATAAAGGAAAACCCAATACTGAATTCGACGATTCTGGATTTTCTACAGGACGGATTCCAGCTGGGTCTAAGCCCAGCATCATTAAGAGTTCAAATATCAGCATTATCAGCAGTATTAGCACAACAGTTATCGGAAGACATCCTTATCAAGAGATATCTCTTGGCAGTTTCAAAAGTGAGACCAAGAATAAGAAAAACAATACCTCCATGGGATCTGAACATAGTCCTAAAATATCTAGCAAAGTCAAATACTTTCGAACCATTGGAAAACATTCCACTAAAATATATTACTCTTAAAACAGTATTCCTAACGGCTATTACATCAGCTAGGAGGGTCTGTGAAATTCAAGCTCTCTCATCAAAATCACCATATTTAATTATCCATCAAGATAAAGTGGTCCTGAGAATGAAGCCAGGTTTCAGATCTAAAGTGGTTTCAGAGTTTCATTTAAATCAGGAAATAGTACTTCCATCGTTTTGCCAGAATCCAAAGACAGAAGAAGAAAATTTATTACATAACTTAGACGTAGTGAGATGTATTTCAACTTATCTAGAAAGAACTAAGGAAATCAGAAAAGCGGATACTTTATTTGTATGTTTTCAAGGAAAAAATAAGGGTTTATCACCATCAAAATCCTCAGTAGCAAGATGGATTACAGACTGCATAAAAATAACATATTTGAGAAGCAGGACTAAATCCTCCAAAAATTCTCAGAGCCCATTCCACTAGGGCAGTGTCAACCTCTTGGGCATCAAGGGCCTCTGCTTCTGCTGAAGACATCTGCAGAGCAGCAACCTGGTCGTCAATTTCTACTTTTATAAAACATTATCAATTAGATATTTATTCAGCAGCAGAAGCAAAATTTGGGAGAAAGGCCCTTCAAGCAGCAACAGACCCGGGATTGGTAAGAGGGTCTGTGACCCACTTCTTTAATTTTTCATTTAAAAATTGCATAATGATATATGTATAACATTTAACTGCCCTCCCTATAGGCACATGGCTTGGATATGTCGCACTAATGAGCCGTGAGGGGGAACACAGAGGAAAGGATGAAATTTCTTACCGTTATTTCCTTTTCCTCTGTGTTCCCACCACGGCCATCCCTACCCTTTAATCTGTTTTCTGTTCTGTTTTTAAGCTTTGACAAAAGTGGACTACCGGAACTCGGGGAGGAAGCAGTTTTTATACGAATTTTTTAATTGGCCCTACAGTCAGCTAACCGGATGAGACTATACACACTAATGAGCCGTGGTGGGAACACAGAGGAAAAGGAAATAACGGTAAGAAATTTCATCCTTTCTGTATGCATATGACCCTATTATCTGGAAGGATATTTGATCCAATGCCACCAATATGAAAATAATGCATTCTGCATTCGTTGCAGAATGCATATTGACCATCCGTAAGGGGTTTTAAATAATAAAGAGAGAACAAAACAACGTGCCTCCATCTTCCAGCTTGGTTGGACCAAATTAACTGGGGAGAAAAGGACAAGCAGACTTTTTATGGTTTTTAATTGGTCCCACTGGTGGAGAGGCAGTCAATACCCCACAATCTAATTGCAATGGACTGGACAGAGGAAAACCCCCATTAATAAAACTAATGATCCCAAAATTCTAATATATTGTCACCACAACATATTTAAAATTGCGTTAACAGACACTTGACTCATGGATCTACAAAATTGTCCTATTCTATATTAAGACCCTCAGGCATAAGACACCTGTGTTCATAAATGCAGTAGGTTTGTAACTGTTTCAACTTCAACAATCTATTGCTTCCTCTCCTATCAATTGGTCCATGATCAATAGCCTTCAAACAAAAATACTTTGTGGCACGTTCTCAGATTCCTTTCGGTCTACTCCAGTGTTCCTTACCTGAACTCCTCCTCCTCCTCAAGCCTCCTGGGTTTGGCTCCTTTATTATATGCGTACTTGTTCTGATGCGTTAAGCGTTCCACTGTGCGCATTCTTGGTGTCTTAGTACTTGCCTGTCTTAATATCTTAATAGCAGACCCTGCTTCTCTTGACCTCAATCCAGCCAGCAGTAGTAGTCAATCAATCTCATATTGACCATGCTTCTGCCTACTGCATTTGGACCGTTTAATCTCAAGTTGCTGATCCTCGCTCTTCCTTTACCACACTTCTGCCTGCTTAATTTATACCGCTTGATCTCACATTTGCAGCTATGGCTCTTCCCTGATTTCATCCCTGCCTGCTGTATTTTTCTTACAGTTCCAGATCCCTCTCCTGCATCTGTGCTGGTGAGTGCCTTGTTTTCTTACCACTGTACTGCATTCATAATTTTCCTGTGTTTTGGATTTGTCTCTGAGGGGCCCGTAGTGTACAGCCTACTCAGAGGGAGATTATCAGGAGTCAACTTTCAACTCCTCTGAAGGGGGAAATATAGCTTTGCTGTGAGAAACTTTATACTGCCTTGGCCACAGCACAATCTCATTAAGAGTAGCCTGCACTGATGAGCTCCAATCTCTAGCTCCGCACTCTAGTTCCTATTACTACTGGTTCTTGTTGGAGGAGTATCTCTTCCTCTTGAAGAAATCTTTTTGTTAGGGTCGCTGTGTCCCGACTACTGCATTACACTTAGTTTGATTTACATGAAATTCCTTAAAATGCTTAGGGACTCATTTTCTAAACCTGACTCAATTTTCCTTAAATGTTCTGCAACGCTTGTTTTGACTTTGTGTGTGGTCCTTCCAACATGTTGTAAACCACAACCACATTCTACATTTAAGGAAATAACAAATTGGATACTCTTTACCAGTTCTATTAAACTGAAAAGGTTTTTGTGGTTTTCTTTATTTCTTTTTTTTCTTCTTCTTAACAGGATCTATTTTTTGGTTGAAGAGATAATGTAGACATGTACACCAATCCTCCTTCCACATTTGTACATCACCACTGGTCTACCTGAAAATCTGAGATATCCCTTATCATTCCCATGTGTCTTAAATTTCTTTGCAATGTCACTATGAGCTACCATTTGCTTTACCAACATACCTTTTCTAAATGATAAATAAGGCCTTAAAATACAATAAACCTTTAAAATATGCCTGTGTTTCTTTAGGATGTGTTTGATCTTACCTGCATCTTTGCTATATTAGGACACTAAGGTGCACCCTTATTCTTATTTTCTATGTACTTCACCAGGTTCCCTCAAAATCCCTTTAACGTTAATATATGACTGGTCTAAACACCTCTTGTTCAAATACTCCTTCTAAAAATGGTTTTCCTAATAACAATTGCTTCAGATTCAAAAATTCTCATCCTTACAATTTATTTTAATTCTTTGACAATGTACCAAATGAATATTTTTCTTCCACCTCGTATGGTGACAACTATTATAGCGAGAATAACCATTCCTGTCCCGTTCTTTATGAAGTACTTATTCAAGATATTACCCTCTTCTACAAATAAAATAAGACCTAAAAAAATACAATATATGTTGTATTAAAATGGCTAGTAAATGTTACATTTAGTGAAATAAGCTAAGTTTTGGGATATTTGCTAGAGAAATTGAATAATAGGATTTTCGTCTTACCTGTTAAATCCTTTTCTCTTAGTCTATACAGGTTACTGGTAACTTTGGGTAGGCAATCAGCCCCTTTAACAGGCAGGAACAATTCTGAGAAGTGACTGCTGGGTGAAGCCTACCTCCTCTCCTTAGCTTGCAGCTAGCCAATACCCAACCAGTAAGATTTGCAGACTAACTATTGACTAGGTAGTAAGAAGGTAAAGGTAGACTCCTGTGAGCATGAACCTGAAGGACTCCCACGTTCTGCCGCAGGAGAGCCAAGCATGGTCCCTTGACAGGGTGGGAGACCAGTAACCTGTATGGACTAAGATTAAAGGATTTAACAGGTAAGACTAAAATCCTGTTTTCTCTGTCGTCCAGTACAGGTTACTTTGGGATGTCCAAACATTAAGTTCCCCAAGGCGGGAAGAAAGGCAAGGACCAGGTGCAGGCCCCCCAAAGTCACCAGAGAACCAATGGACCTACAGATCACAAATAGCTCAACACTAACCGCAAAGTGTCAAAGGACACTGAACAGGGGTAAAAACAAACCCCATGAACTGTAGCACAGCACACTGAACTAGAGCCAACTGGGTTCAAAAGTGAAAGAGTACTGAGAGACTAAAGAGATCCTAGACAGGCAAGGCTGCCTACAGGATCTCTCTCTCAAAGCTGGCATCAGCCGATGCTAGCACATCCACACGATAGTGTTTGGAAAAAGTGTGCACAGATGACCAAGTGGCAGCCTTGCACAACTGATCAGCTGAGGCCTGTTTCTGGTAGGCCAAAAAAGCCCCAACAGTCCTCTCAGAATGAGCAGTGATCTGAAGGGAACAGGCTTCCTCCAAAGTTTGTATGCCTTATGAATCATGGACTTGATCAAAGAAGCTATGGTTACCTTGGAAGCAGGCTTCCCTGCCCGCCATAGGACCCTCAGGAATGACAAAAAGTGTGTCAGACTGCCTCAAGGACTGCAATGCACAGAGAACTTGAGACAATGAACAACATCCAACAGATGAGGATCCCTCTCTGTCAGAAGTAGGGTTAGGACAGAAGGAAGGGACCACAATCTCTGGATTAATGTGGATCTCAGACACCACCTTCGGGAGAAGTTCTTGTGAGGTGCAAAGCACCGCCTCGTCCTTGTGAAAGACCAAAAAGGACGGTCTACAAGACAGGGCATGCAGCTCCACAATTCGGCGAACAGAAACAAGTCTCCAGGAGAAAGACCATCTTCCACGTCAGCAGACGTAGAGGAATGGTAGCAAAGGACTCAAAAAGGGAGGACACTGGAGTACTCCTAGAACCAGGTTAAAGATGACACTGAGGAGCAGGGGACTTAAACACAGGACAGGTATGAGCAACCCCCTGGAAGAAAACCTTGACATCATGAATGATAGCAAGATGCCTCTGAAAGAAGACAGAGAGTGCAGAAGTCTGAACCTTAAGAGAACTCAAACTGAGACCCTTATCCACACCATCCTGGAGGAAGGAAAGAACTGTAGGAAAGTCAAAATCCTGAGACAGGTCCTTGTCAGCACACCAAGCCAGAAAGGTAGACCAAACTCTATGGTAGGCCTTAGAGAAAACAGGTTTATGGGCACTGTAACGGGGTCTGTCCCTCCCCGGCATACGCCGCGCTCTCACACCGGACTAGTGAGACCCTGAAGCCGCCTGAGCCTGGTCGAAACCTCGGTTCCCGTATCGCTTCTCCGCCAGAGCTGGGGGTCGCAAGAAGACCCTTGATACCACCTCTCAAGGAAGACACCAGACACGCTTCTTAGTCAACCAGAAGAACAGTTTATTTTCGTGAAAACAGTACTTTTATGCACAGTTAACTGAGTTATGATAAATCAATCATATTTTCTTAGCAAAAGGCTGAATTCACTGACAATAGCACACAGGTAACCTTATTAACATGCACACAAAAGAAGGTTGTGGATACTTTGGGGACACAATGGGCTTGGGACACATACAATGGGCTGGGGTGATTGCCCGGGACAAAGGGCCGTAGACTTGGGGACGCCAGCGTTCGACCTCCGCTTCTAGGTTTTAGCCAATCAGAGGTTGTGCCGCGGAGTCCCTGCAGCCAATCCCTGGGCCGCCGACATTTTCCTATGTTAAGTCTATGGAGTCCCTTTAACTCAGTTCGAGGGTCGGCGGCCAATCAGGAAGCGAGCGACGGCCCCGTTCTAAGTCAATGGGAAAATCCTCTTTTGGGCTCGATGTTCGAGAGCCAATGAGAACGGGGCCGACCATTCGCCATGTTAAGTCTATGGCGTCCCTTTAAACCCCAGTCCACCAATCAGAGGGCGGCCGACCATTCACCATGTCAATCCTATGGTGTCCCTTTAACTCCCTTTTTCTCAATGGGACGCTGGCCGGCCGCATAGAATCCCATTGCCCAGGGGCTGCCCCGTGTTCCCGTGAATGTCACTCCTTCATGACCGGTTTCCCGGGCAGGTTCTTGGGTATACTCCAGTAACGGGTCCCTACCCGTTACACTACCCCCCCCCCTTTCAGCGCCCAAGACCTCCATAATCCCTGGAGGAGGTCTTGGGAACCAGCCAGGTAGTGCACCCCCCCCCCCCATGGCTGCCCCTACACGTCCTCTTGCCGGGATAGACCATCCGCATTCCTGTTGTTCTTCCCAGAGCGGTATTGAACAGAGAAGGTGTATGGTTGTAAGGCCAGGCTCCACCGTAATAAGCGTCCGTTATCCCCCGCAGTCTTGTTCAGCCAGACCAGGGGGTTATGATCCGTAATCACCGTGAATTCCCGTCCGTACAAATAAGGCTGCAGCCGCTTGATAGCCCATACCAAAGCCAAACATTCCTTCTCAATGGCTGCATAGCCCTTCTCTCGGTCCAGCAGCTTACGGCTCTGGTAGGCAATGGGATGTTCTTCTCCGGACTCGTCCACCTGGCTTAATACTGCTCCCAAGCCGAAGTTGGAGGCGTCTGTGTGGAGCAGAAACGGGCGGTTAAAGTCCGGAGCAGCAAGCACAGGAGAGTTCCCTAATGCTGCCTTAAGGGCATCAAAAGCCTGGGTACAGGCTGATGTCCAGGACACCACCCGGGGTAGAGCTTTCTTGGTCAGGTCCGTCAGCGAGCCCCTGCCAGCCTATCTAGGAGATCATCCACCCGAGGCATGGGGTAGGCATCGGTAACTGTTTTCTCATTTAGCCGCCTATAGTCTACACAAAATCGGGTAGTGCCATCTTTCTTGGGCACTAACACCACCGGGGAAGCCCAGGGACTGCCTGACTCTTCAATGACCCCCAGCTCCTGCATCTCCCTAAGTTCCCTCTGGATGTGGGACTTAACAGCCTCCGGTACCCGGTAGGCGGGTTGTCGAAGCGGGGCTGTGTCTCCCGTCTCTACTCGGTGGTCAGTCAGGGACGTTCGACCGGGTAAAGGGGAGAACAACCCGGGCCAGCGGCCCACTATTTCCCGCAGCTGCTCCTGTCGATCTGCAGGAAGGTGACTACCTAGGGGTAGGGACCCCCCTTCCACCTCCTCCTACACAGCGGACAGAAAATCGGGAATCTCCCGTTCCTCTGCCTCCTGAGCCAGGGGAGTGCATATCGCCATAATCTCTTCAGGTCTCTGCTCGTACGCCTTAAGGGCATTTATGTGGCAGATCCGCCTATCCTTTAACTGGGGTCCCCTGGCTATAAGGTATGTGGTCTCCCCCTGCTGACCCACCACCTGATAGGGGCCCTCCCAGGCAGTCTGCAGTTTGTTCTGGCGGACCGGCCGCAGAGCTAGCACCTGCTGTCCTACTATAAATTCTCTGACCCTGGCCTGTTGGTCATAGTAGGCTTTCTGGCGGTCCTGAGCCCGCTGAAGATTCTGGCGGGCCATGCCCATCAGGGTCTCCAGACGGTCCCTTAGCTCCAGCACATAGGTAACCGCTGGGGTTTCCTCCGTTTCACATTTCTCCTCCCAGTATTCCCGAAGGATGTTCAGGGGTCCCCGGACTCTCCGCCCATATAATAGCTCAAAGGGCGAGAATCCCGTGGACTCCTGAGGCACCTCTCGGTATGCGAAGAGGAGATGGGGCAAATACTTTTCCCAGTCCCTACAGGAGTCAGTAAAGGCTCTCAGCATCTGCTTGAGGGTCCCATTGAACCTCTCACATAAGCCATTTGTCTGGGGGTGATAAGCGGTGGTGTGAGCCGCCTTCACCCCACATAGCTTCCACACCTGTTGTAATAGTTCAGAAGTGAACTGCGTCCCTCTGTCTGACAATATCTCCTGGGGGAACCCTACTCTCGTGAAGATGCCCACCAGAGCGTCAGCTATGGACTCTGCGGTTACATTGGCTAGGGCAACAGCTTCAGGGTAACGGGTGGCAAAATCCACCACTGTTAGAATAAATTTCTTCCCTGAGCGGCTGCACCTAGCCAAGGGACCCACGATGTCCACCGCCACCCGCTGGAAGGGAACCCCTACAAAAGGTAAGGACTGCAGTGGAGCCTTAGGGTGGTCTCCCCGTTTGCCCACCCGCTGACAGGTGTCACAGGTCCGGCAAAACGTGTGTACACTCCGGGAGACTTGTGGCCAGAAAAAGGTCCTGGTAAGTCGCTCTTCGGTGCGCCTGGCCCCAAGGTGCCCAGCCAAAGGGACCTCGTGAGCCAGAGCCAGAAGGGCAGATCTATATCGGGAGGGTACTACCAGCTGTTTTTTGGCTACTTCCACCCCATCCCGACCCGTGGAAATAGTTTCTCTATACAGCAGCCCCTGCTCCCAGTATACCTTCTCCCCGCTTGGGCTAACCTCCCCACTGTCAGCCCTGCGCCTGTATCCTAATAGCGAGGGATCTACCTGTAGCGCATCCCTAAACTCGGCCGGGGGCGCCCACTGAGTAACCCCAGGATCGGAAGGGGAAGACGGGGCTGGGTCGTTCGAACTTACCGCTGCTGCTGTTCTGGCTTGTGCCCGGGTGACAGCCTGGCAATCTTCGACGTGACCTGAGATGAACTGGCTCTCGAGTCGTCCCAGGTCATTCCCCAGCAGCACGTCGGTCGGGAGTCCTGGAATGACCCCGACAATTCGATGTCCTTGCCCGGTGCCCCAGTCCAAATGTACCCTGGCCGTAGGGAGCTGATAGACTTTCCCCCCTGCCGCTCGCACTTCCACAGCTTGGTTGGTCCGGTGCTGGTGCTGTAAGCACCGGGGTTGCACCAGGGTCAGTGTTGCTCCGGAGTCCCGCAGCCCCTCTGCTGGGTAGCCGTCCACCTGAATTTTCTGCAAGTGATGGCTTCTGTTGTCCAGCCCTGCCGCTTGAGCCAGAGCCACCTCATGGTAATGTCCCCAGGGTGCAAAATCCTCCTGCCCCCGTATTATTTCCCTGGGAGCGGGCCAGTCATACCCTTCCTCCTCCGGGGTGCTAACGCAATTGACAGACCGGGGTGGCACCCGGGGCTGAGGTGGTGGGGGCCCCCACCGGGCTGGTCCTGCTGAGGGCCGGTTACCAGCCCTGTTCAAGGGGCAGTTAGGGCGCAGATGCCCTCGTTGATGGCACAGGTAGCATTCTGGCCCCGGATTGTTCCTAGCCGGGGGGCCTGGGGGCCCTCTAGATGGACCGGCCTGTGGGGGACGGGAGGGACCCGTGGATCCTCCCAACATCCTAGTCCCTGCGGGCCCATGGACCGTAGCCGCCCGCTGCCCCATCCGCCGTGACTCCTCAAATCGATCGGCCAGTTCAGCTGCCTCTGTGACCGTGCGGGGGCTATGGTCGTGAACCCAGTCTCTCACTTCAGGGGCAACATGATGGAAGAATTGCTCCAACAAGATCTGCTGATAGCAGTCCTCCACAGACCTTACCCCACAGCCTTGCATCCAGTTTCGGCAAGCTCTTTCTAGGGTATATACCCATTCTGTGTGGGTGTCCTTCTGCTGCTGCCTGCTCTCCCTGAATTGTCTCCTGTATGTGTCCGGAGTAATAGCATAGCGCTGCAGCAGTCTTCGCTTGATCTCTGGGTAATCCGAGCTCCATTCCTCTGGGATTGCCCGGTAAGCATCCGCCGCCCGTCCGGTCAGTTTCCCCGCTAGTATGGGTACCCAGTCCTGTGGGTCCACCCGGACCTGGCGGCATTGCCTCTCAAAGTCCCGTAGAAACCCGTCAATATCCCCCACAGTGTCATCAAAAGTTTTAAACAGCTGGTGCGGCAACTTATATGAATACTCTGCAGTGGTACTGCGATTCTCCGTGGCCGGGCTATGCAAACTGGACCGTGCTTGTTCCAGCTCTCTCAAGTATTCTTGTTCCACAGCCAAAATAGTTCTGGTTACAAAGTCCTGTGGTGGGTTTGGCCCCAGGAAAGCCAGGCGGCTTGCCACCCTTTCTGCCACCACATCCCCACGGGTAGGAGGGTTCACCAACCCTCGGGGCGACTGGGACTGCTGCGAGCCCCTGCAGTATCCATCCTCCGGTGGCAGATCAGTGTTCCTGGCCCACTCCACCATATCCTCATCCAAGGACTGCAGTAAATTGACCAGTTCAGTCTTTTTGAGGCCCCTTGCCTCCTGTCCTCTCTCCTCTACCATCTGTTGTAGCTCAGCCACCGATTTTTGTCTGTATAAGTCGGCCATATCCCGGCTGGTACCCTGATGTCTCCGCAAACTGGTACTTTCCTCACGAATGTTGCTGGAGCCTGGGGTCAAGCCAATGGCTATTTTTCCCCCTGCTGGGCTGGCTCCAGGCGATCCTCCGGTCCTGCCGCGTTGCTGGAACCTGGGGTCAAGCCAAAGGCTGTTTTTCCCCCTGCTGGGCTGGTTCCAGGAGATCCCACCGTCCCGATGTGTTGCTGGAACCTGGGGTCAAGCCAATGGCTATTTTTCCCCCTGCTGGGCTGGTTCCAGGAGATCCCGCTGCTTGCCACCAGTGTAACGGGGTCTGTCCCTCCCCGGCATACGCCGCGCTCTCACACCGGACTAGTGAGACCCTGAAGCCGCCTGAGCCTGGTCGAAACCTCGGTTCCCGTATCGCTTCTCCGCCAGAGCTGGGGGTCGCAAGAAGACCCTTGATACCACCTCTCAAGGAAGACACCAGACACGCTTCTTAGTCAACCAGAAGAACAGTTTATTTTCGTGAAAACAGTACTTTTATGCACAGTTAACTGAGTTATGATAAATCAATCATATTTTCTTAGCAAAAGGCTGAATTCACTGACAATAGCACACAGGTAACCTTATTAACATGCACACAAAAGAAGGTTGTGGATACTTTGGGGACACAATGGGCTTGGGACACATACAATGGGCTGGGGTGATTGCCCGGGACAAAGGGCCGTAGACTTGGGGACGCCAGCGTTCGACCTCTGCTTCTAGGTTTTAGCCAATCAGAGGTTGTGCCGCGGAGTCCCTGCAGCCAATCCCTGGGCCGCCGACATTTTCCTATGTTAAGTCTATGGAGTCCCTTTAACTCAGTTCGAGGGTCGGCGGCCAATCAGGAAGCGAGCGACGGCCCCGTTCTAAGTCAATGGGAAAATCCTCTTTTGGGCTCGATGTTCGAGAGCCAATGAGAACGGGGCCGACCATTCGCCATGTTAAGTCTATGGCGTCCCTTTAAACCCCAGTCCACCAATCAGAGGGCGGCCGACCATTCACCATGTTAATCCTATGGTGTCCCTTTAACTCCCTTTCTCTCAATGGGACGCTGGCCGGCCGCATAGAATCCCATTGCCCAGGGGCTGCCCCGTGTTCCCGTGAATGTCACTCCTTCATGACCGTTTTCCCGGGCAGGTTCTTGGGTATACTCCAGTAACGGGTCCCTACCCGTTACAGGCACCAAGCATAGTAGCCACCACACCAGAAGAAAAACATTTCTTCTTCAAAACTGAGGATTCAATCTCCATGCCGTTAAAGCCAGACTATGAACATCTTCCTTCGAGAGGTAACCCTGTAGGAGAAGGCCCAGACGGGGGGGGGGGGAGACGGAAGGCGAAGAGGTTCCGCCACTGAGAGGTCCAGAAGCTCTTTAAACCAAGCCTGCCGGGGCCAGTACAGAGCAATCAGAATGACTGGCCAGTGCTCCTGACCTCTGTTCAACAGGGGAACAGGACGAAAGATGTAAGCCAGAGGCAATGTCAATGGGATCGAAAAGGCATCCACTGCCAGAGCTACGGGATCCGCCCAGAGTGAGGAGAACGTTGGCACCTTCCTGTTGTGCCTGGTTGCCATCAGGTCGATGCATGGAAGACCCCACTACTGGATGATGAGGTTGAACACCTCTGGATGTAGCTCCCACTCACCGCTGTCCACTGAGGAAGTCTGCCAGAACATTGTCTATGACAGGAATATGAACTGTGGAAAAGGCAGGGATATGCTCCTCTGCCCAGGACAAAATAGCCTTGACCTCTAGCCAAGCTGCGAGACTTCTTGTACCGCGCCTTGCTTGCTGATGTAGGCTACCGATGTGGCGTTGTCCGACTGTACCCTGACAGGGCAATCCTCCAGTTGCCGTGTCCGGTGATGCAGGGCATGAAATATCGCCCAAAGCTCCAAGACGGTGATGGGAAGGAGAGATTCTTCCTGAGACCACCAGCCCTGAACACTCAAGTGCACCAGTACCACTCCCCATCCGGAGAGACTGGCATCCGTCATCACTGTGGTCCAGAAGGGCACCAGAACGGGTCTGCCTTTCAGGAGATTTTTCAGATTGAGCCACCAAGAGAGACTCTGCTCTACTTGAAGACGGAAAGATAGGGATCTTTCCAGGAGATCTGGACGGCCCTTGTAGGCCAGGATCAGAAACCTCTGAAGTTCCCTGGTGTGAGCCATGGCACATGGAACTGCTTCTATGGTGGAAATGAACTTCCCCACCAAGGAAGACTACTTCTTGGCTGGAACCAGATCCTGAGACAGGATAGCTTGAACCTTTAGTGCTATCTGATGAGCCACTTCGTCCGTCAGGAACACCATACCCCTCCGAGTGTCGAAGAGGAGGCCCAGAAAGACCATCTTCTGAGAAGGAACAAGGTCGGACTTGTCCAAGTTGATGACCCCCCCGTGATGGGAGAGAGCATGAAAGCAGTCCCGCACCTTCTGGTGAAGGAGGTCTGGAGACGAGGCCTTCAGAAGGAGGTCATCTATATACGGAGTCTCTCTGATGCCATTCCGAGATCAATGCTCCAAGGACTCTGAGAACTTGAGGAGCTGTGGTCAGGCCAAAAGGGAGGGTAGAGAACTGTAAGTGCTCTTGGTTGCAGGCAAAGCGGAGATACTGCCGACTCTCTGGATGAATGGTGATGTGCAGATAGGCATCTTGAAGATCCAGAGAGGCCAGAAATTCCCCAGGAGACATGGACACTATCACTGTGCGTAGAGACTCCTGGCGGTACTGGGACCTGACCACAAAGGAGTTGAGATCCTTCAGATCCAAAATGGGGCAACAGCCCCCATCCTACTTGGAAACCACAGAGGTTGGAGTAGAATCCCAAGCCCCTCTCCTGAGGGGGAACTTGCTATAGGATCGCCTTGTCTAGCAGGGCCTGAATAGCGTCCTCGAAAAGGCATCTCTTTTCTGCTCCCTATGAAGAACGAGAAACAAAAGGTCCTTGGAGGAGGAAGAGAGGTGAAGGGAATCCTGTATCCTGAGGCCACCACTTGTAAAACCCATGGGTCCGCCACAGAGGTCTGCCAGACTGAAAGGTAGGTGGCCATCTACCTGCGGGTGGGGACCCGGGTTCACACAGAAGGAGGTTTGGAAGCCTTGGCCTTCGTGGAGGACTTGGATCTCCATTGCTGCTTAGGCTTGGATGAGGAGCACGGAGCCTGAGGGACCGTCCGGGTCGCTTGGCGAGAGTCTGCCTTAAAAGGGTTGAAAAAGCAGATTCCTTTTGACAAGCGCTTTCTTCTTCAGGACCACTGGCAGGTGAGAACTTTTCCCTCCAGTGGCCTCGTTGATGAGATCCTTAAGATCAGGCCCAAACAGGGAGGATTCCTGAAAAGGCAAAGACAGAGGCCATGTCAGCCTACCAGATCTTAAGCCAAAAAGCCCTTCTGGCTACCACAGACATGGTAGGTGCACTGGCTACCATATGCACAGCATCAAACAGAGCAGCAGAGACATAATGTTGAGCCTCAGCAATGTTAGCGAGAAGTTGCAACATGTCAGATGTAGGGGCACCCTGGCGGACAGCAGAATTGAGCTGTTCAGTCCAAACAGCCACTACCCTATTTACCCATGCAGCAGCAAAAGTAGGGCGAAGGGCAGAGCCCGCGGTCACAAAAAATAGCCTTGAGAGAAGTCTCAAGCTTCTTGTCAGTCCAGTATTTGAGAGCAGAGGCATCCGCCACTGGCAAGGCAGTCGATTTAGAAAGCCTGGAAACTGGGGCATCCACTTTGGGGAGGGGGATGAACCCAATGAGTGAGGGCCGTTTCAGAAAAACAGGTAAAGTTTAGCAAGCTTCTTGGACACAGAAGGTTTCTTGTCTTGAAATTTCCACTCCTCTGACACCAAGCGGTCAAGGGTGGGATTAGGTGGAAAGCAAGCATGGTACCTGACAGGTCCTGGAAAACATCAGAGGGGTCAGAAGACGTCTCCTGCACCAAGGGAATGTTCAGGGTGGACAACACATCCCTGATCAGACCCTAAGCCGAGGGAATGGGCTCCGTCTCAAAAGGGTCCCCGAAAAACTGAGATGAAGGAACAGCTGAACAGTCATCATCATCATCAGAGTCCACCATCAATTCCTCTTCAGAGGAATCAGACACATCAGATACACCCAGCGGTTTAGGATGGGAAGACCTGACAGGGGCAGGGGTCTGCAATGAGTGGAAGAGCCCCTGTAAAGGTGGATGGGAGGAGCTGTAAGGTGGACCGGAGGTCCCTGTTAGTAGCCTTAAACTCTTGCATCCATATTTGCTCTAGTGCATGGCTGGAGGCCCCAGCAAGGGATTCAGGGGCAGCAGTGCATGCTGGGAAAATATGACTTGAGTATTCTCTAGGTAACCCTGACTGACATGAGGACCAATGAGCAATGGGGGGACACAGACACACTAGTATTCTTAGGTTTAGCCCAAGGTCTAACAGAGTAGACATTCTCACAGAGTCAAAACGGTCAGAGCATCAAAACACCCAATTAAAGCGTGTATGATAACTAATACACCCCAGAAACACTAAAAGATGACTTATCTGGTAGGCGAAGGGTTAAACTGCGGAGGAGAGAAGGAGTCCAAGCCCTGCGTAGGATACTCGATCTGCGAATACACAAAATGGCTGCCGCAACGGGAGCTCATGGGAAACATAGTTTCGCTGACAGAGTATCCCAACAGTGCCCGAAGCCCCCTAAAGCCCCCAACATCCTCAGAACATTGACTGGATGACAGAGCAAGGGAAAACCCACAAAATGTGCCATCTCTGACCACGCTACGTGGAGCGGTTGCAGAGATATGTCCCAAACTGTAAAGTCTCATAGAAGTGAATGGAACAATAGCGGCTATGCGGTAAACACGTGCCTTAAAGGCGCGGAACATAAAGTTAACAAGGTGAGTACCAAACGTAAACCACTCAAAAGTCAATTAGAATAAAACAGTAGACCCAATAATCACTGGTCCCAGTAGAGAAAGTGCCCAACCCCCCCCCCCCCCCAAAAGGTGCTAACCAGCAGCAAAAAGGTTAAGTTACCACAGAAACTTGCTCCAAACACCTCACAGACACACAGATAAACCCAATGAGTGCACGAGTATGTAATAGGAACTCCAAATGAGACCCCTGTACGGAGGGGAAGCATGAGACATGTGAACCTCTGCATTCAAAGGGTGCTCACCTTTTTCAGCAGGTCTTCTGTCTTCAGATTACCATATATCAAGAAGAAGCCTCAGTGGGCAACTCCCGGGGAAAGAACTTGCAGCCAAAATTTTCCCCCAGGGCTTAGGTCCACAAAAGCACCAGGTAAACTAAGCTATCCACATTTGGGTGATGGAATTCCACCATTAGCCGGATTACCATCAGTTACAATTCCCATCTCTAACAGAAAAATAATAAAAAAGCTAAAACTATAGCAGAACTGTTCTCTTGACTTGTGTCTTGACCAAGGAACAAATCTTACTGGAAGGGGATTGGCTAGCTGCAGACTAAGGAGAGGAGGTAGGCTCCACCCAGCAGTCACTTCAGAATTGTTCCTTCCTACTTAAAGGGGCTGATCGCCTACCCAAAGTTACCAGTAACCTGTATTGGTCGACAGAGAAAAGTATTTGTTGTGTTTGGTGTGGTGTCGTAAGAGAGAGGTTAAAAACAAAAGTATAGATCCCTCACTTTGCAGTTGAGCAATTGATTGATTCCAGTCTGTGTGTGGTATGAGTGAGTGTGTTGTTTGCTGGGATGTAATTGGTGGTTTTTTGCTCTATAAAGCAGAAGAACAGTATATACTTGAACGTGCAAATCTTGCATTAGTGCATAAGTGCAGACATGTGGCAAGTGGTGTGAGTTTAAAAAACAGGGGAAATTCAAATACAGAGGATTACACAGGGGGAAACATTTATTAACATTGTATTTTATGCTTGCCTTTTAAACTTGTGGTAACTAGCATAATGAGTGGTAGAATGACTATC
Organism: Rhinophrynus dorsalis; assembly: GCA_037306005.1. NCBI lineage: Eukaryota > Metazoa > Chordata > Amphibia > Anura > Rhinophrynidae > Rhinophrynus > Rhinophrynus dorsalis. The sequence goes on along the minus strand of CM074720.1, from coordinate 194,279,052 downwards.
CATTTAACTCCGTGCACAAGCTTCCGTATGTCTGCACATCTGGCACAACCATTCCAGGGTGCATACCTCTCTGGCAGATGTGAGCAAGTAGCCTCTCTGGAAGCTCAAAATTAGACATATGGAGAGGCAAGTTGCAACACTGAGGGAGACAGACAGTCTTGAGAGGGGCCTGCTGACTGAGCAGAAGCAAGCTATTTCAGGAAGTTCTGGGGGTGGATACTGCACAAAGGAAAGAGCAGGTAGCTAGATGGGTTCCAGTTAAGACGTAGCATGGCAGGGGGAGAATAGGGAGGACACTCCTGTATTTACGAAGAGTAATAGATTTGCTACATTGAGTGATTATGTTGGCACAGGAATGTGGACTATTCTCTCTAACTCCCAGGAGAACAGCCCCTCTAGCATTGATGGAATCCAGGACTCAGGCAAACCCAGACACATAGTGGTGGTAGGGAATTCTATTATTGGAAGACAAGGTAATCTGTTGCCAGGATTGCTACAATAGAAAAGTTTGCTGTCTCTCAGGTGCTCGAGTTTGACATGAGGAAGATCGTGTTGATAGACTTTTGGGAGGGGCTGGCCATGACCCAACTTTCAAGGTATATGTTGGTAGCAATAACAAAGTCGGTGGAAAATGGAGGTCCCTTAAGAAGGATTTCAGTGATTTAGGATATAAGCCTAAGCAGAGGACCTCTAGGTTAGTATTCTCTGAAACACTACCTGTGCCACATGCTACATCAGAAAGGAAGAGGGAAATAAGGGAGTTAAATATGTGGCTAAAGACTTGGTGTAAGCAGGAGGGGTTTGGGTTCCTAGAGCATTCGGCAGCCTTTACCCTTGGGGGCAATCTTTACAGTTGGGATGGATTGCACATTAGTGGAAAGGGGGACCACGGTGCTAGAAGTTAGGATGGTTGGAAGTGGGTAGGGTAGTGCAACACAGGATGGGGAAGGTAGTATAATAAAAGGAAATGGGATTAGAGGAGGGGCATGGGCTAGTTCATATAATAGGGAGGTGCCAATGTTACAGCCTGATAAAACGCAAATACATTTTACAAAGAATGTAATTTTTTCAGAATGGCAAAAATATAAAATGTATGCATGCTGGAAAGGATATTGGTTTTGAATGCTCGCCTGGGACAGATGGTTTGCTTAAGCCTGATGAGGTCTCCTCAATTGGTCCAACAAACTAAAAGAATGTGATGAGCGCACACATCGAAAGAGCAAAATAGTAGTTTGCTCAAGGCATGTGTGGCCTCTCAGGTGCTGCTCAAGTCACATTTTTCGCTCCCATGTGCCATTGCAGAGAGGAAATTTCCATATTCACAGTCTTTTACCGCCCCGAAATGTCAGGCAAATCCTCTCCACACGAGAGAAACAGCACAACCCCAGACGTATGTTCAGTCTATGTGGACCTTGTCAGTGGGATGCAGCTGTTCCCCTCTAGGCACACAGAAGCAAGGGCCCATGCCTGGGATACCCTTCCACTTAGGGAGACAAAAAAAACCTTGATGGGTGCTCCTCACAATTCTTTGTCTCCTTAAGTATAAGGGTATCCCAGGCATGGGCCCTTGCTTCCATGTGCCTAGAGGGCACCACACCGACGAGGCCCACATAGGCCGAAATGTACGTCTGTGGTTATGACGTTTCTCTCATGCGGAGAGGATTTGCCTGACATTTCAGAGCTGGACTGTGAGGGTGGGACCATTCTGATATGTATATGGAGATTTCTTCGCTGTAATGGCACATGGGAGTGAAAAACGTGAGTTGTAGCACCATTGAGAGGCTACCATGCCTAGAACAAGACACTTCATCTTGTTAGTGCTTGATGGGTGCTCCTCACAATTCTTTGTCTCCTCAATTGGTCCTAACTAAATGTATATGTTAATGTATATAGAGGGGTCTTGGTGAATAGATCCCTGCAGTTGAGTGGTGTAGGATAATGTGTGGGTAAAGGGATGTATAATAGGAATGAATATGCAGCCAATATTTATGAGTTAAATCTGATCTGAAAACACACAAAAATATTGTTACGTGATATTAAATTGGATTGTTATGTCTTTACGATCTCACAATATATAAGTAGAACTCTGACTTATCAATATAAAAGTGTAGTAATGGTAAAAAACCTAGTATACTGGTTAAATGAAAAATGTGACAAGAAAGAAAAGATTTTTAAACACAGATATAAATGTTAGTACAATTAGACAATGTGATGAGTAATGGATGAGATGATATAATGAGTTAGTACATTGAAATTCAAGTGCACCCACGAGGCAAGCAAGACAACCAGAGGATCCAGCATCCAGAGGAAAGCAGCTACAGAACGGCCAGAGCCGAAAGAAGATCCAGAAAGAGTTTGATACGAGCACTCGGCTACTTGATGTGCAAAGTATAAAGAAGATCCCAAGTAAGCAGACTACAAGAGGGGGTAGAGGTTTCTAATCTCTCACCGGGATAATTGCATTAAAATTACTCCCGAGCTTCCAGCAGGATACTAACATCATACCCACCCCTCTCACTCTGTTAGGTTATTTTACCGGTTCCAGTTATGGACCATATTACTTTTAGGCCTCATTAAGACATTTCATACAGTTGCCCAAATGCATCGTTTATATTGTGTTTTTTATTGCTGTATACTCTAAGCATTATATTATATGTTTTTTTTTAATCAGTATAATAAACCTATATATTTTTATATACTAGCAGGTGGCAATATACCATTTTATTGTCCTTTTATTTTGCCATATATCATATACTTTTTCTTTTTTATTTATTCATTGTTTCTCCAATAACACACTTAGATCTGGTTTACTTTTTTCCTTTCTGGTCTTCTTATTTTTCATATTCCTACACTTGGTGCACTTGATCCATTTATCCTAGAAAATGTATGCATGTAAATGCTTGTAGTCTAGCTGGTAAGATGGGGGGAGGGAGGGAGGGACTAGAAATGATTGCATTGTATGGGCAATATGATCCTATTGGTTTGTCTAAAACCTGGTTAGATGATACATATGACTTAGCACTTTTATTCACTTTTTAGGAGGTATAGGGTTAATAAAAGTGGAGGTGGTATGCCTTTATGTAAAGCATGTCTTTAAACCTAGAATAAGGGAAGATATAAATGAAGGGTCCAAAGAAAATGTAGAGGCCCTGTGGGTTGAAATACACACTGGGGGTACATTTAACAAAAATATGTTAATAGGGATTTACTACAAGGCACCCAAATATTGATGAGTTTGAGTAAACCCAACTTTAGTGCAAATGGTAAAGGTTCTAGGTCAGGAAATGTAATCATAATGGGAGATTTCAGCTATCCTGAAATTGACTGGAGCAATATGGCTTCCAGCATAACAAAGGGTAATTATTTTTAAGTATGATTAATGACAATTTTATGTCCCAACTAGTAGAGAAGCCAACTATAAAAGAGGCCTTGCTTGACCTAGTGCTCTAACAACAATTCAAACATGATATACAGTATGCAGGTAAAGGAACATTTAGGCAGTAGTCACAACAATTTGGTATCCTTTGAAATTTGTTATGAGAAACCCAATAGTAAGGGGTTAACCAAATCTTAAGGCAAATTTTACAAAAGCTAAAAGCAGTAATAAACAATATTAAGTGGGATGTAATCTTCAACGATAAATATGCACCAGAATCATGGAACTTGTTTAAAATGTTCTTAGACAAATATACTTGTCAATATATACCACTGGGGAATAACCACAAGAGGAGTAAATTGAGACCAATGTAGTTTAATAATGAGGTCTGCAGGGAAATGAGAAAGAAAAGCAGACTATGAAAGTGTTTAAGTCAAACGGGTCAGATGTGTCATTTAAAAAATATAAAGAATGTAATAAAATCTGCAAACAAGCAAATAAGCTAGCTAAAATTGAAAAAAAGAGAAGCATTGAAAAAGAGCAAGAAAATTATGAAGCAATTCTACAAGTATATTAATAACAAAAAGATTAAGGTTGATAGTGATCCTCTTAAGGCTGAGACAGGTGAACTGATTAGTGTGGATAGGGCTATGGCACCCTGAAAGCATTCTTTACTTCTGTATATACAAAGGAAGCAACAATGAAAGGCTATGGGGCAGCAAATAGAGAAAACCATATCCTTCTTCATGTACATGGCTTGCTGAGGACAAAGTCCAAAAGAGACTGGAAAATGTTATAGAGAATAAAGCAGCTGGACCTGAGGGTATACACCCAAGGGTACTTAAGGAACTTAGTTCAGTAATTACAAGACCATTATACTTAAAGTGATAGTAATGCTTCACAAAAACAGCAGCTCCAATTAATCTTCATAGTATTTGGCCCACAGAGAGTGTTATTTCAATACTGTCAGAGTTCGAGTAATTGAATGATAAAGTATCCCCCTCCCGCCCCTTTTACCTAATGTAAGCACCTCCCCTCAGATGTGGAACCTGGTCTCTTGACCGGACAACTCACAGCAAGGGACAATCTTCTTACTGTGAACATAAGGAAAACCCTGCCCCCCTTGACAGGTTTTTACTTATGCGCACTGAAAATTGTCCCTCTCTGCTATCCATATGGACAGTCTTGCTGCTCTGAGGTGAGCAGTGTTACATCAGTAAAAGGGGTGTGGGGGGGATACTTTATCATTCAATTACTCCTGAACTACAACTGACAGTATTAAAACAACACATTAATATTTATTGATTTAAAGAAACAGAATTTGACAGCAGGTAAGAACCATTCAGCCCATCCAGTCTGCCCATTTTCCTACTGTAAAAACATCAAACTTTTTTTTAGTCCTTGGTCTTTTGTTATGTTAAGGACAGCCTTCTGCCTATCCCGTGCATGCTTAAATTCTGTCACTGTATTAACTTCTACCATTTCTGCTGGTAGGCTATTCCACTTGCTTATCTACTACCCTCTCAGTGAGGTAAAACTTTCTTACATTATGTCTAAACCTGTGTCACTCTAGTTTTAGACTATGGCCTCTTGTCCTAACATTTTTACTCCTTTAAAATGTACTTCCATCCTGCACTTTGTTGAATCCCTGTCACAGATATCAAGGAACAGACAGGAGACTGTACAGATAATGAAACACCACCTTTATTGAGCAATATAATATAAAACGTAATCAATAACAGAAGAGAGCAGAGTAACTCAAGAAGCCAGTGGTTCCTACCAGCAATAGGAGGCTGCTTCAGAGTAGGCCCCTCTACTAGAGACTGTGCACACCGCTTCTGGTAGTTTCTGTAGTAAGAGAGTAATAGCACCAGGCTGGGGCTGGTACCCAGAACTTGTACACCAGAACAGGCCACAACAGAGGGGATCAAACTGACTAAGGCCTACAGTCACTGTCGGATGGTAGCACAGATATGCAAGGCAGTTGAGTAATCGACCAACAGGTGCTAAAGATCCCAGAGATCTCCCAAAGGGTCGAACACAACAAGGGAGACTCAAACTGACTCAGGCCTGCAGTCAGTATAAGTGGTAGAAACCAGCCAGGGGTCTATACCAGAGCAGGTAGTCAGCCGGAACTGATGGTCAAAACCAAGCGGATAGTCAGACAAACCAGGGGTCAATACCAGAGTGGGTGGTCAGCCAAGACAAACACTGTACACCAGAGGGACAGGAATATAGCCAAGGATCATACACGGATTCAAATTGGAACAACTGCACTGGAATACCACGAAAGGGCAACTGGTGTGGTGTCCAGGCAGTTTAAATAGTGATCTCCACTCCTAAGAGGTGGAGCACAAAATGGCCCTCTCCCTTTAAGAGCCAGACGCGACGTCACTAGAGGGAATCCCAGTGAAGTGCGCTCGACTGATGCCAGCAGGGGGAGACAAGCCAACGCGGCAGGAGCCGCCTGCACAGCAGGGAGAGGCCGACGCCTAACAAGACCTTCTCGTCCGGCTCTCCCCTAACATGGGATACGGAAAAGCCATGAAGCACACACAGAGGGGACCAGCCGCCCAACTGAACATCGGGGTGGCCAGCTCCCCACTGAGGTATCTATATCCTTCTGGAGATGGGGTCTCCAGTACAGTACACAATACTCTAGGTGAGGTCTAACTAGAGATCTGTAGAGTGTCATGACCACTTCCCTTTTTCTGCTACTAATGCCCCTAGCTATACAACCCAGCAACCTGCTTGCATTCCCTGCTGCTTTATTACATTACCTGCTTACCTTTAAGTCATTAGAAATAAATTACTCACAAATCCCTTTCCTCTGTTGTCTCTGACAGCACAGTACCCTTAATAGTATATTTTTCCTTTGGATTTTTATGTCCCAAGTGCATTATTTTACATGTATCAACATTAAACTGCAGCTGCCACACTCTTGTCCATTCTTCTAATTTACCTAAATCATTTGTCATTTGGCTTATTCCCCCCCCTGGAATATCTACCCTACTGCAGATTTTTGTATCATCTGCAAAAAGGCATACTTTACCTTGAAGGCCTTTTACAATATCACTAATAATAATATTAAAAAGAATGGGCCCCAGTACAGATCCCTGAGGTACCCCACTAGCAACACTACTTTCATTCGAATATTCTCCATTGACTACCACCCTCTGTCTCCTACCACTCAGCCACTGACTTATCCATTTTACTATTTTTGCATCCAGACCCAAACACTGCAATTTATTAATGAGTCTTCTATGAGGGACAGTGTCAAATGCTTTACTGAAATTTAGAAAAGCTATATCTACTGCTTCCCCTTGGTCTATTATTTTAGATACCCGGTCAAAAAAGTTATATGACGTTAGTGTGATTAAATCTCCCTGCTGTAAAAGCATGCTGTTTGGTATCTTGCAAGCCATTCAAATTCAGATATTCAACGATTCTTTCATTTAGCATAGTCTCCACTAATTTTCCCACTACTGATATAAGACTTACTGGTCTGTAGTTACCATACTCTTCCCTGCTACCTTTTTGTGAAGCGGTACTACATTTGCCATCTTCCAATCTTCTGGAACTACCTCCTGTCGATAGCGACTGATTGAATAATTAAAGGTTTTGCCAGAACACACTTAAGTTATTTTAACAACTTTGGGTGTATCCCATCTGGTCCCATTGATTTATTGATTTTTACCTTAGAAAGCTGAATTAGAACTTCCTCAGTAAACATGCAGGTTTCCCATGTCTTGCCATTTCGTTTTTCTAACAGAGGTCCCTTCATCTTCCTCTGTAAAAACTGAACAGAAATGTTCATTAAGACAGTCAGCTAGCCCTTTATTCTCATTTACATAGTTTACATTTCTTGTTTTCAGTCTAACTATTCCTTGTTTCATTTTCCTCCTTTCACTTATATAGCTAAAAAATGTTTAACCCCCCCCTTTTTTTTTCCTGTGTGTGCTTTGGCACATCTAATAAAGTATTTGGCCTCCTTCAGCCTAGTTTTGTACAGATACCCATCTTCTTACTACTGCGTCTGCTTATATTTCTTAAATGCTTCTTTTTTTTCTCCTTTACTATATTTGCCACTTCTGCGGAGTACCGCAGTGGTTTTCTTTTTCTTTTACTCTTGTGACATGCGTAATGCAATGCTCTGTTGCATGTAGTAAAACATTTAGATAATCCCATTTCTCCTGGACTCCATCTAAAGATCTCCAAGTTGTTAAAGACTGACATAAAAATGTTTCCATTTTAGAAAAATCAGCCTTTTTAAAGTCTAGAACCTTTGCTTTTGTGTGGCGCAACTACGCCTCTGTCTTTATATTAAACCACGTACCATTGATGATCACTGGAGCCCAAACACTCTCCTACAGCATCATCTGATACCAAGTCTCCATTAGTAAATAATAAATCTAGTGTGGCTTCCTTCCTAGTCGGCTCTTCTACTAATTGACTAAGCGCTAATACTTGTAAAGAATATAGGGTCTCTCTACTCCTGGCTGAACCTGCCGCTTGGTTTTTCCAGTCCACATCAGAAAGATTAAAGTCCCCCATAATAATAACAACCTCAACTTTCACAGTCATCTTAGTTACTTCCTTGACCAGTAGTTGATCCAACTACTCTGCTTGTCCTGGGGGTCTACAGATCACACCTACACGAGTGATTATCTTATTCCTATATTCTAAAGTTATCCAAACAGTCTCTGTATTCTCCTCCATACCCTGTAGAAGATTAACTTTTAAGCTATTTTTGACATAAATGGCAACCCCTCCTCCTTTTCAGCCTTTCCTCTCTTTTCTAAATAGAGAATACCCTGGTATTTCTACATCCCAGTCATTTTTTTTCCATTGTACCAGGTCCCAGTAATCCCCAGTAAATCCACATCTTTACTATTCATTATTGCAATGAGTTCAATGATCTTACTCCCTAAACTGCGGGCATTTGTACACATTGCTTGAAATCTACTGGTTTTTTACCTATGTGCCACAGACATACCTTGATCAAATTCATCTGTACAATGCTGTGGGGGGCAATTGGTTTTATCCTGTATCATTCCATTGCCCCCTCTACTAGTTTAAATACCTGTTAACAAAACTTCTGTATTGCTTGCTGAGAACCTCTGTTCCCTTTTGAGAAAGATGAAAACCATCCTTATTGTACAATTCCTTGTTACACTAAATAGGGTTGGTGTGAGAAAAATTGAAATCCATGCTTTTGGTCCCACTTCCCTAGCTATGAATTAAAATCTCTAATTCACTGCATCCTACTATCACCTTCCTTACACACTGGCAGAACCTCTGAAACAGATACAGTGGAAGCAACTTGCTGCAGATCCTTACATAGCTTCTTAAAAACCACACTCACCTCATTACAAGCCAAATCATTTGTCCCTAAATGGACTATAACATACAACTCTCCATTCTGTCCTGCTTCCTTAACAATTTTTAAAATGTGTCTTCTATCTCTGCGAGCTGTAGAACCAGGAAGACATCTGACTTCTTTGCCAGCACCATGACTATCCTCTAGAGTCATGCCTCTTAATATGGAATCCCCCAATAATAGTTGCTTCCTCTCAAAACAGTTTTCACTTCTTACCTTTGTCAGTTTGTCAGTGGTTGCAGTCCGATTTACCTGTGGATTACAGGCTGGTGAATCAGTAGTCTGATTCCATAGTTGTTCCAATATTAAGGCAGTGTTCTAAAGTGAAGCAAAGGAATTATGTAGAGGCACAGACTGTGGGACATGCCTCTTTTCCACAACTCTTACCCTTCCAGGACCAACTGTAGCCCATCTGCCATTTCTTGGAAGTCTCTGAGGCAATGGCACTTGTTTCTTTTGTATCTGTGTGGAGCTCACAGATATCTTGTAGATTTCAGCCTTCAAATTATCAATCTCCTGTTGTAAAACAGAAAATTGCTGACAAATTGGACAACTTCTGAACCTTCATAAGGATTCCCGGGGGAGAAAAGCAAAACGTCCATCGAACTGCAACATGACTGACATGTTCACAGCACTAACGTAATCAGGGGACAAATATTAAAATGCCTTCAGATTCTGAAGTTGTTTTCTGACTTTAATCACCACAGATCACCTCCAGATTATCTCCTTGTACACTTTCAATTTCTGCACTTTCAGTTGCTGTGCTGCCCACTTTTATCAGGCATAGCAGCCTATGATTGTAGGAAAGTTGATGTAGTTCCATTGTTTAAAAAGTGAGCAAGATCAAAACCAGGAAATTACAGACCTGTGAGCTTGACTTTCATAGTGTTAAGATATTAGAAGGGTTACTAACTGGCAGTATTCAGAACTATGTGAAGCCAAACAATACTATTAGTAGGAGTCAGCATGGTTTTATGAAGAATAGATCGTGTCAAACTAATTTAATTTTATGAAAGGGTAAGTATTAATTTGGACAAGGGAATTGCTGATGATGTATACTTGGATTTTGCAAAAGCCTTTGCTTCAGTGCCTCAAAAAGGGTTACTGCATAAATTAAAAGGTATCGATTTTGAGATGATATCTATACATGGATTGAGAACTGGTTACATGATAGATGGCAGAGAGCTGTTGTAAACTGAACCTTTTCAAGCTGGCTTGAAGTTGTAAATGAGGTGTCACAGGGTTCAGTGCTCTCTAATCCTATATAATAATTTGCTAAATCGTGTGTAACGCCGCGACATGCGCAGTAGACACTGCTGCACGTGCTGCAGTCATGCGCAGTAGAGACTGCCCGCGCCACGGATGATACAGAGCTGGGCGCTCATCCGTGGCGCAGGCAGTCTCTACTGCGCGTGACTGCCCTGCAACCGGGTTGCAGTGGCACTGTGGCCCGTGTAACAGGCTGTTCAACTAGTTTGTTTATTAATGATTTAGAAGTGGATCTTGAAAGTAGCATCTCAATCTGTGCTGATGATACTAAGCTATGTAAGAAAATACATACAGAGCTGGATGTTTTTGCTCTGCAGAAGGATTCAGATAAACTGAGCGAATGGGCAGAAAAGTAGATGACATTTAACCCCGTAAGGACCCTTGATAGTCCTCGCACGTCATGAGTTGGCACGCCGTAAAGACCCATGACGTGCCAGGACCGTCATGGAAGTCAGGGCTCCCCATGCGGCTGCAAACCATTCAGGGAGCCCTGAACCATATGCGGAAATTTAAATGGACCATGGTCCTTAAATGCCAGCCGCATGTGCGATCGGCCAGTCCTTAAGGGGTTAATGTAGATACATTTAAGGTTATGCAATTGGGCTGTAGAAACAAACATGCTACATACACATTAAATAGTAAACAATTTGGGAAATCTTCATTAGAGAAAGATTTAGGAGTACTGATAGACGATTCCACAGCAGTGTAAAGAGTCAGTCTCTCAGCTGCTGCTGACAGGGGACTAGTGTGCATAAAAAGACATAGATAAGCAGGATGCAAATATAATTCTACCTCTATATAAATCCTTGGTAACGCTACAGCTACAATTTGTGTACAGTTCTGAGCACCACTTCTTAATAATAATAATAATAATAGACTACTAAAGGGTAAGATTCCCATTTACAAATACATTCAAGATCAATACAAAGAACTATCCAATTAATTGTTTACACAAAGAGCCAAGCTAAGAGCAAGAGGTCATCCATTAAGATTAGAGGAAAGGCATTTTCAACTAAAACAAAGGCAGGAATTTTTTATACAAAGTGCGTTAAAGCTATGGAATTCTTTGCCTTGGGATGTTGTGCTTGCAGATACTGTAACTGCTTTCAAAAAGTAATGGATACCTATCTAGTACAGAACAATATTGAGAATTATGGACAGATTGCTTCCATGCAGATAGGTTGTTGATCCAGGGAGCTGACTGCCATTTGGTGTCAAGAAGGATATTTTTTTACCCACTTGGGGCTTAATTGGAAATATCTTCATTGGGTTTTTGGACTTTTTTTTGCCTTCCTCTGGCAAGGGTGAATTTGCATGGGCTGGACTTGATGGATGCATGTCTTTTTTTTAGCCTCGTCAACTATGTAAAGCATTCTTGCAATCTCTCCATTTGCTCTTTCCAAATAATTAAAATAGTAATACCACAATAAAACTTTAGCTCTGAGTATTACTTAAAGGGATAGTAATGTTTCACAAAAACAGCAGCTCCAATTAATCCTCATTGTATTTGGGCCATGGAGAGTGTTATTTCTGTCAGAGTTGTAGTTCAAAAGTAATTGAATGATAAAGTATTTCCCTCCCGCTCTTTTACCTAGCATAAGCCACCTCCCCTCAGATGAGGAATCTGGTCTCTTGACCTGACCGGACAGATTACAGCAAGGGACAATCTTCTTATTGTGATCATAAGGAAAACCCTGTGTCACGGTCCCAGCAAGGAAAGACAGGACAAGTACTTAAAGGTAACACCAACTTTATTAAGGCAGCAACAAAAACAGAAATATCACGAAGACAGCATATAAATATACAAGACTAAAAGAGAAGCGCACAACACTGCAAGTGACAACCACCAGGAATAGAAGACTGCTACCATGTGATTCTCTTGATAAATATATCCCAGCAATGGGACTAGGAATAGTCTGCAATACCACAGGTCTGCACCTGGGAGACGTCAGACAAAAATGAGTAACCAAGGCCCCAGGTCCACAACTGGGAGAGCCAGACAAATGGGAAGGCACCAGGAGAAAAAGTGTGCCAGAGCCACAAGCCTGCACCAGATTGGTTATCTAACCGAACAGAAGACAACACTAGAGGTAGTTAGATAGAGCCACGGGTCAGAGCCAGATTGGGTGGTCAGACAAGACAGGGGTCATGTATGGAGTGAGTCGTCAGCCAGAGCCACAGGATTGCACCAGATAGGATGTCCACTGAAGCATTGGTATGATGGATACGCAGTGGACAGAGCCCCAGGTCAACACCAGAACCGCAGGTCTGCACCAGCATGGATGTCTGACAAAGCTAAGGGTCATACATGGAGTGGATAATCAGACAGAGCCACAGGTCAGCACCAAGTCGGTTAGTCAGACAAGCCAGATCATACACAGAGTCCAAACTACAGAACTGCACTGGACACCAAGGAAAGGGTAACTGAGCCCTGTGTCCAGGCAGTTTAAACAGTCAAAAAAGAGAGGAAGAGGAGGAGCAGCCAACAGGTGGCTGTCTCTTTAAATGGAGCGCACATCCATGCCTTTGGACGTGCACCTAATAATGATGTCACCTGCCTGCCGGAACGCCAGCAGCAGAAGCGGCTGGAGCCGCACCAGAACACAGCAGGCGGTGCAGAAAGAAGGGGATCCAGCCTCAACGGAGGCAAAGCAACGTGGGGCGGACAATGCAGCTTTAGACAGATGCGGTCGGCTCGAGCAGCCGCACGGGTACCCTGACACCATGCCCCCATTGACAGGTTTTTCAGATTTCTCCTTATGACCACTGATGACGGTCCCTCTATGTGATCCATCCGGACAGTCTTGCTGCTCTCAGGTGAGCAATGTTACATCAGTAAAAGGGGTGGGAGAGGGACACTTTATCATTCAATTACTCTTGAACTACAACTCTGACACTACTGAAATCACATTCTCCATGGCCCAAATACTATGAAGATTAATTGGAGCAGCTTTTATTGTGAAACATTACTATCCCTTTAAAAATGTTGCACTATATATAATTATTTACAGATTTGCAGTTTAAATACTATTGAAGCTGAAAGGGTCCCCCTCCCGCCCCTTTCCCTGTGTCACTGATCCTCTGTATGGTCCAGATAGAGCGTGGCAAGGGACAATAAGCAAAAGGAAAATCATGCCCTCCTGTATTAATGGTCAGAAGTTAAGTAGAAAGGGCACCGCAGAAAAACTACAATGGTTGGGGGGGGGGGGGGGAAGTATTTTTTCCTATTTTAGGAAAAGGGGAACTTTAACCCCTCAAGCAAGTTTATCATAAAAGATGCATATCGTGTTATATGGGTTTGTTTTTTTGTTTTGTTTTTTACATTTTCAATATTATGGAATAAATAGTTAATAAAAGAGTACCATGTGAAGGTCTGTGCGGTACAAGCTGTACTGCAATGCTCTGCAAAGCAATCCCCGTCCTGAGGTACTCCACCCATCATCCCTCCTGCCTCTCCCTAGGGATCTTCTGAATTTTGTTCTGGGACTTCACAGTGCAGCTGAAGACGCCTCTACTGGAGTAGGTGCCTGTGCCTCCACTTGCCTTCCTCCCCCTTGTCGGTCATGAAACTCAGTGTACATCTCCTGCCTCCTACTGCAAGCCTGTCAAACCACACAGAAATCACCTTCTACTCACCTCTCACAAGGCAGTGCATGAATGGGACATACAAATGGCACGTGTTAGACAAGGAAAACACAAGCACCTGGCTCAGTGTCTATCCCATGCCATTTGCATGTCCCATTCAAGTGCTACTTTGTGAGGTGGGAGCAGAAGGTGATTCTGTGAGGGTTGTAGTCAGTAGGAGCAACCACAAAGAAGAATAGCTCACAGCGCTAACAAACCTTAGTGGTCACATACAGTTAATAAAATTGGAAAGAAATAAAGTGACTGAAGGAAGGAGGGGGTTCTCCAGTCCCCCAAACATTAGGCCAAACCCCAAATGCAAACACAAAAACAGACCTGCACTCCTCCAGTCTAATTTTGAAGTGTGCCCTGTACTGGGCATGTACTATAAGACTGTTGATAAATACAATGATTTTGTTCCCGCATTTTGGCCAAAATATGGGGACAAAATCCTCATATTTCTCAGTGTTATAATACATGCCCAATGCAGGGCACACTTTTCACAATTAGAATGGAAGAGAGCATGTTTGTTGTTTATTTTGGCAGTGATGTACACTGAGGTTCGAGAGGGACCAGGGGGAGGAAGGCAAGTGGAGGCGTTTATTTTGCCTTGTGGGCAGGCTTAGTGTAGAAGTGCAAAGGAGAGTGCTGCCAGTCAAGTTAGATTTTTTAGGATTGGGGGGAATCATAAGTTTCCTGGTCAATTTTAAAGGTGTTTTTTTTTTTTTTTGTTTGCTTGTTTGTTTTTTGGGGGGGCGGAGTTGGAACTTGACTAGTCCACTTTCAATACTTAGTTTGATACAGTGAAACTAAGATTGCTATACTCCGAATTTGAATGGTTATACCATTTGAAAAAACTGCCAGCAATGGGAGTAGCCCTTTGTGTATTTAAAAGGAAAGCCCGTAACAGTTTTTAAATAAACTGTTTTACTACTCCTTTTAAAGGTTTATATATAATTCCTTTAAGTGAATATGAAATAAAGAAGAGCTTGGTGAAGACAGGTTGTTGTTAGAAACATCTTTGTATTACGTTAACAAAACAAGCAGAAAATATATGAATATATTTGGGGTGTAAAATCACAGGAGCCTGGGATGCAGGGCTCCAAAATATTTTGAGAATTTTAGAGAACATACTATTTTTGTCCACTCCTGAATGCAATTCTTTCCACCCGTTCATTTTTTAAAACTCTGACATCAAAACTCAGCTCAGAAGTTGGCTCAGAAAAGCAGGCTAGGCATATTATTATATATGTCTGGTCCAATTGTGTGTTACTATCCCTTTAAATAAGTCTGTAAAAAAAAAAAAAAAAAAACAGCTGACCATAAACATCCACAGGATGAGGTAGCAACAGCGCCACTAACATTTCAGGCCGTCGAGATACTGTGCCAAAAATAAATAAGTTTGAGCTGCAATAACTAGGAATAAAAACACCTCTCAGCAGTGGAAGTACCCTTGTTTTACTCTGGAGGATAAACACTGCAAAGTATATATATTATTTATTTATTTTAAATATTAAGTGTTACTATCCCTTTAAAGATCTGAGGTAGGCTTTTTAAGATACAAGGGGGTTATACACTAAGGCATGATAAAGCAGAGGTAAAATTCACCAGTGATATCACTTCTCCAAGTCCTATATTATTCAACCAAGCCATTTCACTAAGCATTCTCCAACATTGGAGATTTTAGTGCATAGGCTTCATAGAATAACAAAGGAACAGGAGAAGTCATCTGCACTTTATAACTTCTTTAACATGCCTTAGTGTATAACCCCCACCCCATATCTTTAAAAGCCTCCTCCCGATCTTTAAAGAGATAGTAACACACACATATATATGTATGTACACACACACAGTTGAAACCAGAAGTTTACATACACTATATAAAAAGACAAATATGCATGTTTTTCTCACTATCTGACATGAAATCAGAATAAACCTTACCCGTTTTAGGTCAATTAGGATTACCAAAATTATTTATATTTGCCAAATGCCAGAATAATGAGAGAGAGAGAATTTTTTTAAGGCATTTTTATTACTTTCTGCAAATTAAAAAGTTTACATACATTTCATTAGTATTTGGTAGCATTGCCCTTAAACTGTATGACTTGGGTCAAACGTTTTGGATATCCTTCCACAAGCTTCTCACAATAGTTGCTAGGAATTTTGGCCCATTCCTCCTGACAGAACTGGTGTAACTGAGCCATGTTTGTAGGTCGCCTTGCTCGCACCTGCCTTTTCAGCTTTTCCCATAAATTTTCAATAGGATTGAGATCAGGGCTTTGTGATGGCCACTCCAAAACATTGACTTTGTTATCCTTAAGCCACTTTGTAACCAGTTTGTCAGTATGCTTCGGGTCATTGTCCATTTGGAAGACCCATTTACTCCCAAGATTTAACTTCCTGGCTGATGTCTTGAGATGTTGCTTCAGTACTGCCACATAATCTTCTTGTCTCAAGATGCCATCTATTTTATGAAGTGCACCAGTCCCTCCTGCAGCAAAACAATCCCACAATATGATACTGCCACCCCCGTGTTTCATAGTTGGGATGGTGTTCTTAGGCTTCCAAGCTTCTCCCTTTTTCCTCCAAACGTAACGAAGGTCATTATGGCCAAACAGTTCAATTTTAGTTTCGTCAGACCACAGGACATGTCTCCAGAAATGTAGGTCTTTGTTCCTGTGTGCATTTGCAAACATTAATCTGGCTTTTATATGTTTCTTTTGGAGTAATGGCTTCTTCCTGGCGGGAGTGGCCTTTCAGCCCATGTTGATACAGTACTCGTTTCACTCTGGATAATGACACAATCTTACCAGCTTCCGCCAGCATCTTCACATGGTCTTTTGCTTTTGTTCTTGGGTTGATATGCACATGTCGGACCAAAGCACGTTCATCTCTGAGACACAGAACCCTGTCTCCTTCCTAAGCGATATGATGGCTGGACATTCCCATCTTGTTTGTACTTGCGTATAATTGTTTGTACAGATGAATGAGGCACCTGCAGATATCTGGAAATTGCACCCAAGGATGATCCAGACTTGT
Organism: Rhinophrynus dorsalis; assembly: GCA_037306005.1. NCBI lineage: Eukaryota > Metazoa > Chordata > Amphibia > Anura > Rhinophrynidae > Rhinophrynus > Rhinophrynus dorsalis. Next base: position 194,262,364 of record CM074720.1, on the reverse strand, counting down.
TCAAGTCCACAATTCTCTTCCTGATATCTTGGCTGATTTCTTTAGACTTTCCAATGATGTTACTCACAGAAGCAGTGTGTTTCTGGTGTGCATTAAAATACATCCACAGCTGTGTCTCTAATTAACTCACATGTTGCCAATAAACCTATCAGAAGCTTCCAAAGACATGACATCATCATATGGGCTGTCCCAAATTGTTTAAAGGCATAGTAATCCTAGTGTATGTAAACTTTTGACTTTGCAGAAAGTCATAAAAATGCCTTAAAAAAATTCTCTCTCTCATTATTCTGGCATTCGGCAAATATAAATAATTTTAGTAATCCTAATTGACCTAAAACGGGTAAGGTTTATTCTGATTTCATGTCAGATAGTGAGAAAAACATGCATATGTGTCTTTTTATATAGTGTATGTAAACTTCTGGTTTCAACTGTATAATATATATTTAAAATACTAATGGGATAGTAATGGATCGTTTTAAAGGGTTATTAATGCCCGTATTTAACTTGATGCAGTATTGCAGATGTTAAAAAAAAAAGAAAGTATGTGGAGAAAGTCCCAACTACTTCATTGGAACGGTCTACAAAGTGTGCCTTCAAACCAGGGACACTTTGTAGACAGTTCCAACATCTACAAAGTGTACCTGGTTTCCAAGCACACTTTGTAGACCATTCAAACGAAGCATTTATTTCTATATCGCACTATTTCGGCTCTGCTGAAGAGCCACAGGACGGTCCCGGGACCAGGATCTTCTGCTGTAAGATAAAGTCTGATGTCAGTGAAAGGGGAGAGAGAGGGAATTTTGGATTGGACTGGGCTCAATTATTTATTTATTTATTTTTTTACTATCTACAGCATTAAATTTCCTTAAAACAATCCATTACTATGCCTTTAAGTGTTAAAGATCTGGGGGGGGGCTTGTTAAGATACAAGGGGTGGGGTTATGAACTAAGGTGTGTTAAAGAAGTTATGAAGTGGAGATGACTTCTCCAGTTATACGTTATTTGATCTAACATCTCCAAAAGTTGGATCATGCTTAATGCATTGGCGCCACTGTATAATATAGGACTTGGTGAAGTGATAACTGGAGAACTTATTTCCGCTTTATCAGGGCTCAAAATTTCCACTCGCCACTAGCCAATGGCGAGTGAAAATTTAGCCCTGGCGAGTAGAAATTCAGCCCTAGTGGTTATGTTATGGCTTGCAGTGGCGAGTAACTTTTCAGGTCTGGCTAGTAACAAAGGACTTCAAATTTTAAAGGGATAGTAGTTTTAACTTTATTTTATTTTGTAGGCATTAAAAAAAACATGAGGAACGATATAAGACTTATCTCTCAAACCTTTATGGTTTAAGAGATATTCACAAGCAAAGTTTCCCCTCCCCGTCCCTTTTACCTAGTGTAAGCCATCTCTTATCAGATGTGAATCTGGTTGTAAGACCAGACAGATAACAGCAGGGGACAATCTTCTTTATAGGAAAACAATGAAAGCCCTACCCCCCCTTGACAAGCTTTTCAGGTTTTTCCCTTATCTAAATTGAAGATTGTCCCTCTGTGCAATCTACCTGGGCACCTCCCTTCTGCTTTGGCTGAGCAGTGTTACATCAGTAAAAGGGGCGGGAGGGGGTACTTTGTCATTGAATTACTCTTGAACTGCAACTCTAACAGAACTGAAATAACACTCTCCAAAGTCCAAATACTATGATGATTAATTAGAGCTGTTTTTATTATGAAACATTACTATCCCTTTAAAGGGATAGTATTACTTCAAAATTACTATCCCTCATATCGTAGCCGTTAATAAACTGAGTTAAATGACACCAGCGGCATCTCTCAAACCTTTATGGTTTAAGAGAAAGCCACTTTCAAAGTTTCCTCTCCCCTGCTGTCAGCGTTCTGCTGCCAGCAGGAGAATCCGGTCCCAGGACAGGCAGAGGCTCTTAAACAGAGCCGATATCTCATTATGGAAGGAAAAATGATTCATTGAAACAGTCTTCTACGTGTGCTTGGTTACCAAGCACACATAGAAGACTGTTTCAATTAATAATTTTTCCTTCCATAGCGAGATATCAGCTCTGCTGAAGAGCCTCCGCTTGATTCAGAGACCAGATTCTCCTGCTAGCAGCAGAACGCTGACAGCAGGGGAGAGGAAACTTTGAAAGCGGCCATCTCTTAAACCATAAAGGTTTGAGAGATGCCGCTAGTGTCATTTAACTCAGTTTATTAATGGCTACAATATGAGAGATAGTAATTTTGAAGTAATACTATCCCTTTAAGCCCTGGCTTTATCCTGTCTTAGTGCATCTCCCACAGTGTCTTCAAGAAAAATAATCGAAAGGAGGATCTCATGTCGAAATCCAGTCTCAGATGTGAGCTAAACACTATTCAGCACCCTTGGCCTCACCATACCTCCCAACATTTCAAACTGCCAAAGAAGGACACTTGTGTTTTAGGGGGTGTTGCTGGGGGCATGGCTGGAGGGCAGGACATTACTGAGAATTTTTTGACTATTTCATGACCTATTGATACCTACTTTTGTAACCTAATAAATGACTTATAACAAGATCAAAGTATTTTATTTACACAGACTCATTTATAAACACATATACTGACATTTAAACAAACAATAATGTGAGTTTTATTGCCGTGGAGCAATGTGATACACTTATATACACATCATGCAAGCTGATATCCTACAAAAAAGAGGGACATCAGGGTGGGAAAGCGGGACAGAGGGATTTGGGTGCAAAAGAGGGACACTTGGGAGGTATGTCTCACCCATATCTCTGCTATTTTATTACACCCAACTGGCCATTTAGCCACTTCTTCTAAAGAATGTACACATACACACGTACAAAAATATTAACAAACATTAATGCAGTTAACCCTGTGAGGGAAAATTAGTTTACATTTAGAGTTTACAGTTTCTTTAATATGAAATGTCCACTTTAAAAGGGTACGGAGTATTTGCCAAGTATTTGTTTTCAATGAGATGAAAAAAAATACAACAGAGCACTTGCTGTGGTATGTGCAACTACATGTTTAAGTATACAATAATGATTATTTTTTAACAAGCAAAAAAAATAAAATAAACAACTCCACATAATTAAATACATTAGTTATATTCCAGTAACTATAATAGATGCTCACTCTTAAAAAAAAATCTCCTTATAAGCACTCAAATCAGAAATATACTTACTTGCTTGCTTTAACCCTTACAATGCATTGTATATCTATCTGGTACTCAGAGTGTTGTTAGAGGTTACAGTGCTAGAGGGATTAGCAATGAGCTGTTTGACAACTGGTCTCATAACACTCTCTCAACCAAAGGTCTGTACCCCAAATTGTAACATAAATTAATACCAACAGAAGTACCTGTTCTCTCTGCTGCTGTACATAGAGTTTATTCATGTGTGCTTTGCTTATCAATTTGAAAGCACTGTTGCTACTGCTATAGTGTAATGACTTATGAAAACATGGGTTCACATTCACACAAACAATTGATACTAGCTTTGCTGGACTGTTAAAGCTTTTGTTGTCAGTCTATGAAGTTAAAATATGTATCACTTTCAATGCCAAAGTTTAAATAACAGTCTGAGCAAAACATGTAGAGACAAAAAAAAAAAAAGTCATTAAACCCGGATTATTTTTGTTGTTGTTTCACAGAATAAAATGTGTGAAAGGAGTATTCTGGCCTTTAAGAATGAAATTAAAACATTTCTGAAAAGACTGAAGACGAGGCAAGATTTGGAACTGAAGAGAGGGACAGTAAATTGATACAGACCTAGGATTAACACTTTTAAATATAAATCATCACGAGGAACATAAGAAAGGGAAAGGCAGGTTATATCGCAATCACTGTATCTGACTGCAGAAATCAGGTTGATAGTAAGAGAATGATTTACCATCTCCACTCCCTTGCCAATATTCTATGGTATCAGGCGTTTCCAGCTGCACAGAAGCCTTATGACAACGTAACGGCAATCTTTTTCAGCCTTCGCTTTCTTGCCGGGATTGTGTCTAGAACCCATACATTTAAAATATAGGTGTTTATTTTAAAACACGAGTAGCCATGTTTGTATCAAACAACAGATAAGCAAAATGACAGTGTGCCAGAGACCTGCTGCATCAGAATACTGAAGGTAGCAACACACTCTCACCGTGGTAGCATAGCATAGTGTTTTGCTTGCTACCTTTCAAGAGCTCCCAACAAAGCTCTCCAAAAATAGAAAACATAAATGTGCAGCTGGACAGTGCAGGTTACCGTGTACGTGGATACGTGTAGTCTACAGACATGCAGAATGATATGTATGTATGTATGTAAACTAAATGCTTGCACGTAAACAATACACGCAAATATACTAGAAATATGTGCGTGCTCACAAGTGTGCATCTTATTATTTCACGTTACAGGAAGGGGTACATTGAACCTGCTCTGTCCCTCTGTCAACAACTTGATAGACATCCCCGCCAAAAGGTGCAAAATAATCATAATTGCAGAGAACCGCATAAAAAAAGCAGCTTAGAATGCATCAATACACGCTCACGTAGATACACGGCTAGACACTACTAAATTAAAACTGTGGGTAAAGGCTCTGCTATTGCCTATTGAATATATAATTTTATGCATATATTCTGCTTATAATGATATTAAAACCAGCCAAATGAATTTCAGTATTAAACATCTGCATGTATATCAACACACATAATATTTATAAACATATATAAATATATATCGTCTGCACCTTACCCCTTTACAGAAGCAGGTCTCCTTTGCTTGTCTTCTATGCAGGGCCTATATCCTCCTCTCCCCCTCCATCCTACAAGACACGTGATCCATGTCACATGACTACCTTTCCCAAGCCTTCCCTCTGCTCCCGGCTGTCTATCACTTCCCCCATTCTTCCTTGCAAGTGCTTGTTTTGCGACTGTAACAGGAGATATGATATGATAGGATATGATGTGAAAACTGTACTTTCGTATCTGAAGGGAATGTTGCTACTATCGCATAGCGGACACAAACTGAGTTGGTGGCAGCATAGGCTGATTGAATTAATAATTTCTACTCGCCCAGATATCGGGCAAACGAGCACTTTCATTGTAAATAGGCAAGAACGCTGTGAGATCTACTAGTCCAACACTGTTTAGGAACAGAATCTCAGTTGCTGCAATACCTCTTGGTATAACCGCTTGAAGCACAATCGAGATGGAGTTCTATTGGTACTCTAGATTTTGTATGTTTTGCATTTACTGTAATTGTGAAGAGATGTTCCAAATGAAATTAAATTATCCTAGCCTAGCATGAAAGATGTTTACTGCAGAAGTGAATACAAACAATTGGAACATCTGCATAAGGCATTTTGCTTATGCTCTTGGCATTGCTGCATCCTATTTTGAGACTAACATTTTTGGACAAAACTACTTTTGATAGCTGTTTAATTATACACACTGACACAACAGGTGAGTTGTGTTTCTCTTTATGAAGATCATAATCAAATGGCATACTTCTCAGCATTTCAAATAACCAAGCAGGGACAGTTTTACTTTAGGTTGTTTTGCTGGGGATGTGACTGGATGGTGGGTCAGTGCCATGAATTTTTAGGTTGCTTCAGGACCTATTGACATACCTGGGTACTCTCAGGGTTTGACCCACATATAAGGCAGAAGCGTCAAATTCTCTGAGTGAGAATTCAGTGTTACCTACTTCATGATCTGCAGCAATGGACTCATTCTTGAGTATCTAAATTCAATTACATTTCTACCAGAAAGACAGAGGATGAAGTTCTTCTCGTCTTGAATGTGTTCCAGCAGTTATATTTTTAATCTGTATGTTACAGGGATAGTAATGTTTCATAATAAAAGCAGCTCTAATTAATCATCATAGTATTTGGACTTTGGAGAGTGTTATTTCAATTCTGTCAGAGTTGTAGTTCAAGAGTAATTCAATGACAAAGTATCCCCCTCCTGCCCCTTTTACTGATGTAACACTGTTCAGCCAGATCAGAAGGGAGGTGCCCAGGTAGACTGCAGAAAGGGACAATCTTCAATTAAGATAAGGGAAAAACCTGAAAAACTTGTCAAGGGGGGCAGGGCATTTAATTGTTTTCATAGGAAGAAGATTGTCCCCTTCTGTTATCTGTCGGTCTTACAACCAGATTCCACATCTGAGAAGAGATGGCTTACATTAGGTAAAAGGGGAAACTTTGCTTGTAAATATCTCTCAAACCATAAAGGTTTGAGAGAGAACACGTCTATTGTTCGTCATGTTTTTTTAAGGAGGCAAATATAGTTTTTGATACCTTTTATTGGCTAACTAAGCAGATTTAAATGCAAGCTTTCAAGACCTTAGGTCTCTTCCTCAGGCATGATACCTAAGGCCTGAGGAGGAGACCTAAGGTCTTGAAAGCTTGCATTTAAATCTGCTTAGTTAGCCAATAAAAGGTATCAAAAACTATATTTGCCTCCTGTATTTCTACGGCTAACACGGTACCAACTCTCATATGTTTTTTTAATGCCTACAAAATAAAATAAAGATAAAATGAAGTATTAATATCCCTTTAAAGGCTCTTGCGGACTGACTGGAACAGTTGGAGCAAACTGAGAGATATTGCATAGAATCTACATTATGAGGGATATATTTCAGGGTGAACTCATTTTGAAAGTTCTTAGGTAATCCTTTTGACAGGTGTTTATGTAATTGCTTAAATGATTTAGAACAAGATCATGTATTTTATTTACATACGGCCTAATTTAGAAACACATACTGAAATTTAATAAAAATGTGTTTTTCTTTACTATGGCACAAACTGATACTTATATATATGCACTACCCATTCTGATCTCTTGAAAAGGGGCTCCAGGGTAGGAAAAAGGGATTTCCCTCCTAAAAAGGATCAGTGGGAGGTAAGTTCTCTTGTATGAAGCAATGTAATTAGAATGAGTTGACAGGCACCTTTACATTTTTTTCAATATACACAAGGAAGGAAACACCAAGACAAACATTTACCAAACAGAATGATAGAATTTCTTCCCTCATGCATTACTCATCAAAATAGTTTAAAAGAGGCTAGAAAATGTACTTTGCTCACATTAACCAGGACCTGTTATACAACCAGAGTGGTTTGTGGAACTTGGTTCAGAAACAGCAAGGTGCAGATTGGAGATCCAAGGTTTTCATTCCTCTAGCCTTTTAAAGGATTTCATCTGCTTTTGGTGAGTTCATATCTGGGACTATTCTGTTACCAATGACATGTTAATGGTATTTTTTCAGTCACAGTTTGGCATTCAGTTTGTGCAGAAAACATCTGACAAGTGGTTAATTTTGGCAATGTCTGCTAGTTTTCAGCCCATAAAAATCAGCAGAACACTTAAATATTTTGGTATTCTGTTGTATGCTGTGTATGTTAATGCACCTCAGGGTGATTCATTTTCCACCTTCAAAATACAGTTTCTAGTATGGCCAGTGTATGTGAAAACCAATGCTGGGCACAAGAAAGCGGTTAAAATGCCACTTTCACATGCTTTCTGAGGCATCACAAAAGGATTACATTTCAAATTGTCTTGAAATACCACTGAAATGTGTGACAAGCCAAAGAGCTCCTACACAGCTAACAAACCTATAAAGTCCACGAGTACCAAAGAGGTGTGCACAAAATTGTGAATCAAGGTAATGATTAACCTCTCTAGTCACCCGTCCATTGCACTGTCCCTTAACCCTTTGAGAGAAAGATATTCATTGAAGTGGAATGCACTGCTGTTACTCAAAGGTTTAGCCCTGTCATAGATATACTTACCTCCAAGAAAGGTGTAACAATGTTATGTCTGCCACCGGCCAACATCATATCTGTAAATGACAGGTAACAACCAATCAGCAACTGGCTAAACTCCAACACTCCACAACTAGACAAGCAAGCCCTAGCTCCTATTGATCCTCTCTGCCTTATTGACACCCAGTGTCGTCTTCCTCCCAGGCCATTTTACAAGCATTCCTGTTTTCAAGTGATATTACTCTGTTGCTGTAACTTGACCTGCATGAGGCTAATGGCTATTGGATGAATAATGTTAATTTTGGCATGTGTTAATTGTATTAAAGGCAGGGGCACTTGCACAGTAACAGGAATCATCAAGGTGGTATGAAAATTACTAACAAAGTTATAATTACACACTATCATCATTGACTACAAGATAAATCTCAGTGTAATCTTCCTGGTTAAACACTTACTGAAATAAATCTATATATATAAAAGAAGACTTCTGTGTGCCTGGCAAACACACCCAGGGGTGGTACTAAGGAGGAGTTACAGTTCACATTGGGTGATTCAATGGGGGCGTGATTTTCATAGGACTTGTAGTGGCCGAAGGCCACTGCTAGTCCTATGAAAATCATGCAGGGACTGGCCCCGCCCCCACTATCCGGCCCGCCCACCACTATCCAAGTAATGAGAAAAAAAAATGCCTGCCATTTGCTCTGAAACCACAGACACACACCATCAAAACCACACACACACAAAATAGCCCCATACACACAGTACCCACACACACACAAAAACAATTACATGTGCCCTACACACACGCTCTCTGTCAGCCAACTTCCATTTTCTACCTTGCTCCGTTGCACACTACATATATTAACCTCTTCAGTGCCACACATATACAATGCATCTAGCGCCAACACTACCCACACCCACACACTAAAAAATTAATAATTACATGAGCCCTACACATACACACTGTCTCTCATTTTTTTGCAAGAATATCCTGCCCTCACTTCATGGTGATTAACCACCACTCCGGACTCATGCTTCATCATCCACAGCCCTGATCCACCGCCACTTTCTGACTGACCGTGTCTTCTCCACGTAAGTTCCATGTTCTACCCTGCTCCGTCCGCACGCTAATATACTCTCGTGGCCCATGCACATACCTTGGCTGTCACCCTTGCCATCTTCAAAAAACACACACTAAGTCCTCTGATCTGCACCCGGTATCCATGGAGCATGATGCATACACAACCCACAATACGTTCTGACTCCCTCTGCTCTAATGCAGTTGCGGCAGATGAGAGGAGATGTCATCACTGCTGTGGCGTTTCAAAGGCCTCAAATGTCAACATTTCATTCAGCGACATGAGAATCTTGCGCTATTCTGATTCTCATGTCGCTGTTATGCATGCAACGTTTCCAAAACATTACGATACTTCTGGTATATCGTGCGTGACCAAAAACAGATCAAGGACATGATTAATAACCTGTATGCTGTAACCCTGTGTCTGGAACACATGGAAGAGGACGAAAGCAGATTGTGGGGTATCAGGGTCACTGGTGCGTAACCATGGCTGCAAAGTGAGGCATTGGGGTATAATTTAACCCTTTCAGTGCCACAAGGGAAACCCTTGCTGTGTAAGAGGGTTACGTAAATCATTGATGTGTAATGTGTTGCGTATCCCTGTTACACATCAAGGGTTTCCAAATGCATTCATTGTGATGGTTGTCACATTAATACTCATATATATATCAGTTTCCAACATTTTAATAAAATACTTAATTTTGTCTGGTTTGCCTGTCATTATCTCTGTAAGCTCTAACATATATATATTGCTCATTCTTTTACATCTCCCCTTTCTCCTCTACCACTTCCCATCTCTCACACATGTCCTCTTTACCCTCTCAGTCCCACACATGTCCTTTTTACCCTCCCAGTCCCACACATGTCCTCTTTGTCTTCTCACACCTTCACCCTTCCTATTAGCCCTCCGGTCACACAGCTACCTACATGTGTGTGTTTATGTTCTGTGTCCATATGTCTGTCTGTATGTACAATAATATCTTTATGTGTGTGGGGGTATGTATGAGCGTGTGTGCCTGTATATGTGTGCGTGTGTGGGTATGTATGAGCGTGTGTCTGTATATATGTGTGTGTGTGTGTGTGTGTCTCTCTAAGTATGTATATGTTCATATGTGTGCATGTATGTATGTATGTGTCAACTACAGCTAACACACCCTTCACAACACAGTTGTATCCAGTAATTCCACTTAACATTATTAAATACAAGGGGGAAAAAAAAAAACAGACGGGCAACGCCGTCCCACACTGCTAGTATATGAATAAAAATAATTATTTTAAACTTAAGGTTCCTATGTCGCTTTGTAATTCTCATTTTATTTTATAGGGGATTCAGGATATGGCTGCAGACTATGTCTTTTCATACCTTTGGCTAATCGCCAAACTCCAGCACAGTACAGGTACATCAAGGCCCACAAAAGGACAGGTAATGAGATTGAATGCACCCGTGGCCTTCTGAAAACCAGATTCAGGTGTCTAAATACGTCTGGTAACACCTTACAGTATAACCCCCTAAAGTGTGTGACATACTGGAGTGCACTTTATTATACATTTAATTGGACTTGTTAGGTGATGTGGTCCCTGTGCCATAAATAGTGCCTGATGAGATTATAGGAGGTGCAAAGAAATGGGGTCTCTGAGAATTCATTGCCTGTTAGCACTATGTATAACAAAACCACAATTCATTTAATGCCATGAGATCTCCATTCTCTTTCAGAAAGTAGTGAAAAGTTTGTCACAATGCATCATGATATGTTTTAGTTTCCTGGATGTTGAGTTCCTCATTGATCCTAATGTGCTGCATATGGATGTATTGTACATACCACGTAGACTTCCCTTGCTGAGCTGTATCAACTTCACCCACCTCCCAGGACTATGCATGCTGGAATTTCGTTGATACATAGCCCTCATCTCATTAGATTGAAAGGATACTCTCACCATTTTGCGACATCTAGCCGTGTCCTTGTCTTATGTGCATGTGTGCACTTCCGGTTGCCTTAATGTTTCAGCGCATGTGTGCATTCGGCCGCTTCCTGGTTTGGTGGGTTGCTTACACTAGACTAGCCTCCACCTTCTTGGCCCTGGATTGGGAAGCTGCTACCCACTCGTTGTGGGACATCCTGACGAGCCTCCACTGTGAGCCTTGCTATTGATTCCTTGTACTTAAACGGAGCATCCGCAGATGCTGATGCCCATTCCACAAGCTTCTTTTGTTGTTCTGTTGCTATTACTTCTCTGACTTCTGACCCCCGCTTGCTGTTAGAGTACAGCTTTCTGGTTACCTGGCTTCTGACTCCGGCTTGCTTTTAGATCACAGGTCTCTGATCACCTGGCTTCTGATCCCGGCTTGCTCTTTGACCACCGCTGTCTGATCACTTGGCTTCTGACTCGGGCTTCTCTTGGACTACGGATTTCTGACTCCAGCTTGTTATTATACTATGGCTTTCTGACTACCTGGCTTGTGACCCCAGCTTGCTCTTAAACCACAGCTCTCTGACCACCTGGCCTCTGACCCCAGCTTGTTCCTACCCAGACTACTTTCTTGGTCCAGTCTTGTTCCTGCTTAGGCTCTCTGACCCTGGTTTTCTGTGGTTCACAGTTAGTCCCTCCTGGTTGCAATCCAGCTCAACTGGGATGGAACAATCTGGTTTTGCAATCAGCAACTTTCTCCAGCTTTGGCTGCAGCAACGGAGTATCTGACACGTAGTCACCGAACCCAAGCCTTGCTCTCTAGCATCGCACACCAACTACTAAACCAGTGTCTAGCCTATGCGGGTCCCTACACCCTGCATAGTGACAGATACAGATGCCATGTAATGGCCCTATGAGTTGAACTGATGTAATGTAGAAATCCTATTTTTTTACATTGCCAGTACAGGGCATAACATATCCTCTTACAAATAGAGAACAATATGTTTAATGTTAATCTATAGCGGGGCTGTCCAAATTCAGTCCTCAAGGGCCACTAACAGGCCAGAGTTTAAGGGCTTCCCTGCTTAAGCACAGGCGTGTTGCTCAAAATGAGTCACTGATTAACTCACCTGTGCTTAAATCAGTAACTCATTTTGAGTGACATGCCTGTGCTTAAGCAGGGAAATCCTTAAATCCTGTACTGTTAGTGGCCCTTGAGAACTGAACTTGGACAGTCCAAATCTATAGTATGACCCCTCAGTGAACTGTAAGGCAGATGCATGCAAGGAGTTATCTGTGTGACTTTATCTTCTCCCTTCCACTGGTGTGTATTTTCAAAGTCACTGCTAATCTATACTATAAAGAGAATGTGGTCACGTGACCACACATTCTCCGGATTTGCCACACATACCCCACTGCGGGCTCAAGTAGGAGATATGCAGATCTCCTCCATTCACCCTGTGCAGAACATACAGTGAGCCTGATTTCAATCTCTGCAAGAACTTCACCCCTCCTCACTATCATGTCTTGAAATAAAAAAAACACAATATGGCTCACACCACCAACAACTTACACCCAGAGCAATCTTCAGCTGCTGACTGTGTGTTCTTGGGCCACCAAATTTCGCCTCCTCACTATCTCCTCTTGGGCCACCAGACATTTGAGAGATTTTTTCCGTTTGTTTAACTAAAGCACTCTCAGCCATAGTAGCATGTGTACGTGTGTTGGTCTGTACATCGGGATACCTGCACGTCACAGCACATGTATGAGATGGCTACACACAGAATGCTTAAATCACAAAAAGAGAGGATACATTCCAATAGAATCCGTGCTACATCATGAAGAGGAAGGCAGAGAGCAACATATCCTAGCAGGTAATGTGTCCTCTAGGGAGAAAACAGAATGGCACAACTTAGTACCAGCACAGAAGAGAGGCACCCATCTTCCCTCACTTATGTGATGCACAATTATGTTTAACTCTTTGAATGCCAGAGGGATAAGTAATGCATTGCTTTGCGTGCTTTTCTGGCACTCAAAGGGTTAAACGTTAAGTAGACTGTGCTCTCCATGGCTGCTGTCTTGCACTGTATTGTGATCAATGCAAAGGCCAGTGCTAACACATGTCTTCTACAGCTGTTAACCCTTTCAGTGCCAGGGTGCACCCCACTGGCATTCAAAGGGGTAAGTGCTCGCTGTCAGTGAATTCTGTTGCAACAGCTGTTTCCTGTAGACACCTTTCCTTACAGTACCACTAGATAATGTGAAGCTCTACAGTTGCTGCTGCCCTACATACAGTGCCTTGCAAAAGTATTCACCCCCCTTGGCATTTTTCCTGTTTTGTTGCATTGCAACCTAGAATTAAAATGGATTTTTTGGGGGGTTTGTATCATTTGATTTACACAACATGCCTACCACTTTGAAGATGCAAAATATTTTTTAAACAAACAAGAAATAAGACAAAAAAAAACAGAAAACTTGAGCGTTCATAACTATTCACCCCCCCACACCAAAGTCAATACATTGTAGAGCCACCTTTTGCAGCAATTACAGCTACAAGTTTCTTGGGGTACGTCTCTATAAGCTTGGCACATCTAGCCACTGGGATTTTTGCCCATTCTTCAAAGCAAAACTACTCCAGCTCCTTCAAGTTGGATGGGTTCCGCTGGTGTACAGCAATCTTTAAGTCATACCACAGATTCTCAATTGGATTGAGTTCTTGGCTTTGACTAGGCCACTTCAAGACATTTAAATGTTTCCTTTTACACCACTCAAGTGTTGCTTTAGCAGTATGCTTAGGGTTATTGTCCTGCTGGAAGGTGAACCTCTGTCCCAGTCTCAATCTCTGGAAGACTGAAACAGGTTTCCCTCATTCCCATCATTCCTTTAATTCTGACCAGTTTCCCAGTCCCTGCTGATGAAAAACATCCCCACAGCATGATGCTGCCACCACCATGCTTCACTGTGAGGATGGTGTTCTCGGGGTGATGAGAGGTGTTGGGTTTGCACCAGACATAGCGTTTTCCTTGATGGCCAAAATGCTCAGTTGTAGTCTAATCTGACCAGAGTACCTTCTTCCATATGTTTGGGGAGTCTCCCACATGCTTTTTGGCGAACAGCAAACGTGTTTGCTTATTTTTTTTCTTTAAGCAATGGTTTTCTTTTGGCCACTCTTCCGTGAAGCCCAGCTCTGTGGAGTATATGGCTTAAAGTGATCCTATGGGCAGACACTCCAGTCTCTGCTATGGAGCTTTTCAGCTCCTTCAGGGTTATCTTTGGTCTCTTTGTTGCCTCTCTGATTAATGCCCTCCTTGCCTGGTCCGTGAATTTTGATGGACAGCCCTCTCTTGGCAGGTTTGTTGTGTTGCCATATTCTTTCCATTTATTAATAATGGATTGAATGGTGCTCTATGTGATGTTCAAAGTTTGGGATTTTTTTTTTATAACCCAACCCTGATCTGTACTTCTCCCCAAATTTGTCCCTGACCTGTTTGGAGAGCTCCTTGATCTTCATGGTGACACTTGCTTGCTTGGTGGTGTTGCAGACTCTGGGGCCTTTCAGAACAGGTGTGTGTATATATAGATCATGTGACACACCGTTAAATAAAGTCCACCTGTGTACAGTCTAATTATGTGACTTCTGAAGGTAATTTGTTTGCACCAGATCTTATTTAGGGGCTTCATGTCAAAGGGGGTGAATACATATGTATGGACCACTTTTTTTTTTTTTTTTTTTAAACAAGTTATTTTCTTCATTGCACTTCCCCTATTTGGACTATTTTGTGTATGTCAATTACATGAAATCCAAATTAAAATCCATTTTAATTCCAGGTTGTAATGCAACAAAATAGGAAAAATGCCAAGAGGGATGAATACTTTTGCAAGGCACAGTATCAAATTGTTCTTCATCAGCCACATGTTGATAGCATTTCAAGTCCATACATGAAAGGCTTATGCTACAAAAATGCTACAGCTATCAGAACTCATTGACTCGTACTGTGCACCCAGAAGTAGGCACAAGTACCGTCATGTCCAGAGCGGAGAACAGTTAACCCCTTGAGCTCCACGGGTAAGCGTCACACTAAAAATGGAACAAATGAAACCCTGTGTGCCCAACTACCTCCACCCACAATGTTAAATCCCCACTCCATCGACACAGAAAGGTGTCCAGATCTATCTCGTTGCCCGTGCTATGCTGGCGACATTCTGTCAGCATCTACTCCTGCTTACGCCTATTGGCTGAAGTGACTTTGTCCCGCCCAGTATTTGTCCTTAAATACTGGGTCTTGTCACTTCTCCGGTGCCCTTTCGTGGTGTTTCCGTTACCAGCGCTTGTTCCTGTTTTCGTGTGATCTCTGTGTACCGACTTGGACTACCTGACTACTCTGCATCTCGTTCCTGCTCTGTGTACCGACCCGGCCTGGCTGACGTTCCTGCTCTGTGTACTGACTCGGATTGGCTGATGTTCTTGCTCTGTGTACCGGCCCGGTTGGCCTCCATTGGCTGTGTATCTGTCCTGCCTACGGCCCCATCCGGTCCTCTGTTGGGGTTGTTACCCTGGCTCCTCTCTGTCTCCGGACAGTGTCTCTGTGGCCTCACTATATTCTTGCAGTCTAGTCTCTGTTATCTGTCGGTGTCGCGCAGGCGACATTGCTGGTGTGTTCCTTCCATCTTTGCACCACAGTACACTTGACCCTTCTTCCTGCCATATACGCTGAAGTTGGTTATACTCTGGGCGCCGCAGGCTGTTCACTTGACCGGGCAGTCGACATTGGTCTGACCGTTGTTAACCCCTTCGGTGAAGGTGCTGATTCCACCAGCTATCCATCCATGCAATCTCCGTTGGGTGCCTTTCCAGGCATACAGTCAGTCCTCCGCTACTGCAGTTCACAAGCTTATTCTGGGCCTCCATTGACTATTGTGGCGTTACTTGATATTTGTGCACTCTCTGCAGAGTGAGAGTCTTAAAGGGCCTCGCGCTATTAGGGCCTCTCAGTGTTCCTGGCCTAATAGTAACCCATTCAGTGCTGCCTCGTTTTAGTATCACACGAAAGTTACCTGACCTGTGTCAGTATATTGTGTTGCTGTATTGTACATATACTGGACCCGTGTGGGTATATATTACTGTAACCTGTCCGGTGTCAGTATTATATTGTGTTATATATTACTGAACCCGTGAGGGTTATTGTTTTCTGAGTTTGTTTAATAAAACTGTGTTTTATCTAACCTACTGTGTCTGAGTGTCAAATAACCGTTACAAGATCCAAGCAATCACAAAAAAAAATCTATGGAGGCCTTTGTGTCTGGACCGAGTGGAGATTTTACCTTGTGGGTGTCGGTACATAGGCCATCGTTTGTTCTGTTTTTAGTCTTGTGCTTACATCTGTCACTCAAGGGGTTAACTCCTCTCCGGCGGGATGCCTCCGCCTCACAAACTGTCCCACACCTGTTAACCCTTTCAGTACCACAGCGGTACGCAACTCAGTGCAAAGCAGTGTGTTGCCTATCCCTCTGCCACTCAAAAGGGTTAACTTCACAAAAATGCCAACACCACAATGATGCACCTGTCTCCGCTCCTGGAGACCCTTTCCCTGAACTTTACATGTGCACCGCTTCAGAGTCAAATCCACATGACTGCCCTGGGACTGCAAAGTACAACCTCCGATGTCTTTCCTCCTCTGCAACTTACACTTTCATCCGGAGCTGTAACTATTCTGGCTATATAACCCATTCACTGCCAGAGGGGTACACAATGCATTGCGCTGCAACGCATACCTCTCTGCCACTGAAATGGTTAAAATGCAGCTCTCACTTCACTGACACATGGAGTCTGTATGTCCATACCCCCGAAAGATATTCCATAAAACATCCATATGTACCCACTGAAGGAAAAAACAACATACACTAATAGAGGATGGTGGTAAGGCTGCAGAATTTATTTAAATATTTAATATCTTCATATAAACAATATTAACCATAACCCTTCTTATCAGCCTGATAAGCCAAAATATAATAACCAGTAAAATGCTGCCCTAGCAGCCAGGAGCCTAAACTTGTCTTTCTTACCAAAATATACTCTCACCCCCTCCACAGACAGCATTTGCTGACCGCAACAAGAACTGAGCCCACCCACCATACTAAGTGCTAGTTCGATAAATGTTTGTAAACCTATATTAAAAATGTATAAACCCACTTCTGATAAATGAACACAGTCTAACCTATACAGGCTGCTGCCACCATCCTCCAAGTCACAATGCCTGTAGGCAACACCTCCAAATTACTTAAAAACTTTGGCTAGCACTCTGTTCAACCTCTTTGTAGTCCTTTCCAAAGACCTAAGCTCTTTGTCCCTTAGCCAACACAGGTGGGGAATTACTTTGGAAAAAGCCCAGATAACTGTAAACTACCAGTCTTCTTAGGGCTTCCTTGATTTGAAAACACAGCTCATCTGATTTCACCACACCAAGGTTATTTCCCCCAAGATGTAAAATAACCATATCCGGATAAGGAATTTTTTTAAAGCAATACCCCAACTCAACATCTACCTTATCCCATGTCATCCCTCTTCTACCTTGCCACCAAATCCTGTAGCTTTCAGGATTGAATGCCAAATTTTCTGTCATATCTCACCAAAGCCCTTTTCCATGATCAAAAAAAAATGTGACCCACTATCCAAATTTCCACTTTATTAACACCTGCAAAAACCACAAAAATTACAGTGCACTGTTTCTACATTTAACAGCTGGGGCGAAAGTAAATGTTAAAACTGTCCGAATGCCAGTAAATGCCCCAACCTTTTTCTCTCTCATCCAATACAGGTTACTGGTAACTTTGGGTAGGAGATCAGCCCCTTTAAGTAGGCAGGAACAATTCTGAGAAGTGACTGCTGGGTGGAGCCTACCTCCTCTCCTTAGCTTGCAGCTAGCCAATCCCCAACCAGTAAGATTTTTTTCCTTGGTCAAGACATAAGGCAAGAGAACAGTTCAGCTATAGCTTTATATTTTTTTATTATTTTTCTGTTAGATATGGAATACCACCATTAGGCGGATTACTGTCACTGATAATTCCCATCACCCAAATGTGGATAGCTCAGTTTACCAGGTGTTTTTTTTTTTTTTACCTAAGCCCTGGGCCGAAAATCTTAGCTGCACCAGGAGTTGCCCACTGAGGCTTCTTCTTGATATATGGTAATCTGAAGACAGAAGACTTGCTAAAAAGGTGAGCACCCTTTGAGTGCTGAGGTCCATGTGTCCCATGCTTCCCCTCCATACAGAGGTCTCATTTGGAGTTCATATTACATACTCATGCACTCATTGGGTTTATCTGTATGTCTATGAGGTGTTTGGAGCAAGTTTCTGTGGTAACTTAACCCTTTTGCTGCTGGTTAGCATCTTTTGGGGTGTCGTGGGCACTTTCCCTACTTGGACCAGTGTTTATTGGTTCTCCTGACTTGTTCTAGTGGGCTTTTGAGTGGTTTTACATTTTGGTATTCACCTTGTTAACTTTATGTTCCACTCCTTTAAGGCGCGCGTTTACCGCATAGACGCCATTGGTCCATTCACTTCTATAGGTCTTTACAGTTTGGGACATATCTCTGCAACCGCTCCACGTAGCGAGGTCAGAGATGGCTCATTTTGTTGGTTTGCCCTTACTCTGTTATCCGGTCAACGTTCTGGGCATGTTGGGGGCCTTAGGGGACTTCGGGCGCTGTTGGAGTTCTCCGTCAGCAAAACTAAGATTCCCATGAGCGCTCACATTGCGTGCTTGTTTCTGATTGGCTCCTGCCGTGGCAGCCATTTTGTGTCTTCGCAGATCGAGTATCCTACGCAGGGCTGATGTGTCTGATTCCTCTGTGGAGGAATTATTGGTGGACTCTGATGATGACTGTTCAGCTGTCTCTTCGTCTCAGTTTTTTGGGGACCCCTTTGAGGCTGGGCCCATTCCCTCAGCTGAGGGCCTGATCAGGGCTGTGTTGAACACCTTGAACATTCCCTTGGTGCAGGAGGTGTCTTCTGACCCCTCTGATGTTTTCCAGGAGCCTGTTAAGCCCCATACTTGTTTTCCACCTAACCCCACCCTTGATCGGTTGGTGTTTGAGGAGTGGATGTTTCCAGACAGGAAACCTTCTGTATCTAGGAAGATTGCTAAGGTTTATCCGTTCTCTGAAATGGCCCTTACGCAGTGGGTTCATCCTCCCAAGGTGAATGCCTCTGTTTCCAGGCTTTCTAAGTCACTGCCTTGCCTGTAGCTGATGTGTCTGCTCTGAAAGACTGGACTGACAAGAAGCTTGAGACCTCTCTCAAGGCTATTTTTGCGACTGCTGGTTCTGACCTCCGCCCTGCATTTGCTGCAGTGTGGGTGAATAGAGCTGTGGCTGTTTGGACTGAACAGCTCACTTCATCTGTCCATCATGGGGCCCCTACTGCTGACATGTTGCGTCTTCTCGCCAACATTTCTGATGCTCGGCATTATGTTTCTGCTGCCCTGTTTGATGCTGTATGTATGGTAGCCAGGGCATCTACCATGTCCGTGGTAGCCAGACATGCTCTCTGGCTCAAGATCTGGTCTGCTGACACAGCCCCCAAGAGGGCTGTCCTGTCTTTGCCCTCTCAGGGCACCTCCCTGTTTCTGCCGGAGCTCAAGGATCTGATCAAGTGAAACCACTGGAGGGAAGAGTACTCGCCTGCCAATGGTCCTCCTAAAGAAATAGGCGCCTGTCAAAAGGAATCAGCTTTTTTGTCCCTTTCAGGCTGAATCGCACCAAGCGACCCAGATGGTCCCTCAGGCTCCGCTCTCCTCATCCAAGCCTAAGCAGCAATGGAGGTCCAAGTCCTCCACTAAGCCCAAAACTTCCAAACCTCCTTCTGCATGACTCACTGAACCCGGGTCCCCACCCGCAGGTAGGTGGCCGCTTACACCACTACCTCTCGGCTTGGGAGGCCTCTGTGGCGGACCTGTGGGTTTTGCAGGTGGTAGCTACAGGGTACAGAATCCCCTTCACCTCCCTTCCTCCTTCCAGGACCTCCTCTTCTCTTTCACCCTTGGGAGCGGAAAAGCACAGTCTTTTTTAGGAGGCCATTCAGGCCCTTCTGGACAAGGCGGTCCTGGAACCAGTTCCTCTTCAGGAGAGGGGCTTGGGATTGTACTCCAACCTCTTTGTGGTTTCCAGGAAAGACGACGGCTGTCATCCCATTTTGGATTTGAAGGATCTCAACTCCTTTATGGTCTGGTCCTAATATCGCCAGGAGTCACTGCACACACTGCTGTCCACTGGGGAATTTCTGGATCTTCAGGATGCCTATATGCACATCACCATTCATCCAGAGAGTCGACAATATCTCCGCTTTGCCTGAGACCGAGGGCATTTTGTAACGGTTTGTTCGACTCACAGACACAATGGTTTAGGATAAAAACACAGTTTTATTGAATTCGCAATACAATAAGAACCCTCACAGGTCCTGTACTATACAGGCAGTATAATACAGACACACGACAGGTTAATCATACAATTGCCCACACAGGTCCAGTACAAAATAAAGGTACAAGCAGTATATACTGACACAGGTCAGGCAAGAGGAGTAGTTTCCCAGGACTCTGGTACTGCAGGAGTTAAAGTTCATCAATGAGTGTAAACAGTCCCAAGTGTGAAGGTACTGAGATAGCACTAAGAGAGCTTCAGGTCACCCAAGGCTAGCAGAGTAACGTGAACTGCCAGAGTACAACAGATATAGTGTAGTGAGCACTGCTGGAGCAGTAACGGAGGCAGACACTTGCAACCGGCAGGAGCAGTAAACGGAGGACTAGCCAATGGCACACTACCGGAGCAATAACGGAGGCAGACTCATGCAACCGGTATGAGCAGTAACGGAGGACTAAGCCCAAGGCATACTGCCGGAGCAGTAACGGAGGCAGACACAGGCAACCTGCAGGAGCAGTAACGGAGGACAAGCCAATGGCGACTACCGGAGCAATAACGAAGGCAGACACTTGCAACCGGTATGAGTGGTAACAGAGGACTAGGCCAAAGGCACACTACCGGAGCAGTAACGAAGGCACACACTAGCAACCTGCAGGAGCAGTAACGGAGGACAAGCCAATGGCGACTACCGGAGCAATCACAGAGGCAGACACTTGCACCCGGTATGAGTGGAAACGGAGGACTAGGCCAAAGGCACACTGCCGGAGCAGTAACAGAGGCACACACCAGCAACCTGCAGTAGCAGTAGCGGAGGACAAGCCAATGGCGACTACCGGAGCAATCACGGAGGCAGACACTTGCAACCGGTATGAGTGGTAACGGAGGACTAGGCCAAAGGGACACTGCCGGAGCAGTAACGGAGGCACACACTAGCAACCTGCAGGAGCAGTAGCGGAACTGGCTCAAGTGTAGTAAGCAAGTGCTACCAGATCGCCTGCAGAGTTGGAATGTCGCCGAGGCGACACCAGCTGGAGAAGCAGGAGCAGGCACTGAAGAGAAGTCAGGCAATCCGGGTCGGTACACAGGAGCTGGAAACTGAAGAGTAGTCAGGCAGGCCAAATCGGTACACTGGGAAACACTGAGCAGTAAGCTAGCACTGGTACAGGAACACCACGAAAGGGCACCGTGTGGGTGCAGGAGCCCAGTATATAAAGGCCATACTGGGCGGGATCAACACAGGAAAGCCAATGGGAGCACTACACAGGATAACTGACAGGAAGAACAAAACAAAGGAGCACGGGCACAGTGATACATTTCCAGTTTTCAGCCCTCCCCTTTGGCCTGACCACGGCTCCTCAAGTCTTCAACAGAATCCTGGGTTCCTTGATTTCCGTCCTACATCGGAACGGCCTCAGAGTTACTCCGTATATGGACGACCTCCTTCTGAAGGCCTCTTCTGCAGAACTCCTTAATCAGCAGGTGCAGGGTTGCATTCATGCTCTCTCCCATCACGGGTGGATCATCAATCTGGACATGTCAGACCTTGTTCCTTCCCAGACGATGGTCTTTCTGGGCCTCCTCTACGACACTCAGAGGGGGATGGTGTTTCTCACAGACGCAGTGGCTCATCAGATAGCACTGAAGGTCCAGGCTATCCTGTCTCAGTATCCAGTTCCAGCCAAGAAGTTGTCATCTCTGGTGGGGAAGTTCATTTCCCTCATAGAAGAGGCCCATTTGCTATGGCTCATACCAGGGAACTTCAGAGGTTTCTAATCCTGGCATGCAGGGGTCTACCAGATCTCCTGGACAGATCCCTATCTCTCCCTCTTCACGTGGAGCAGAGCTTCTTGTTTTGGCTCAACCTGAACATTCTCCTGAAAGGCAGGCCCTTCCTGATACGCTTCTGGACAACAGTAACGACGGATACCAGCCTCTCCTGATGGGGAGCGCTACTGGGGCATTTGAGTGTTCAGGGCCGGTGGTCCCAGGAAGAAACTCTCCTTCCCATCAACGTTTTGGAGCTTCGGGAGATATTTCATGCCCTACAACACTGGACACGGCAACTGGAGGATTGCTCGGTCAGGGTACAGTCGGACAACGCCACAGCCGTAGCCTACATCAACAAGCATGGCAGCACAAGAAGTCTCGCAGCTTGGCTTGAGGTCAAGGCTATTTTATCATGGGCAGAAGAGCATGTCCCTGCCATTTCCTCAGTTCATATTCCTGGCATAGGCATCGTTCTAGCAGACTTCCTCAGTCGACAGACGTTGAACAGCAGAGAGTGGGAACTGCATCCAGAGGTGTTGAAACTCATCATCCAGCAGTGGGGTCTTCCATGCATCAACCTGATGGCAACCAGGCACAACAGGAAGGCTCCAACATTCTGCTCTCGTTGGGCGGATGCTCTGGCAGTGGATGCCTTGTCGATCCTGTGGACATTTCCTCTGGCATACCTGTTTCCTCCCATTCCCCTTTTGAACAGGGTGCTATGGAACACTGTCCAGTCATTCTGATTGCTCCGTACTGGCCTAGACAGGCTTGGTTTCCGGAGCTTCTGGTTCTCTCAGTGGCGGAACCTCTTTGACTTCCCTCCCGTCCGGATCTTCTTCTACAAGGTTACCTCTGGCTTTGACAGCATGGAGGTTGAATCCTCAATTTTGAAGAAGGGTTTTTCTTCTGGTGTGGTGGCCACTATGCTTAGTGCTCATAAGCCTTTTTCCTCTAAGGCCTACCATCGAGTTTGGTCTACCTTTCTATCTTGGTTTGCTGACAAAGACCTGTCTCAGTATTCTGACCTTCCTACAGTTCTTTCCTTCCTCCAGGATGGTGTAGATATGGGTCTCAGTCTCAGTTCTCTTAAGGTTCAGATTTCTGCGCTCTCTGTTTTCTTTCAGAGGCGTCTTGCTTTCATCCCTGATATCAAGGTTTTCTTCCAGGGTGTTGCTCATACCCGTCTGGTGTTTAAGTCCCCTGCTCCATAGTGGGACCTTAACTTGGTTTTAGGAGTACTTCAGCGTCCTACTTTTGTGTCATTGGGTAGCATTCCTCTACGTATGCTGACGCTGAAGATGGCTTTTCTCCTGGCGATCGTTTCTGTTTGCCGTGTCGCAGAGCTGCATTTGCTGTCTTGTAGGCCACCCTTTTTGGTGTTTCACAAGGACAAGGCAGTACTTCGCACTTCACAGGAGTTTCTCCCGAAAGTGGTGTCTGAGTTCCACATTAATCAGGAGATTGTGGTTCCTTCATTCTGCCCTAGCCCTACTTCTGATAAAGAGAGGGATCTTCACCTGTTGGATGTTGTGCGTTGTCAAGTTCTTTGTGCATTGCACTGAGTCCTTGCGGCCGTCTAACACTTTTTGTCATTCTTGAGGTTTCTAGGGCAGAGATGCCTGCTTCCAAGGTGACCATTCGTAAGGCTTATGAACTTAGGAAGAAGTCTGTTCCCTTCAGGGTCACTGCTCATTCTGCGAGGTCTATTGGGGCATCTTGGGCCTACCAAAATTGTGCAAGGTGGTCACTTGGTCGTCTGTGCATACTTTTTCAAAACGCTGTAGTGTGAATGTGCTGGCATCGACTGATGCCAGTTTTGGGAGGAAGATCCTAGAGGCAGCCTTGCCTGTCTATGATCCCTTTAGTCTCTCAGTACTCTTTCACTTTTGAGCCCTGTTGGCTCTAGTTCTGTGTGCTGTGTAACAGTTACTGGGGTCTGTTTTACCCCTGTTTGGTGTCCGTTGACACCTTGTGGTTAGTGAGCTATTCATGATCTGTAGGTTCATTGGTGCTCTGGTGACTTTGGGGGCCTGCGCCTGGTCCTTGCCTCTCTTCCCACCCTGGGGAACTTAATGGTTGGACATCCCAAAGTTACCAGTAACCTGTATTGGACGACAGAGAAAACAGTATTTTAGTCTTACCTGTTAAAATCCTTTTCTCTTAGTCCATACAGGTTACTGGTCTCCCACCCTGTCAAGGGACCATGCCTGGCTCTCCTGCGGCATAATATGGGGGTCCTTCACAGGAGTCTTCCTTTTCCTTCTTACTACCTAGTCAATAGTTAGTCTGCAAATCTTACTGGTTGGGGATTGGCTAGCTGCAAGCTAAGGAGAGGAGGTAGGCTCCACCCAGCAGTCACTTCTCAGAATTGTTCCTGCCTGTTAAAGGGGCTGATCGCCTACCCAAAGTTACCAGTAACCTGTATGGACTAAGAGAAAAGGATTTAACAGGTAAGACAAAAATCCTATTTTTTTTTGTTTGTTTAATAATGTTTTATTGATTTTGAAGTTAAAGCATTACAACAAAAGAAAAACGACATATAAGACAAGAAATGCGGAGTGTACAAGCATAAGAGTACATGCGGAAACCCCTTCATTGAGCAGTGTGTATATAAGAAAATGTGTGATCTAAGGAACAAACCGGTGGCCCAGTTCCCCAGCAGCAGAGGGGACCATGCCCATGGGCAGGGCTCCAAATCATAACATCCGGTCCCATGGCCCTCAGTATCTGGGGGACCAGCCGCCCAGGCCCCGCGGCAGGAGCAGTACACCCCTGCCACGACACCCTACCGTCCGGCCCCTTTCACATTCCCCAAAACTAAAGATCGGGATCTGCCAGGAGGTCTTCCAGTGCAACATAGAGATCGCAAACAAGGAGGGGGACAGTTCATAGGTGTGAACAAGAAACCGCAAAAGCAAGAAGGGGATACAAGAGAGAGAATGTAACGGTTTTCAGACACTCAGACAGAGGGTATGATAAAATACAATTTTATTAGAGCAAAAAATAATAAGCTTGACCCATAGGGGCAGTACTGATAATAGCAGAATATGGACTGCAATGACAGGTACAGAACAGGGAATATATCTCTAGTACAGATATGGAGCAGGCAAACGGTGACTGAAGACAAATGGTTAATTACAAGGGTAATCAGTCTCAAATGTGGTGTTTGGCACGCCCTTGGTGAACAAGACTGCAGTAGGTGCAGGTCATACAACACCTTAAGTCCATTCAGTGCGTAACGCTGTAGATAAGAGCTGCGACTTGAGACTGAAGCTGCAGTGTAATTGTTTGGTAGCCCCCACGGGCGTAAACGGAGACCAACAGTATTGGGATCGTTTGAGCCAATAGCCCCCCGCGGGTGTAATGGAGACCAACAGTATTGGGATTGCTTGAGCCAATAGCCCCACGGGCGTAACGGAGACCAACAGTATCGTGATAGCTTGAGTCAATAGCCCCCACGGGAGTAATGGATACCAACAGTACCGTGATAGCTTGAGTCAATAGCCCCCACGGGTGTCTACCGGAGACCAACAGTAGTGGAATCGCTTGAGCCAAAAGCCCCACAGGCGTGACGAAGACCACCGGTTGCTACAATGCTTGCCAATAGCCCACGGGCGTAACGGGAACTACTGCTCTGCAGGTGTAACGAGCCGCCGACTTCCGAGGCCCACAACACGGCCGGCTCGCAGAGCAGAGTATCTGGCTATGGCTTAGCAATGGATAAAGTGGCAGTGAGGTAGAAGGAAGCAACACAAGTGATCAAGGCTCACAGTAGCGACACGGCACAGCAAGTGTAAATAGACTCAGCTATACTTCACAATACAATGAATATGGAAGGCTCAGCTCAGGAAACATGGCTCAGCAATGGTTAACCCAGGAAATACAGGAGGTTCAGATCACACACTGCAGCGATCAGAATGACGCCGAGGTGACAACAGGAGCTGTAGACTGGAGCAGCAGAATCCGGAACAAGTCCAGGAGCAAGTAGTCGGCCAGGCTGGGTCAGGACACGTAGGAGATTCGCAGACAAGCCGAATCAGCAAATGAGCAGGAATGTCAGCCAGGCCAGGTCAGATCACGGAGAGGATTCGCAGACAAGCCAGATCAGCAACAAGCAGGAAGTCAGCCAGGCTGGGTCAGATCACGGAGGAGATTCGCAGACAAGCCAGATCAGCAACAAGCAGGAAGTCAGCCAGGCCTAGTTGGATCACTGAACAGGAACACAGGAGCGTAGTCGGTACAGGCCAAGTCGGTACACAGGAGGTCAGGAACACTGGAACATAGCAACAGCAATACTGGCTCAGAAACACAACGAAAGGGCACCTGACAGGTGTCAATGGCCAGAATAAAACAGGTCACCAGGGGCGGGCCAACACAGCTCAACCAATCAGGAAGTAGCACAATTGAGAGTGACAGAAAAGGATCACGGGGACCGTGATAGAGAAGTGGTAGAACAGGAAAAATATAGCAAGTATAAGAAAGAAGAAGAGGACATAGTAGGAGTAGCAGAAAGAAGTCTCGCTGTGAGAACCAAATAGAGAGCATGGCATGAAAAATCCAGTGCTAATGGTCACGGGATAATCTCCAACGAAAGGAGTCTCCTCTCACATAATCGTCCCAATGAAACCATCGAAGAGCATGAGTCAACCCCCTGCCATCTGCAGTGTGAATCAGGTTCTCCGAAGATTGGATCTCCTCAATAGAGGCTATCCAGTCTTCGAAGGAGGGAGTATACGTCTGTTTCCAGAATTTGGGAATTAATACTTTAGCGGCATTAATCAAGTGCACGGTAGGAGATCGAGTATAAGTGCGTATAGGGTGGGTAGTGTGGTGTATTAAGAGAACCAAAGGGTCCAGAAGAATTGTGGGATCTGACACTTCTCTAAGCATCTCAACCACCATCTGCCAGAAAGGTTGTAAACTCGGGCAAGACCACCATATATGAATGAAGTTACCCCTGTGATGTTTACATCTCCAACACGTATTTGGGACAGTGGGGTGAAGTTTGTGTAACAAGGCCGGCACCCTATACCACCGGGTTAACACCTTGTAGGCGTTTTCCTGAATCCTGGAGGACATAGAGCACAGATGCATCAAAAGAGAAATCTTGGACCACTGAGGTTCCGACAGCTCAATGCCACAAACAAGTTCCCAGGATCGAATTAAATGAGGTTTGGAAGAATGCTTTAGAGAAAGTAAAAGACCGTGAAAAGTGGATATTAGTTTACAGTGGGGTCCAGGTAGGAGGCATAGATCTTCGAAAACATGTCAAGCGGAAGATGGAGGAGAATCCGAACTCAGAGAACGCACAAAGTGAGAGAGTTGGGTGTAAAAATATGGCACGGAAGGATGACACATCCCCCCATCAAGTAAGGAGGATAGGGGTAGAAGCACTCCCTCCCGTGTAACGTCTCCTGGCCTAGGGAAGCGCGGGCCCCCCGGAAGAAGACGACTAAATACGGCTCTAGACATCCCTGGTGGGAAGGCCGAATTGCAAGTGAGAGACAAGAGAGGTAAAGGCCTGTTGAGAAGGCCCTGCATAGAGGAGATCCTGTACCACTCCTTCAATGTATTCGGCACTGTGGGATGCAGTGAATCAAGTGATACCCCTCAGTCAGACGGCACCCATGCAGCAATCTGGGTAGGTACCGAGAGAAAGCCCTGTTCCATTTGGACCCATACCTTGTCAGCCGGGATGGTCCATTTGACCACCCTGGCCAGGATGGTAGCTTGATAGTACGTCTCCAAATCCAGAAAGCCCATGCCCCCCTCTCTCCAACGGATCATATATGTGTAACCCAATCGACTAGCCCCAGACAACCAAACGAAACGGGACAGCATTCTCCGAACACTACGAAAGAACGATTTCAGAAGGAAGATCGATAGCGTCTGGATTAGGTATAGAAACCGCGGCAATACATTCATCTTTACCACCACCATCCTACCAAACCAAGATAGACGCTGTTTGGCCCACGTCTGAAGGTCAGTCTGCACAGAGGTGCGAAGAGGAACAAAGTTACTCTCAAATAGGGAGGATGGAGTAGACGAAGAGATCAAAAAAATCCCTATATACTTAATCTTATGCGAGGCCCGCCGAAATGGAAAAGAGGTCCATAAGGAATCACATAAGTTTTCAGGTAATGAGATATTTAAGGCCAGTGACTTATCCATATTCACCTTGAAATGATAGAGACGACTGTAGATTGCAAGTTTGCGCAACAAATTAGGTATAGAGAGAAGAGGTTGAGTCAAGGAGAACAGTGGGTCATCTGCAAATGCATCGATCTTATAAGTGCGAGAAGAAAGTGTGAGGCCATGAATCGATGAGTTGGAGTGAATATCGTTAAGGAAGGGTTCCAAAGTTAGGACAAATAAAAGCAGAGACAAGGGGCAACCCTGCCTGGTGCCATTCAACAGAGTGAGAGGCCCCGAGAGGACTCCATTTACCCGTACCCGAGCAACAGGAGAACGGTATAAGGAGGCTATCCTCTGAAACATCCGGTCACCCAATCCAATATGTCAGAGAGCCCCCCCACAGAAAAGGCCAACTCACCCTATCGAACGCCTTTTCCGTGTCCGTGGAAAGTAACACAGTCGGGATATTCTGGGAGCGAGCGAGATGAATCAAATTGATAACTTTAACAGTATTATCTCTTGCCTCTCCGCCAGGGAGAAATCCTACTTGATCTGGGTGAATCAAGTCAGGAAAGATCAACGCTTCCCCGGGGAGTTCAAACCTTTTGCATTGATAGAGACCACGGTAAAGGTGAAATATTTGGTAGCCAGATTAGCCATAATCCCGGAGCAGAGTCTCCCTGCCCCAGCAAAAGAGGGCTCCCATGAGATCAGAAACACATCTCAGGCCAAACAGTGCATCCCACGGCGAGACTACAGGGATAGGAATAGGTAGAGTGTAGAGAAAAGAAGACAGACAGGAGTATGCCCGTGCTTTTTCCTGTCAGTCTCTGTGTGCTGCACTCCCATTGGCTGAGCGTGATTTGGCCCGCCCAGTATGGCCTTTTTATACTGGGCCTCTGGCACCTGTCTGGTGCCCTTTCGTGGCGTTCCTGTACCAGTGCTTACTTGTGTTGCTGTGTTCCCATGTACCGACTTGGCCCGTCTGACTACTCCGCTTCTGGTTCCTGCTCCGTGATTTGACCTGGCCTGGCTGACGTTCCTGCTCCGTGACCTGACCTGGCTTGTCTGACGTTCCTGCTCCGAGATCCGACCCGGCCTGGCTGACGTTCCTGCTCCGTGACCTGACCCAGCTTGTCTGACGTTCCTGCTCCGAGATCCGGCCCAGCTCTCCAGTTCCTGCTCATCGTGTCACCTGGGCGACATTCTGACTTCCATCTAGTCTGGGCCTGTCAAACAGAGTACCACTGTTGCCTTCGTTACTGCTGAGCCTTCCGTTAACTCTAGCAGAGCTATTGTTGCCTCCATTACTGCTGAGCCTTCCGTTAACTCTTGCAGAGCTACTGTTACCTCCGTTACTGCTGAGCTTTCCGTTAACTCTTGCGGTGCCACTGTTGCCTCCGTGACGGCACCGGTCGGGTGCCATTGGCTCAACTTAACTAAGCTCGTGCAGAGTCCTGTTGCCTCAGTGACGGCACCGGTCGGGTGCTATTGGCTCAACTTAACTAAGCTTGTGCAGAGTGCTGTTGCCTCTGTTGTTGCACCGGTCCGGTGTCTTTGGCTCAACTTAACTAAGCTCGTGCAGAGTACTGTTGCCTCCGTTACTGCACCGGTCGGGTGCCCGTGGCTCAAGTCCATTCAGCTCTTGCAGAGTATTGTGTGGCCTCCGTTACTGCTACGGCAGAGGGTATAAGTCTCAGCTCTGCTCTGCAGATCTAGGTGCTTGTCTCCATTCTCACACCACAGTCTCCTGATAGCTGTTATCCATCATACTGGGCGTTACTGAACACACCACATCAGAGACTGATTATATCATTGGACTTTAACCCATGCTGTGCTGAGTTACCTTGTTATGCCTGACCTCTGACAGTATCTGTACCATCCTACTCATTGTATACTGGGCCTGTGTGGGCATATGTCTATGACCTATAATTTCCTGTCTATTCCGCTGTGATATGCTATAGCATGCTAATGGAATTTTCATTGTGCCTTTTAATAAAACTGTGTTTTACTCTAACCTACTGAGTCTGAGTGTCGTACAAACCTTTACAGTACGAAAGGGCCATGACCTCAGACAGTAAAGGTGAAGGTAATTCACAGAACATCCACTGGAGGATGGATGTACACGAGCAGCGCCTGGACCAGTTGGCATTGGCCTTGCAGACATTACTTGAGCGTACGGTACACCTTGATAAACCCAGTCAGAATCCGGTGGTCCACCCAGTTTTGACACCGGAGAATCATTCCGTGATTTCTGCTGCACCAACTAGAGGATTAACGGCGGCGGCGCCGTTACCGCTCAGATATGACGACGAACCTACCCTATGCAGAGGGTTTATTAATCAATTAGAGATATTCTTGGAACTAACGCCTTATGCCTTCCCAAACTACCAAAGCAAGGTCGGGTTCATGAGATCATTGCTAACGGGCAGAGCCCTGGCTTGGGCCAACCCTCTGTGGTAGAATGTCAAACCCTGCACTCAGGACTTAAGGGAGTTCGTACAAATGTTCCGAAGAGTGTTTGAGGTCCCTGGTAGAGCCGCCTCTGCTGCCAAGAGATTGATGGAGGCACAACAGGGTAATCGTACCGTGGGCGATTATGCCATAGAATTTTGTACATTGGCAGCAGAGGTAGGATGGAATAACGAGGCGTTACTGGCAGCTTTTGCCCAAGGTCTGGCTGACCATATCAAAGATGAAATAGCTGCGAGAGATGTACCCAATGACTTGGACGAATACATTGATTATGTCATGCTAATCGATTCTCGTATACGTGAAAGACGCATGGCCAAAGATCGGAGGCTGAGGTCTAGAAATTATGGGCAAAGCAGCCTTTTGAACCCACCCATGCCTCCCTCCCCTCCCATGCCTCCTGACCGTTTACCCGAGTCCAGCGAACCAATGCAACTCGGTTTCACCAAACTCACAAGGGAGGAACGGGCACACCGCAGGAGGCAGGGTCTATGTTTATACTGTGGCAAGGCTGGGCAACTACTACGCACTTGTCCTGTCTGGCCGGGAAATGAACACACCTAGGGTACCTTGGGGGACAGGCCCTAGGTGGTGTACAGCAGTCCCTAGATCCAAGTACACAGAAACCCACTATCCAGGTGGTATTTTCATGGGCAGAACAGCCAGTTGAGGTTCTGGCCCTGGTGGATTCTGGCGCAGCTGGTTACTTCATGGATTGTTCATTTGCCGAGTTACGTAAAATTTCTTTGGTCAAAAGGGACTCCCCCTTAGCCATTGAAGCCATTGACGGCAGACCATTGGAACCAGCGCTGATTACAATGGAAACTATTCCTATTACCATGTCTATTGGGGCCCTCCACAAGGAGGAATTGCGTTTCCAGATAATTAATTCCCCTCATCATGTGGTCATTCTGGGGTTCCCATGGCTACATCTGCATAATCCTCAGTTTGACTGGCAGAAATGTGAGGTCAGATCGTGGTCTGAGTATTGTATGTAGCACTGTTTGTTGCACCCAGTTAAGATTTTATGTACCTCTCTCTCCGTGCCAGCTGAATACCGCGAATTCAGTGACGTATTCAGAAAGGGAGAGGCTAGCGCATTGCCTCAGCAAAGAACTTATGATTGTGCTATTGTTTTGCCTCCGGGCGTGGTGCCTCCCTGGGGTCGCACGTACCCACTGTCGTGCGATGAGAATAAGGCTATGGAGGACTACATCGATGCCGCCCTTAAAACAGGGATTATACGCAAGTCTACTTCTCCAGCTGGTGCCGGTTTCTTTTTTGTGAAAAAGAAAAATGGCGAATTAAGACCTTGTATTGATTACTGCGGGCTGAATAAACTCATCACTAAGAATGCCTACCCCATACCACTTATTACGGAACTATTTGACAGGTTAAAAGGTTCCTCCATTTTTATGAAACTTGATCTACGGGCCGCATATAACCTGATCAGAATTAAGGCTGGGGATGAGTGGAAAACGGTATTTAATACTAGGTCTGGGCATTATGAATATCTAGTCATGCCTTTTGGCCTATGTAACGCACCTGCAGTATTTCAAGAGTTTATCAATGACATCCTCTGTGACATGTTTCAGTCATGTGTTGTCATATACCTTGATGACATGCTTATACATTCTGCTAATCTAGCCCAACACATCAAGGATGTGTCCGAGGTCTTGCTTCGTTTACGCAAAAATAAAATATTTTGTAAATTGGAAAAATGCGAGTTTCACAGGTCCAAAGTGCCTTTCCTGGGTTTCGTGATCTCTAAAGATGGCATTGCCATGGACCAGGAGAAACTCGCAGCTGTGTTACAATGGCCACATCCCAAGGGGTTAAAAGCTATTCAACGCTTTCTTGGCTTTGCCAATTATTATAGGAAATTTATCCAGAACTTTTCCACGATTGTTAAACTCCTTCTGACCTTACGCACAAGGGTGCTAATCCATCTCAATTGTCCGAGGCAGCTGAAAACGCTTTTGAGACATTGAAGTCTGCTTTTGCATCTGCTCCTGTACTGTCCCACCCCAACCCTGCTCTGCCGTTTACATTGGAAGTTGATGCCTCCGAAATAGGGGTAGGGGCAGTACTGTCCCAGCGCCCAGTTGCGGGTGGCACCTTGAGACCATGTGGGTTCTTCTCAAAGAAACTTTTGCGTGCCCAAAGCCACTATGAAATTGGTGACAGAGAACTCCTGGCTATTATTCTCGCGTTGAAGGAATGGCGTCACCTACTGGGGGGCACTAGAACCCCTGTGGTAATTTTAACTGACCACAAGAATCTGACTTATCTCTCAGAAGCAAAAAGGTTGTCCTCCCGCCAGGCTAGATGGGCACTGTTTCTATCCCGATTTAATTTTGTAGTATCCTACCTGCCGGGCTCTAAAACCGTTAGGGCGGATGCCCTGTCTAGACAATTCGGGCCAGAGGTAGAGAAGGATAAGCCTCCCGTGCCTATCATTCAGCCTGATCATATTCTGGCTACTGTACGTACTAGTATCACTTCGCCACTGGGGGAAGAAATTTTGGCTACCCAGGCTACGGCACCTCCAGAAACCCCAGTTGGCAAGTGTTTTGTGGATGAGCCATTCCGTACACGTCTGCTTGAGACATATCACTCGTCTAAGGCTGCTGGGCATATTGGGAGGGATCAATTAATATGGTCTCTCTCACAAGTTTTTTGGTGGCCCTCCTTTAGAGCCGATTGCTCCGCATTCACTGCAGCCTGTGCCACCTGTGCTCATGTCAAAACCCCCAGACACCTCTCAGTGGGCTTACTTCAACCTGTACCTAATGGCGAACGCCCATGGTCCCACATATCCATTGATTTCCTGGGAGAACTGCCAGTGTCCAGGGGGTATACATTTATCTTGATGGTGGTTGACAGATTCTCTAAGATGGCTCATTTCGTACCCCTTTCTGGTCTTCCTTCAGCCCAGGAACTGGCAGTGGTGTTTGCTAGAGAAGTGTTCCACTTGCATGGGGTTCCCAGAGTTGTGGTGTCTGACCGGGGGAGCCAATTCATGTCTAGGTTTTGAAGGGCATTCTGTAGCCAGATGGGCATCCAATTGTCATTTTCCTCCGCCTACCTTCCCCAGACCAATGGGGCCGCTGAGCGTGCCAATCAGGGACTGGAGCAGTTCCTGCTCTGTTTTGTGACTGATCATCACGACAATTGGGCTGACCTGTTGCAGTGGGCAGAGTTTGTCAGGAATTGTGCAGTTAATTCATCATCCGGGAGCTCCCCGTTCCTCATCAACTATGGGTTTCAGCCATGCCTGCTTCCGGACTCATTCCAGTCGCAGCAGATTCCAGCTCTGGACGAGCATATTGAGCAACTCCGCTCCACTTGGGCACAGGTTCAAAGGACCCTCAGACAGTCATTTCAAAGACATCAGCGACATGCCAATCGTAGACGCTTGCCAGCGGTCTCCTTCCTGGTTGGGGACAGGGTATGGCTCTCCTCCATAAACCTTAATTTGCAAGTTCCATCCAATAAGCTGGCTCCCCGGTTCATTGGTCCCTTCAGGGTGATCCGCAAAGTTAATCCTGTTTCTTATGCACTGGAACTCCCAACATCTATGCGCATACATAACGTGTGCCATGTGTCCCTCTTAAAACCTTTGGTATGCAACCGCTACACTACCACTCCGGTGGTTCCTGGGCCTGTGGATGTTCAAAGCCAAGAGGAATACGAGGTTCAAAGCATAACTGATTCACGGAGATTTAGAGGAAAATTGCAATATTTGGTCCACTGGAAGGGCTATGGCCCTGAAGAGCGTTCATAGGTCGATCAGAAGGACCTTCATGCCCCTAGGTTATTGCGCAATTTTCACTCTAAATATCCCCAGAAACCAGGACCCTCTGCCAGGAGAGGGGGTCTTTGAGAGGGAGGTACTATCACGGTACCCGTGCTTTTTCCTGTCAGTCTCTGTGTCCTGCGCTCCCATTGGCTGAGCGTGATTTGGCCTGCCCAGTATGGCCTTTTTATACTGGGCCTCTGGCACCTGTCTGGTGCCATTTCGTGGTGTTCCTGTACCAGTGCTTACTTGTGTTGCTGTGTTCCCGTGTACCGACTTGGCCCGTCTGACTACTCCGCTTCTGGTTCCTGCTCCGTGATTCGACCCAGCCTGGCTGACGTTCCTGCTCCGTGACCTGACCCGGCTTTTCTGACGTTCCTGCTCTGAGATCCGACCCGGCCTGGCTGACGTTCCTGCTCCGTGACCTGACCTGGCTTGTTTGGCGTTCCTGCTCCGAGATCCGGCCCAGCTCTCCAGTTCCTGCTCATCGTGTCACCTGGGCGACA
Organism: Rhinophrynus dorsalis; assembly: GCA_037306005.1. Taxonomy (NCBI): domain Eukaryota; kingdom Metazoa; phylum Chordata; class Amphibia; order Anura; family Rhinophrynidae; genus Rhinophrynus; species Rhinophrynus dorsalis. Next base: position 194,227,519 of record CM074720.1, on the reverse strand, counting down.
TTCTGACTTCCGCCTAGTCTGGGCCTGCCATACAGAGTACCACTGTTGCCTCCGTTACTGCTGAGCCTTCCGTTAACTCTAGCAGAGCTATTGTTGCCTCCGTTACTGCTGAGCCTTCCGTTAACTCTAGCAGAGCTATTGTTGCCTCCATTACTACTGAGCCTTCCGTTAACTATTGCAGTGACACTGTTGCCTCCGTGATGGCACCGGTCGGGTGCCATTGGCTCAACTTAACTACGCTCGTGCAGAGTCCTGTTGCCTTAGTGACGGCACCGGTCGGGTGCTATTGGCTCAACTTAACTAAGCTCGTGCAGAGTACTGTTGCCTCCGTTACTGCACCGGTCCGGTGTCTTTGGCTGAACTTAACTAAGCTCATGCAGAGTACTGTTGCCTCCGTTGTTGCACCGGTCGGGTGTCTTTGGCTTAACTTAACTAAGCTCGTGCAGAGTACTGTTGCCTCCGTTACTGCACTGGTCGGGTGCCCGTGGCTCAAGTCCGTTCAGCTTTTGCAGAGTATTGTGTGGCCTCAGTTACTGATACGGCAGAGGGTATAAGTCTCCACTCTGCTCTGCAGATCTAGGTGCTTGTCTCCATTCTTGCACCACAGTCTCCTGATAGCTGTTATCCATCATACTGGGCGTTACTGAACACACCACATCAGAAACTGATTATATCATTGGACTTTAACCCATGCTGTGCTGAGTTACCTTGTTATGCCTGACCTGTAACAGTATCTGTACCATCCTACTCATTGTATACTGGGCCTGTGTGGGCATATGTCTATGACCTATAATTTCCTGTCTATTCCGCTATAGCCCGCTAAGGGAATTTTCATTGTGCCTTTTAATAAAACTGTGTTTTATTCTAACCTACTGAGTCTGAGTGTCGTACAAACCGTTACAGAGAGAAAGACAGAAGAAGAGGGAGCGAGGAAGAACATTGACGACAAAGATGCAGAGAAGAGAAAGACAACAAAGACAACACTAGGTTAAAAATCCAGACAATCCACAGGTCAAGGGGGCACGAGCCCAAGCGGAAGAAAAAAAAGTCCTCTCCGGTCATGTCTCCTCAAGTACAGCGACCCAACGGTCGGTAAATTCCAACAGAAAGGAAAGTAATGGAGCTCTAAGCCCCTGCACTGCAAGTGCACAGAACTATAACAGGTATGTAATAGTAAGGCAATATAAACAATTGGTCAAAAGAGCAGAACATTGTAAACAGTATAAGTAGTGAAGAGCCAGGACAAGGACTTAAACCATGGCCCAGTGAAAACAGGGAACAGTGGTCAAGGAGGGAAAAATAAACAAAAAAAAACACACAGTGTTGGGGGGGGGAAATGTAAGCCCTTATCTCCAGGTATCCATACCACAGCAATAACAATTAACAGTATTGAGTCCCTGAGGGATCCACAATAAAGTTCAAGGAATTTAAAGTATTGAAAGGGCGGGAGTGGGTCCCGTCCAAATCCGGACACCCCTCTCGGCACGGGCCCCAATAGCGGGGCCAGCCCTGAGCGAGCAGCCCGGTCACAGCCCACCTCCCCACATGCAGACACATCCATCCCCAGTGTAGGCCCACGCCGAGGAAGGCGAAGAGCACCCCGAACCACCAAAGCGGCACTGGGTAGAATGGGACAAAAGGAAAGTATAAGGAGAATGCGTGTCTACCACAAACAGACTCCCCGAGAATCAAGGGGGAAGCCCGAGGGCCAACGGACCAACCAGCAGCCTAGAGCATTCAACCCGGACAACCGGCGGGCCCGCCACAGTCGGCACCCCCGCGCCTCCCTGAACCAATCCAGAAGGATCCACCACTGTCCCTAGAATCGGAGGAGGGTCCAAAGTCCATCCAGAGACCTAGGCCCCAAATAGATGAAGGCAGCTTCACAAAACAGCGGGACAAACAGGAGGTCAAGAGAGAAAGTCCTCAGGGATGGATCCCCGCTCCATCAACAGCAGCGCCTGGCTGACGTCTCCGTCTTCGTCGCTGAGGCCTCCCCTGCCATGGAGAGTTCTGCAAGGCCAAAAACTGTAAAGGAGCGTCTCCGGATAAAAAGGTACGCCATCCAGCTAAGTCAGGGGTTTCCAAGGCCAGTGCGTCACATAAGGGCCCGGCATCGTCGGGGACCCGGACATTGTAGGTGGTGGAATCTTTCCTCACATGTAAGGACAACGGGAAACCCCAACGGTAGGGAACCGCGGCTCTCTGTAGGAGATCTGTCAGTGCCTTTTACAGCCTGCGCATCTGCAACGTGGCCCAAGCAACATCAGGCAGAATGTGGATCGAGGTTCCCCGAAATTCAAGGTCTCGTTTCTTCCTTGCCTCTGACAGAATTTCCTCTTTGAGGGTAAAAGAATGTATACAGCAGACAATATCACACGGGACGGGGTTGTTCAGGTCCGTGGGACGAAGGGCCCTATGTGCCCAATCTAGCATCACCGTTGTGGACGGGTCTCGGCCCAATACATGATTGAAGACCTCCATCGCCAGTTGCCTAGTATCCTCCACATCCTCCATCTCAGGCAGGCCCCTGATTCGGAGATTATTCCGACGGCCTCTGTTGTCCAAGTCTATCACATGCTGCACAAGCTGCGAGGCCACTCGGCCCTGAGCCGTCACCTTTCAGTCTAGAGCCTACAAGGAAGCCTGCAAGGTGGCGTGATCCTGTTCCAGAACTTGGATCCGGTTCCCGTGTTGCTGGAGGTCATCCCAGATCTCCGACAGTTCATCCCTGATTGTCGATCTGACCTGGTCTAGAACGGATGCAAAGTCCTTTTTCAGTTGCATGGTAAAGGCCATGAAATCAGATTTGGTCAGGACCTCTGGACCGCTGAGAATAGGGCTATCGTTGGAAGATACTTCCTCTTCCTCCAACTCCCCGTCTGAGGAGCGTGGAGTGTGCTCAGTCCTCGCCCCGCGGTCAAGTGCCGCGTGTGGTTGTGATGGCGTCGTAGGCCGCAGCGAGATCAAATAACTACTCATAGCTTGAGACGAGGAAGGTTTGGTCTCCTTCGGTAGCCCAGCAGGTCTGGCCGTCTTTATAGAAGATTTGACCATTGTACTAAAATCAAAAAGTAATAAATCGCCTTAAAATAGCACTCGCGGGTCAGGAGCTGTACAAGTGTGCTTCTTCTCACATCGCGCATACGCCCCGCCTCTTGAAAATCCTATTTTATGACCCTCTCTGGAACCCCTGCTATATAAGCTTCTGATAAATCAATGTGCTATGAACTATTTTATTTTTAGCCACAATCTCATTAGCTGTCAGTGCCCCAAAAAAGGACAAAATGAGGTTTAAAAAACACACATTCAAACTTATCCCTACAGACAGCAGGTAAAGTACGAATCACATCTGACAGATGTTGATAAATAGGTCTAAATCATATAGCAAAGCATATAACCCCCTCTTGCCCCATCAACAGTCTCCGAACCGAGCATTACCAGAACCTGAACTCCTAAATAGAACATCAAGATCCTCTAGCATTAAGTGATATCAGAACCCTTCGACCCCCCCAAGATAGATTTAAAGAATCACGCAGGGCCTGAGGGATGCATTAAGGCTATTGCAAAATCTCAGGCCAGGTATGAAAGATACATACATATTTATCATTTGTTCTCTAAGCGTGTAAGAGAGAACCATAGTATCTTTAAAGAGAGAAATAAAAAAGGGGGAAAAGAAGAGGAAAGCAAGGAGAATGAGAAGAGATAAGTAGAAGGAGAGAGAGGGTGCATCAAGGAGTTAGGGAAGTAGGACCCCGGGTTGCAACTAGATTCCACAGTCCAGCAAAAACGTGCAGGCAGCACAACACTGACCCACCTGAGATCACTCAAGTCTAAAGTGCGTGACTCCGGCCCAAAGGAAAACCAGGATTATCCCAATGCATCCAAATTTTCCTGTAGTGTTGTAAAGAGTGACTGCTATAAGCGTGTAATTTTTCCATATCTCTGAAGTAGTTCACCTTCCTTCTCCACATCTCCACCCCCGGGGCAGTGGGCTTTTTCCAATAAGTCTCTATACAGGACCGTGCTCCTGTAAGGATAAAGTGCATTCTTTTAAACTTCTTTGGGGAAAAGGTGTCATGGAGAGAAAAGAGAGAGAGCCATGGATCTTTCGGCATAGGGAACCCCAAGACTTTTCCTATCAACCGTTCAATCTGCAACCAGTACTCCTGAATGACTCTGCACCCCACCAGATATGGGCCATCGTTCCCCCCCCGCCTCACCACACCTCCCAGCAGATGTCAGAATGACCCACATTCATCTTCGCCAAATGCACTGGAGTTAAATACCACCTGGATACTAATTTATAAAAACCTTCCTGGGAACATGCATCTTTAAGTAGGAAATGCATAAGTCAAAAGATGGCACACCACGTCTCTTCACTTGACAATTTTAGGAAATCCAGCTTCCACCTCTAGGAGTGAGTAAAAGAGGGGAGACCCGTCATATAGTTTAGATAGTGTCCCTCACATAGTGCCTAAGTTTCATATAACGCCATGTTTCTTTCATGGGAAGACCACACCGGTCTGTTAAGGATACAAAGGAGAGGATAGCAGACTCGGTTACTATCGACTCCTCCATTACCAACCCATTATCTGTTCAAGCATTAAAGGTTCGTCTGTCCTGGCTGTGTACAAAGTCCAGATTTCCACAGATGTCTAGAAGGGGCGAGGGGTAGACTATCCAATTCCTAGGGCCTCCAGAGCAACAGCACTCTTCCCAAAATCTGCGCCGAAAGGAGATCCCCAGGTATACGGTTCCTAGAAATGAAACAGCAGAGAACCTGGATTTAAATCAGAATGTCAGGTTAATGATATCTGAAGACAATCTGCCGCTCTGGTCGGCCAAATCATGTCCACTAATTTCTTAAACACCGCCGCTACATGATATATTTCAAAGTCTGGGACCCCAAGACCCCCCCTCCGTCAAAGGGGCAGTCAAAAATGATCTAATACAGCGAGCGGGTTTATTTCTCCGTATGAATTTTCCCAACAGTCTGTAATCGCTTAAAAAATATCTTGGGTAAAAAGATAGGTAAGGCCTGAAATAAGTACAATAAACGGTCAAGCACAATCTTCTTTTGATTTGGTGATATTCACCTTAGATCCTAAAAGGGCTGAATAATCCTCCAGTAGTTTCATAGTAGCAAAACTAGAGACTTTAGTACTCTCATCTGGAGCACCAACACCTCGAATGTCAGAATGCAAGCGAACAGCACACAGCAGAGGCTCCAGGACCAAAATGTACAATAACGGTGAAAGGGGGCACCCCTGCTGGGTGCTATTCGAGATGGCTAAGGGGTCAGACAAGATTCTGTTCACCTTGACCCGTGCTCTTCGTCTGGTATATAATGGCTGCACCATCCGTAAAAAGAGGGGTCCCGAGCTGTTGCAAACCACAGAACACAAACTGCCAGTTCACCCTGTCAAAGGCTTTCTCCAAATCTAATGAAAGCAACACTGACGGGGTACCCGATCTCGAGACCTCATGGAGCAGATAAACAATTCTGGCAGTGTTATCCTTGGCTTGGTGGCCTACCACAAAGCCCACTTGATCAGAGTGGATGAGTGAAGGCAGCAGTGCTTTCAAATGAGTAGCCAAGAGTTTAGTAAACAGCTTCAGGTCTACATGCAAGAGGGAAATCAGACGATAGCTCGCACGGTGTTCTGGATCCTTCCCATCTTTCAGTAAAACTGAGATGTGTGCCTCTAAAGTCTGGGATGGGAACACTGTGGATTCTGCGATAGAGCATAGTCCAGTCTAGGCGAAAAAATTGATAGAAACTTCTTGTAATAGGTGACTATTAAGCCATCTGGTCCCAGGCTCTTACCCATGGGCAAGCTATGGATATCCCTCTGCACATCTAACAACTCAACCTCTTTCTCCAACGACTCAATTTCAGATAGTGTCAATCGTTGTTGGAGATGTGACTCCAAAAACAGCTGAAAGGAGATTCTCCAGCTCCCCTTACCGAATTCTGAGGTTCCGATGACAGGTTATACAGAGAGGCATAGAAGGCCCGGAAAGCATCCGCAATTTGTTCATTTTTAGAAAGCGCAACACCCTGGCGGTTCCAGATGCTTCTGTTGTTTCTTGACCACATGCACCAACAACCTGCCAGACTTATTCCCCTGCAGATATGACCTATATTTGTACCACTGGAATGATTTTGAATGTAGTAGACTGCAGAAGGGAAGCGATATCGGATCTGAGCTGATGCAGTTTCCTACCCACCTCCACATCTAGGAATAATTTGTGCCCTTTCTCCAGTACTTTCAATCGAGCTAGCTTGGTATCCAAGGCCTTTGCCTTTTCCCTCTTTTTGAAAGTGCCAATTTTAATAAACTCACCACGGATAACCGGCCTTATAAGCTTCCCACCAAATTGGAGGAGCCACATCTGCAGTGACATTCATCACAAAGTATTGTTCCAAAGTTCGCGTCATGTTGGATACAGTCTCCTCATCCTCGAGAAGCAGTTTGTTCAATCTCCACATGGATGTCCCCCTCCGACTTCCAGCTATGGACAGGTCAACAAAGACCGGGCTATGATCTGACCATGTCTTAACACCAATATCTGAGCCACCCATGAATCCCAAGGAGTACAGATTGAAGAGCAACATATCAGTTCTGGAGTACCGTGCATGGGAGTGGGAAAAGAAGAAGTCTGTGTTCTGGTGTTCAAGACAACATAGATCCAAGAGATGGAAGTGCATTAGCATTTCATTGAAATGTTTGGCAATTGATTTCTTGTACGAGGAGTGCAGCGCTGTGAAGGGACAAGCGAAAAGATCACCCCCCTGTACTAGGACACACACTCTCTGAAAGAGTCTAGTTTTGTCAAGAGGTCCACTAAAAAAGAGCCCTGCTTTTCATTAGGGAAGTAAGCATTCACCAACATCACTTTGGTGTTAAGAATAGACCCTTTAAGCAGGACATATCTACCATTATGACCCACAGCACTATCCAAGTGGACCCAGGGCACAGAATGGTGTATTAGTATTGATGCCCTTCTGGATTTAGTATTCAAAATGGAATGCCATTGAAAAGGGAATTGGCGAGTGCTCAGAGAGGGATGTTAACCCTTGCAAAAGTGTGTTTCCCGAGCAAAGAGGATTTTAACATCATCTAGTCATATCCCTCTAGTGGAACAATGCAATTCACAGTCCTATGGGAAACTGCGATGGGTATAGGGAAGAAGACCAGAGGAAGTATGAAATAGAGAGATACAAAGAGAAAGCAAGTAGGAAAAAACCAGAGTTTCCCAGGAGGCTCTGAAGAGTGCTAGCTGTCCGGCTAAATTATGGAGGCAGTAGAATGGGGTCGCCTGTGCCGCTGCCCCTAAAGGGAACCGCATTGCGACAACCTCATGCAGTCTATAAGAAAACTAACCACAAACATTAAAAATCTTCCATATACAATAGCGGCTCGCAAGTCCGCACCTCCCTCCTGAGCAGGTTCCACTGCTGGTTGCAAGAGCTAGGTGTCCAAAGCGCCTGTCACCAGCTCCCCCCAAAATCCCACCAGGTTACACTAAACCCAGACCCCAGTCCCTCAGCCTCTGCTCCCAATAACACCCCACGATCCCCAAGTCCCAAAACTACATATCCCACATGTACCCTCTATCATTATCACAGTGCCTGTGGTTCACTCTGATTTGTTGAGCCAGTTTGGCCCGCCCCTGGTGACCTTCTTATGCCTGGCCCAGACACCTGTCAGATGCCCTTTTGTTGTGTTTCTGAGCCAGTAGTACTGTTGCTGTGTTCCTGTGTTCTGGATTCCTGTGTACCGAATCGGCTTGCCCTGACTATTCTCCAGTGTTCCTGTTTGTGTATGATCCGGCCCGTCTGACTACCACCCTTTGATCCTGACCCGGTTTGGCTGACGTTCCTGCTTGTGTTTGACCCGGCTTGTATGACTACCTCCTACGTGCTCCGACCCGGCCTGGCTGACTTCCTGCTCCGAAGATCGACTTCCAGCTTGTTCCAGTGACCTGCGTTCCAGTTGTCGCCGCCGCAACATTATTATCTGCTGTTCCAGTCTTCGTGTGACTACCTTGCCTGGTGTTACCCCGATCAGTGCAGTGTATCTACCCGTGCAGAGCTGGTGAATACTGGAGAATAGTCAGGGCAAGCCGATTCGGTACACAGGAATCCAGAACACAGGAACACAGAAACAATACTACTGGCTCAGAAACACCACGAAAGGGCATCTGACAGGTGTCTGGGCCAGGCATAAGAAGGTCACCAGGGGCGGACCAAACTGGCTCAACAAATCAGAGTGAACCACAGGGAAGAGTGACATGAATCACAGGCACTGTGATAATCATGTCTGATAGGGATCCCACAGATGTCCCAGTAAAAACATACACACAGAGTGTTTATGGGGCCCATAGGTCTCTAGTTGAAAACATTAGCTGTCTAGCATCCCCAAGTCTGTTTCCAACAGGCCCAGGAAAACAAAATTATTTGTACCAGGCCACCCCTCTAACGCATGGGGACTGTTAATACAGTCATCCACAGGCAGTTGAGGGATCTGCAGTACAGTACAGAATGTATCTGCTTCCTCCATAGTATGTATGTAGGCCGTAGTGTCACCTTTTTGTGCCTGGAGGTTAAACAGGAGCCTCATCTGTATTTAACCTGATGTTTAATCAAATGGGATGTTACGCTGCTGAAGCGTATATGGAGGTAAGTCGTAGACTTGATACTCAGACCCCTCGTAGGTCAGCGGCTCTAGTTCTCTGCTTCTCCAAAGGATCTGTTCCTTGCACTGGTGAAGACAGCAGATCGCATCCATTGGCTTGCAGGGCCCTATGGGCACAACCCAGTCTTATCTCATAGGAGTCAGTTTTCTGCAGAACTTCCTGAAAGATATCCTGTAGGATGGACTCCATGTGCTTGAGTGGGATCGACCCTGATGGATTCTTGATACTCAGGTTGTACCTGCGGCCCGTATTATCAAGATGTCCAGTCTATATAACAAATTAGAAATGGTTTCCTGCTGTTCAGAAACACATTGTTGAAGGGTCTGTAGTTGGTCTTGATAGGTCGTGTAAGCAGACTCAACAGATTGCACCCACTGGCTCAGTTGGGAGACGTCTGCGTTAAAGCAGAACTACCACCACAAAACAACTTTAGCTTTAATAACTCCCCATCTGGCGACTAGCTGCTTAGTAGCGGTAGTCGCCAGAATTATTACCTTATTCAATAGATTTATCCTTTCTTCCACGGCTGACAGGCAGGACGGATTGCGGACATCTTGCCATAGTGACGTCCGTGTGCCTGCAGTGGTAGTTCCGCTTTAAGATCTGTCATATCCATATGAAAGGAGGCCTTCATATCTCTGAAAAGCTCTCTGAGATCCGCCTTGGTGGGGAGGTCATTAATGTATACACCTCCGTCATATTCAGCCATGCTTGTGGATTTCCGAGCTAACACAATGCCTGACTCAGGGGCTTCTGCAGGCCTCGGCTTGAACATTGTGTGCAAGACCTCCCACCTTCTGCAGCTCCGCCTCATTGGAAGCCTTGCAAAGTTTAAGCCTGTTAGCTTGTAGTCTCCTGGACAGGTGTCCCAATTTCAATTATCATTTACTCGACATATGGAGGTTTAGAAGTTTGCAGGGTGTCCCGCAGCTGCATGTACATAGCCGAAATTTAATTAAACAGACTTAATCCTCAGGTCAAACTGCTGAGCAAACTCGGCAAGTGTCCATCTTGGACAGCTGTCGGCTTCGCCACCCCACCAATCAGATCTTGTAGCAAAGGAACAGATATTGGCCTCCTTTCATCCTGGACAACCATCCCTTTACAGTATCCTTTCACTAGTTGTTGAACTAAAAAAAATATTCCCACAACCTTTGAAACCCAGGAAATGAAGAAAAAAAAAACAACTTAATCCCAGATAAACGCTTTTTCAAAAAAGAGCCTGGAACCTTTCTTTTCATCAAGTTCTGCACATATAACATACACTTATCCTTACTGTATTGTAAATGATTACATTTGTTTTCTTCTGTCCATTTAAACCAATGGTTCCAAGCTGAAACATAACCAACCCAGGCTGACTTTGCCACTGAATTAATGATTAACAACTCCCTCAGACAACCTGCCCTCCCTTATTTCTTTTTGTATCTTGTTCCTTATTATGTCTGGAAAATCCTCAGCTGACCTTATATTTTCTATCCACTGGAATTTGCTAACATTATATATTGTCAACTGGAAACCATCCTGGAATCCCTGTCTAATTAGACATGCTCTCCCATTGTTTGTGGTAGTGTTCGAGTCATAGTAGCGTGCTTTACAAGCTAAGTTGGGTTTTTGCTTTTGTAAAAGTTGGCCTTTAATCCTGGCTGAATTGAAGATGACTGCCTACAAAAACACAGAAAATTAGGGTGACTACCCCTGCATGTCATACACTTGTGTCTAAACTTCTTTGAATTGGGAAATTTGCATTGGGACTCATTAAAGACCCAATAAATGCCTTTTTTATTAACCTGCCCAGATGGGCCTAATTGTGCTGTTTGCATGTTACCAGTAGCTTCTTGGGACATTAATGATACCCAAAGGACAATGTCTTTTTGTACCCACGAAACTGTAGTGTGTACTGCTAACTTTTGGCAGAAATGTTCATCATACTTGAGCCATGCAAAACTGACATTTTATATTCTTTCTTCAAATGCTGAAACATTACTGATGTTTCTCACCCATAATTGCTGCAAATATACAAAATGCCTGCATCCAGTTATGGAATGATCTGGGTATAGGCCTCCTCCTGCTTTCTCCTCACCCGTTTTTGTCCCAAAATCTTTGGAAGCTGGGAGTAATAATGATAAGTCCAAAAACTCTCCCTTCCAAATCCTTTTATCTGAGCTGACAAATGAAAGCTTAGCAGAGAGGGGTTACAAGTTAGTGCTTCTCTTAAGCAATGTTTCCCTACACTTGCTGCATTATCTTTCCTTATCAATTGATTATCAATAGGTGTGTTTTGTAATGCAGCATCTGTAACCTTAGACCTTGATACCCTAACCCTGTTATCCTTACCTACTTCCCATACGCTAACCACTTCATTATCTTTCTGCTTAAACTGTTTAAAGGGACAGTAATGTCCCAGAAAAAAATATTTATAATTTTGTAGTGCTTAAAAAGTTGAACTAAATGCAAAAAACCCTTTCTCTGTCGTCCAATATAGGTTACAGGTTACATTGGGAGGGTGACCACCCCTTTAAATAGGTAGGAACAGTTCTTGAAAAGAAGTGCAGGGTGGAGCCTTCTTTCTCTCCTTAGCTGGTTCCCACCCAGTCCCCATCCAGTAAGATTTGTTCCTTGATCAAGCAAGGCATGAGAACAGTTCTGCTATAGTTTTTAGTTATATTTATTGTCTTCTGTTAGATATGAAATACCCACTATTAGGCAGATTACCATTACTGACATCCCAGTGTGGAGTGCTCAGTTCCCAGGTGCTGCTGTGGACCTTCCAGCCCTGAGGGAAAAATCTTGTGTAGCATGTTTTTTTCCCTAGGAGAAGCCTACTGAGGCTTCTTCTTTACAAATGCTAATCAGAAGACCTGCTAAAAAGGTGAGCAACCCTTTGAGTGCTGAGGTCCACTTGTCCACGCTTCCCCTCTGCACAGGGGTCTCCTTTTGAGTTCCTAATCATACTCCTGCACTCATTGGGTTTATATGTATGTCTTTTGGGATTTGGAGCACTGGGGTTTCTGTGGTAAATTTACCCTTTGTTTGCCATTTTAGGCACTTTTATGGGGTTTATTACACTTTCTGTACTGCGTTCAGTGTTGTTTACTCTTATTCTGATGATTTCAATGTGTTTGTCTACTTTTAGACTCATTTTGCTTTTTTGCATTATTTGAGTTCCGCACCTTTTAAGGCGCTCTTTACGGCATAGACGCCATGCTCCATTCACCTCTACGGGACTTGTACTGTCATCCAGTTAATGTTCTGAGTCTTTTGGGGGCTTCAAGCACTGTTTTTGGGGTACTTGAAGGGAAATTACATTTTCCATGAGTGCCCGTTTCGCTCTCTCATTTCTGATTGGCTGTCTTCGTGGAAGCCATTTTCTCCTTTCCCTTCACGAGTATCCTACGCAGGGCTTGGACTGTCCTTCTCTCCTCAGCAGATTAATCCTTCGCCTGCCAATTATGTGCATATTCGCTGTTTCTGTGGTGAGATATTAATCTAAGACACTGTATTTGGGCTTTACTTAATACTTTCAGATGTTTATACTCTGTTAGGATGTCAGACCCATTGGGACTTGGGGCTAGGCCTATGATTAAGAATACTGGGGCGTCTGTGACCCCCACTGCGTGTTGCTTCTCATGTCAAGCAGGGCTTCCTAGAGAATACTCAGCTCATTTATGCCCTTCATGCGGTGCTGCCACTGCCTCTCTGCCAGGGACCTCCAGCCATTCACTAGAGCCACTGTTGATGCAGGAGTTTAAGGCTACTACTAAAGAGTTAAGGTCTACTTTACAACTCCTTTCCACTCAATTGCAGGGGGTCTTCCAGACTTGGCAGCCCCCTACTTCATTGAGGTCCTCAGTGCCCAAACCACAAGGTATACCTGATGTGTCCTCTGAGGAGGAATTATTGGTGGGTTCAGATGAGGGTGAATGTTCTGAGGATGTTTCCTCCCAATTCTTTGGGAACCCCTTTGAGGCTGACCCTGAACCCTCAGCTGAAGGTCTGATCAGGGCAGTACTCAATACTCTGAACATTCCTATAATTTCTGAGGCTCCTAAGGACCCTTGTGATGTGTTTCACATACCTAAATGCAGAGTACCTTTTTCCGCCTAATCCCACTCTTGATCAGCTGGTGCTTGATGAGTGGAAAAGCCTTGATGAGAAATCTATTTTATCCAGTAAGTTTGCTAAGCTGCATCCCTTTTCTGAAGCGGCTCTGGCTCAGTGGGCTCATCCCCCTAAGGTGGATGTCCCTGTTTCCAGACTTTCAAAATCCACAGCTCTGCCTATGGCAGATGCTTCTGTTCTTAAAGACTGGACTGATAGGAAGCTTGAGGCTTTTCTGAAGGCCATATTTGCTACTTCAGGCACATCCCTACGTCCCTCATTCACCGCTGCTTGGGTGAACCGGGCCATTGCTGTCTGGACTGAATAGCTTACTGTGGCAGTACGTCAGGGTGCTCCCACTACTGACTTGTTACGGCTTTTGGCCAACATTTCTGAAGCTCAGCATTATGTTTCTACAGCCATCTTTGATGCTATCTGTTTGACTGCTAGGGTTTCTACCTTATCCGTGGTGGCCAGGCGGGCTCTCTGGCTTAAGATTTGGTCCACGGATACCATCTCTAAGAAATCCTTACTTTCCTCTGTGTCCAATCCACGGCATAGAGTGGGCTTTGGCTCCGCCTTCCAGCTGGGTAGGACCAATTGATTTCTTTAAATTCGCTTGCTACCTATCACAGTGCCCGTGATTGCTTGCCCTTGCTGTCAGTCAGGTGTGTGTATTCTCTATTGGCCGCCTATTGCCCGCCTAGTACTGCCTATTTAAACTGGGCTAAGGCACCCTTTGGTTGCCCTTTCGTGGTGTCTCTGTGTCTGCAGTCACCTGTCTTACCTGTATCCTTGGGCCTGTTGATCTGCTACCAGTGTCAGCGTTTCTCCACTGTCAGAGCTGCTGCTGCCAGGTTCCTGTCTTCGTTCCAGATCCGGTTGGGCTGTTGTTCCTGCTCCTGCTTCTGATCCGGTGCTGCCATTTGTTCATCTTACATCCCTGATCCGGTGCTGGCGTTGTTCCTGCTTCTGTTCCTGACCTGGTTGGCCGTCCTGCCATTCCTGTGCTGATTCTGTTCTATAGAACCGGTTGGGCATTCTATTACTCCAGTACGTGGTACTGGTTTACTCCACCTACCGGCTGCTGATTCCATTGTATAGAACCGGTTGAGTGTTCCATTGCTCCAGTACGCGGTACTGGTTTACTCCATATACCGGTTGCTGATCCCGCTGCATAGAACCGGTTGGGCTATATTGTTGTCTACTCAGTCTTGTTACCTAGTCTACCGGTTGCGGCTGCCTCCTTTAGTGCACCGGTTTGGGCTTCCTAGCTGTGATACTGGTTTGCTCCACTCTCCATCTTTGGCTGCTGCCCTATCACTCAGCATTAGTGGAGCTATTACTGGCTGCCTTGCCCAGTATATTGGCAAGGCCGGTAGAGCCTCACTCTCAGTGCTTTGTGTAAGCCTCCAGGCTGCCTTGCCTGGTATATTGGCAAGGCTGGTAGAGCCAGTTTGTTTCTATTGCAACTCCCTCCAGACTGCCTTGCCCGGTATATTGGCAAGGCCGTAGAGCCACATTCAGTGCTTTGTGTACCCTCCAGACTGCCTTGCCCGGTATATTGGCAAGGCCGGTAGAGCCAGTTTACATTCCTCAGTGCCATCTTTCTGGCTGCCTTGCCCGGTATATTGGCAAGGCCGGTAGAGCCTATACTGCTGTATCTTGCCAACTACTGTTTGTATCCATCTCGTATATGTGACATATGTGTATGTACTGGACCCGTGAGGGTTCCCATTAAACTTTTCAATAAAGTTTGATTTTTATCTTACTCTGTGTCTGAGAGTCATAACAAACCGTGACAGTACGAAAGGGCCATGACCTCAGACAATAAGAGTGAAGGTAATGCATTGGAGGATGGATGTACATGAGCAGTGTTTGGATCAGTTGGCATTAGCCATCCAAACTATCCTTGAACGTACGGTACTTACTGATAAGTCTGTTTCAAGCCCAGTGGTCTCCCCAGTTTCGACACCGGAGAATGACACTACTAACTCTGTGACTGCAGTCAAAGGGCTATCTGCTTCTGTACCATTGCCATTCAGATATGATGGCGAGCCCAGTTTGTGCAGAGGGTTTATCAATCAACTTGAGATGTTTCTGGAGTTGACCTCTCACGCATTTCCCAATGATCGCAGTAAAGTGGGGTTTATGATATCCTTATTGACCTGGCGTGCACTGGCATGGGCCAGTCCCTATGGGAGAATGCTAAACCCTGCACAAAAAATGTCAGAGAATTTGTGCAAACATATCGGACTACCTCTGCTGCTAAACCTCTAATGGAAATCCAACAGGGTGAGTATGCCATAGAATTCCGCACAATAGCAGCAGAGGTAGGTTGGAACAATGAGGTGTTGTTGGCTGCCTTTGCTCAAGGTCTGGGTGATTATATCAAAGATGAGATTGCAGCTAAAGAGCTGCCTAATGATCTGGACGAATAAATTGATTACATTATCTTAATTGACACTCGGATCCAGGTCAGGCTTATGGCTAAAGACCGTAGGGGACGGTCAAAAAGCACTGGTCCTAGCAGTTCATTTTGCCCACCCACCCTCCCCTCATTGCCTAAACCCAATGACCATGCACGGGAACCTGGTGAACCTATGCAATTAGGGTTTACCAGGCTGACCATAGAAGAATGAGCACTTCACAGAAGGCAGGGGTTATGTTTATACTGTGGCAAATCTGGGCACATGCTACGAACTTGTCCAGTACGTCTGGGAAAAGAACACACCTAGGGTACCTTGGGGGACAGGCCCTAGGTGGTGTTCATCCGTCCCCAGGCTTGAGCATACAAAAACCCACCGTCCAGGTGGTACTTTCGTGGGCAGATCACTCTGTGGAGGTTTGTTACGGTTTTTAGGACTCTCAGACCAATAAGTGAAAATAAAACACACTTTATTAAAGTGAATAATGTACAATTACGCCCTCTAGAGGCGGTAGGTAATACACAGATAACGTAAACTGAGATAATACAAGGAAAGTAGTATTATGGACATAAATGCAAATCAGTATGCAATAGGATGATATTGACCCCTAAGGGGTTAAAGTCCAAATAACAGTCAGTCTCAGATGTGGAAGTTTGACACGCCCTGGATGTTAGATAGGCTGTGCTGTACAGACGATGTTCATCAGGTGCTGAGGAACGAGCTGCCTTGCCAAGGTGGTAGATGATAAGCAGAATGGGTAACAACTTAGCCCCCACGGGCGTAGCTACAGGAACTGCTTTAGTATGTGCAAGTGCGAATAGCCCCTTAGGGCGTAATGGAAACCGGCCTGCAATGCAAGAGCTAATAACCTCCTCAGGTGTAATCGAATGCAGTAATACTAGAGCCAGAGCCACTAGCCCCCTCGGGCGAGTACTGGATAAGCCAACACTGAAGCCTTTCTGCCAACACTCTGTGTCAATGATCTCGTCGGTAACCAACACCGGAGAGCCTTAAGCGCCCAAACGGCCCAAGCTTTGTGAATACTCTGCAACGTTAGACTAGAGTTGCCAACGGAGAGCGGCCAACTCAGCAGCAGTATCACTTGCAACGAGGCTCGTACAGGAGATAGAGAGAGTGAATATGAGGCAGCACTGCAAGAGTTAAAATGCACGTTTACTCGAGGCTTCAGCGCTACTGCAAGGCTCTGTAACGTTACTCGAGGCCTCAACGCTACAATCAGGCTCTGCAAGGAGAGGAAGGCCCACAAAATACACACAGCTCTGCACTAGAACGAGGCACAGCACTATCGAAGGAATCACCAGGCAAGGCAGTGGCACAGACGTGGGCAGCAGGGACTGGAAAATGTCGCGGCGGCGACAACTGGAACGCAGGTCACTGGAACAAGCTGGAAGTCGATCTTCAGGATCCAAAGGTGGTCCGCAGACGAGCCGGGTCATACACAGGCAGGAACACTGGAGAATGGTCAGGACAAGCCGAATCGGTACACAGGAACTCAGAATACAGGAACACAGCAAAAGCACTACTGGCTCAGGAACACCACGAAAGGGCAACTGACATCAGAGATAGCCAGGTATAAAAAGGTCATCAGGAGGCGGGTCAAACTCAGTCAGCAAATCAGTGACATCCACAACAGAGAGTGACAGGAATCACAGGCACTGTGATAGTACCCCCCTCTCAAAGACCCCCTCTCCTAGACTGAGGTTTGGGTTTCAAAGGATATTTAGAGTGAAAGCTGCGTACTAATCTTGGTGCATGGAGATCCCCTTGATCAATCCAAGAACGTTCCTAAGGGCCATAGCCCTTCCAATGAACCAAATATTGCAGCTTTCCTCTAAATCTCCTGGAATCAATAATACTCTGGACTTCATATTCCTCTTGGCCCTGGACGTCCACCGGCCCAGGAATCACTGGCGTAGTAGTATACCGATTGCACACCAAGGGTTTCAGGAGAGACACATGGAACACATTATGAATGTGCATAGAGGGTGGAAGCTCCAGAGCATAAGAAACCGGATTAATCTTGCGGATAATCCTAAATGGACCAATGAACCGGGGAGCCAGTTTATTGGATGGGACTTGTAAGTTGAGGTTTCTGGATGAGAGCCATACCCTGTCCCCAACTTGAAATGAGACCGCTGGAAGGCGTCTGCGATTAGCGTGCCGTTGCTGCCGCCTGAAAGACTGACTGAGGGACCTCTGAACCTGTGCCCAAGTGGAATGAAGTCGTGCCAAATGCTCGTCTAGAGCAGGAATCTGCTGCGCCTGAAAGGAGTCCGGGAGCAGACAAGGCTGGAAACCATAATTCACGAGAAACGGGGAGTTAACCGCAGGGTTCCTGGCAAACTCTGCCCATGGCATCAGATCAGCCCAATTATCATGATGATCGGTGACAAAGCAGCGCAGGAACTGTTCCAGTCCCTGATTGGCACGCTCAGCGGCCCCATTCGTCTGGGGATGGTAGGCGGAGGAGAATGACAATTGAATGCCCATCTGACCACAAAATGCCCTCCAGAACCTAGAAACGAACTGGCTCCCACGGTCGGAGACAATTACTCTGGGCACTCCGTGCAGACGGAACACCTCTCTGGCAAAAACTATAGCCAATTCCTGAGCCGATGGAAGGCCAGTCAGAGGCACAAAATGTGCCATCTTAGAGAATCTATCGACCACCATAAGAATGAACTTGTAACCTCTAGATGCCGGTAGTTCTCCCAAAAAGTCAATGGATATATGCGACCATGGACGGTCTCCGTTAGGCACCGGTTGCAATAAGCCCACAGGGAGATGCCTAGGGGTCTTGGCACGGGCACAAGTGGTACAAGCTGCCGTAAAAGCGGCGCAGTCAGCTCTCAACGTAGGCCACCAAAATAATTGCGAGAGAGACCATACTAATTGGTCCCTACCAATATGCCCAGCTGCTTTAGAGGCGTGATAGGTCTCCAAGAGACGGATACGAAATGACTCTTCTACAAAACACTTCCCCACTGGGGTTCCTGGAGGTGCCCGTGATTGTGATGCCAGTATCTCCTCCCCCAGTGGCGAGGTTATAGTGGTACGAATAGTAGCCAGGATCCGATCTGGCTGAATGATGGGTACCGGGACTTCCTCCCTCTCAGTGTCAGAAGCGAACTGACGTGACAACGCATCAGCCTTGATATTCTTAGAACCAGGAAGATAGGATACTAAGAAATTGAACCGGGACAGAAACAGCGCCCACCTGGCCTGTCGAGAAGACAGTCTTTTGGCTTCTGAGAGATAGGTTAGATTCTTATGGTCAGTAAGAATTAGTACTGGAGTCTGAGTGCCCTCCAAGAGATGTCGCCACTCCTTTAGTGCCAGTATGATGGCCAACAGTTCCCTGTCACCAATCTCGTAATGACTCTGGGCGCTGGACAATTTCTTAGAAAAGAACCCACAAGGCATTAAAGCTCCACCTCCCACAGGACGTTGGAAGAGCACTGCCCCAACCCCAACATCTGAAGCGTCAACCTCCAAAGTAAACGGCAGGGAGGGATTAGGGTGGGACAGTACAGGAGCAGATGCAAAGGCAGATTTCAGGGTAACAAATGCGTTTTCAGTTGCCTCAGACCACTGAGAGGGAGAAGCGCCCTTGTGAGTCAAGTCTGACAATGGTCTTACAATCGTGGAAAAGTTATGGATGAACTTCCTATAATAATTCGCAAAACCTAGGAATCGTTGAATGGCCTTTAATCCCTTAGGCCGAGGCCATTACAGAACCGCTGCCAACTTCTCCTGATCCATGGCAATGCCACTTTTGGATATAATGAACCCCAGGAATGGTACTTGAGAAGTATGGAATTCGCACTTCTCTAATTTACAGAATAACTTGTGCTTACGAAGTCGGAGCAAGACTTCTGAGACATCTTTAATGTGTTGGGCAAGGTTAGCAGAATGAATTAGTATATCATCTAGATACACTACCACACAGGACTGGAGCAAGTCACGTAAAATATCGTTAATCAATTCCTGAAATACTGCAGGCGCATTGCATAGGCCGAATGGCATCACCAGATATTCATAATGCCCTGTTCTGGTATTAAACGCCGTTTTCCACTCGTCACCCTCTTTAATTCTGACTAGATTACAGGCGGCTCGCAAGTCAAGTTTGGTAAAGATCGAAGAGCCCTTTAATCTGTCGAATAATTCTGTAATAAGTGGAATGGGATAGGCGTTCTTGGGCATCAGCTTATTCAACCCACGGTAGTCAATGCAAGGCCTGAGTTCCCCACTTTTCTTTTTGACAAAAAAAAATCCGGCACCAGCCGGAGATGTAGATTTTCGAATGATTCCCCTCTCCAGGGCATCTGTGATATACTCCTCCATTGCCCTATTTTCCTCACAGGACAGTGGGTAAGTACGTCCCCTAGGAGGCACGGCCCCTGGAGACAAATCAATGGCGCAATCGTATGGCCTATGGTCAGGCAATGCGCTGGCCTCTCCTTTGCTAAACACGTCACTGAATTGCCCATATTCTGTTGGCACAGCTGGAGAGGTACACATAATCTTAACAGGGAGAGAAAGACAATTCTTGTTACAGTACTCCAACCAAGAGTTAACTTCACACCTTTGCCAGTCAAATTGGGGATTGTGTGTTTGCAACCACGGGAACCCCAAAATAACTGAATGATGTGGGGAACGAATGATCTGAAATTGTATCTGCTCCCTGTGACAAGCCCCCACAGTCATAGACACTGGGATTGTCTCGAAGGTAATGAAAGCAGGATCCAGGGGTCTGCCATCAATGGCCTCTATAGCCACAGGAGAGTTCTTTTTACATAACGGAATGCCCTGAAACTCAGCAAAGGACTGATCCATGAAGTATCCGGCTGCCCCGGAGTCCACCAATGCTAGGACTTCTATGACCTTGTCAGTCCATGCAAAAGCCACCTGGATGGTGGGTTTAGTGGTGCAAGTCTCTAGGGACTGTTCAACACCACCTAGGGCCTGTCCCCCAAGGTACCCTAGGTGCGTTCTTTTCCCGGCCTTACAGGACAATTGCGTAATATATGACCTGGTTTGCCACAATATAGGCATAAACCTTGCCTTCTACGATACAGCTTCTCCTCTTTAGTGAGCCTAGTAAAACCTAATTGCATAGGTTCAGAGCCGTCAGCTGTTCGCTCAGGTAGAACGGGTGGAGTGGGTGGGTTAAGGAACTGGTTCTGGCCATAACTCTTTGCTTTGGTCCTTTTAGCCAAGCGTCTCTCCCGGATGCGAGAATCTATTAACATGACATAGTCAATGTACTCGTCCAGCTCGCTGGGTACATCTCGAGCTGCTATCTCGTCCTTGATCTGTTCAGCGAGACCCTGAGTAAAAGCAGCAAGTAAGGCCTCATCGTTCCAGCCTACCTCTGCTGCCAAGGTCCGGAATTCGATAGCATATTCGCCCAGAGTGCGTTCGCCCTGCTGAATCTCCATCAGCCTTTTGGCAGCAAAGGCAGACCTACCAGGAACCTCAAACACACGTCTGAACTTCACCACAAATTCTCTAAAGTTCAGTGTGCAGGGTCTGGCACTCTCCCATATCGGATTTGCCCATGCCAAAGCTTTGCCCGTCAACAGAGATATCATAAAGCCGACTTTGCTACGGTCGTTAGGAAATGCCTGGGGTGCCAATTCCAAAAATATCTCCAACTGGTTAATAAAACCTCTGCATAAGGAGGGTTCGCCATCATATCTTAGGGGTAACGGTACCGCTGCCGTTAACCCTCTTGTGTTAGTACTGAGAGATACAGAGGGATTCTCCGGTGTCAAGACTGGGGGGACCACCGGATTCGGACCAGACTTGTCCAAATGTACTGTACGTTCAAGTAACGTTTGTAGAGCCAGTGCCAATTGGTCCAGGCGCTGCTCCTGGACATCCATTCTCCAGTGGATGTTCAGAGGATTACTTTCACCCTTACCGTCTGAGGTCATGGCCCTTTCGTACTGTTACGGTTTTTAGGACTCTCAGACCAATAAGTGAAAATAAAACACACTTTATTAAAGTGAATAATGTACAATTACGCCCTCTAGAGGCGGTAGGTAATACACAGATAGCGTAAACTGAGATAATACAAGGAAAGTAGTATTATGGACATAAATGCAAATCAGTATGCAATAGGATGATATTGACCCCTAAGGGGTTAAAGTCCAAATAACAGTCAGTCTCAGATGTGGAAGTTTGACACGCCCTGGATGTTAGATAGGCTGTGCTGTACAGACGATGTTCATCAGGTGCTGAGGAACGAGCTGCCTTGCCAAGGTGGTAGATGATAAGCAGAATGGGTAACAACTTAGCCCCCACGGGCGTAGCTACAGGAACTGCTTTAGTATGTGCAAGTGCGAATAGCCCCTTAGGGCGTAATGGAAACCGGCCTGCAATGCAAGAGCTAATAACCTCCTCAGGTGTAATCGAATGCAGTAATACTAGAGCCAGAGCCACTAGCCCCCTCGGGCGAGTACTGGATAAGCCAACACTGAAGCCTTTCTGCCAACACTCTGTGTCAATGATCTCGTCGGTAACCAACACCGGAGAGCCTTAAGTGCCCAAACGGCCCAAGCTTTGTGAATACTCTGCAACGTTAGACTAGAGTTGCCGACGGAGAGCGGCCAACTCAGCAGCAGTATCACTTGCAACGAGGCTCGTACAGGAGATAGAGAGAGTGAATATGAGGCAGCACTGCAAGAGTTAAAATACACGTTTACTCGAGGCTTCAGCGCTACTGCAAGGCTCTGTAACGTTACTCGAGGCCTCAACGCTACAATCAGGCTCTGCAAGGAGAGGAAGGCCCACAGAATACACACAGCTCTGCACTAGAACGAGGCACAGCACTATCGAAGGAATCACCAGGCAAGGCAGTGGCACAGACGTGGGCAGCAGGGACTGGAAAATGTCGCGGCGGCGACAACTGGAACGCAGGTCACTGGAACAAGCTGGAAGTCGATCTTCGGAGCAGGAAGTCAGCCGGGCCGGGTCATACACAGGCAGGAACGTCAAACTAGCCGAGTCAGGATCCAAAGGTGGTCCGCAGACGAGCCGGGTCATACACAGGCAGGAACACTGGAGAATGGTCAGGACAAGCCGAATCGGTACACAGGAACTCAGAATACAGGAACACAGCAAAAGCACTACTGGCTCAGGAACACCACGAAAGGGCAACTGACATCAGAGATAGCCAGGTATAAAAAGGTCATCAGGAGGCGGGTCAAACTCAGTCAGCAAATCAGTGACATCCACAACAGAGAGTGACAGGAATCACAGGCACTGTGATAAGGTTCTAGCCCTGATTGAGTCTGGTGCTGCCGGATATTTCATGGATAATGCCTTTGCTGAACAGCACAAGATTCCGTAGGTTAAGAGAGAAACCCCTCTGGCTATTGAGGCTATTGACGGCAGACCACTGCAGCCTGCCCAGGTGACCTTTGAAACAATACCACTTCCCATGACTACTGGGGCATTACATAAAGAGGAACAGAAGTTTTCAGATAATTCATTCTCCTCACCATGCAGTCATTTTGGGTTTCCCTTGGTTGCAATTGCATAACCCGCAGTTTGATTGGCAAAAGTATGAGATTTCTGCCTGGTCCCAATATTGTATGGAGCATTGTGTGTCTCATCCGGTAAAGATCCTGTGTGCCTCCCCTTCATTACCAGATGAGTACCAACAATTCAGTGATGTGTTCAGCAAAGGGGAGGCTGGCACCTTGCCTCAGCACAGATCTTATGATTGCGCTATCAAACTGTCCCCAGGGGTGGTGCCCCTAGGGTTCGTACTTATCCTTTGTCTTGTGAGGAGAACCAAGCTATGGAAGAATATATTTCAGATGCCCTCAAGAGAGGGATAATCAGGAAATCCTCCTCACCAGCTGGGGCTGGGTTCTTTTTTGTGAAAAAGAAAAGTGGCGAATTAAGACCATGCATTGATTACCGTGGCCTAAATAAGTTGATGCCTAAGAATGCGTATCCGATACCACTCATCACTGAACTATTTGACAGACTAAAGGGTTCCTCAATTTTCACAAAATTGGATCTACGGGCAGCTTATAACCTGGTTCGGATCAGAGCTGGTGATGAGTGGAAGACGGCTTTTAAAACTAGATCCGGACACTATGAATATCTAGTAATGCCGTTTGGTCTCTGTAATGCACCTGCAGTGTTCCAAGAACTAATTAATGATAT
This sequence comes from Rhinophrynus dorsalis, assembly GCA_037306005.1. Lineage (NCBI taxonomy): Eukaryota > Metazoa > Chordata > Amphibia > Anura > Rhinophrynidae > Rhinophrynus > Rhinophrynus dorsalis. Next base: position 194,204,081 of record CM074720.1, on the reverse strand, counting down.
CCTCAGGGATATGTTGCAGTCCTGTGTGGTGGTTTACCTGGACGATATACTTATTCACTCTAATGACTTGTCACAACACATCATGGATGTGTCAGAAGTATTACTCCGCCTACGTAAGAACAAATTGTATTGCAAATTGGAAAAATGCGAGTTTCATAGATCCAGTGTGCCCTTTTTGGGGTTTGTGATTGGTAAGGAGGGTATTGCCATGGATCAAGAGAAACTTGCGGCTGTTTTGCAATGGCCACGGCCGAAAGGCTTAAAAGCTATTCAGCGATTTCTTGTCTTTGCCAATTATTATAGGAAATTTATCAAGAACTTCTCCTCGATTGTTAAACCATTGTCTGACCTGACTCATAAGGGCGCCAATACATCCCAATAGTCTGAGGCAGCTGAATGTGCTTTTGAGACATTGAAATCCGCCTTTGCAGCTGCTCCAGTGTTATCCCACCCCAACCCAGCCCTTCCGTTTAATTTGGAGGTCGATGCCTCGGAGATTGGGGTTGGGGCAGTACTTTCCCAAAGACCAGAAAAGGGCAGTACACTCAGACCGTGTGGGTTTTTCTCAAAGAAACTGTCGGTTGCCCAGAGCCACTATGAGATAGGTGACAGAGAACTACTGGCTATCATTCTCGCTCTTAAGGAGTGACGTCATTTATTGGAAGGCAACAGAAATCCTGTATTAATTCTCACAGACCATAAAAACCTGACTTATCTATCAGAAGCCAAAAGATTGTCTTCTCGTCAGGCCAGATGGGCATTGTTCCTTTCCCGATTTAATTTCATTGTATCTTACTTGCCGGGTTCCAAGAACGTTAGGGCCGATGCCCTGTCAAGACAATTTGAGCCTGAGACCGACAGGAGTGAGGTCCCAGCACCTATCATACAGCCTGATCGTATATTGGCAACTTTACGCACTAGAATCACTTCGCCACTGGGGGAAGAAATTTTGGCCACCTAGGCTACTGCCCCTCCAGACACCCCAGTGGGCAAGTGTTATGTTGATGAGCCATTCCGCACTACACTACTTGAAACCTACCACTCCTCTAAAGCTGCTGGGCATATTGGTAGGGATCAATTGATATGGTCTCTCTCACAAGTGTTCTGGTGGCCCTCCCTGAGGGCAGATTGTGCTGCATTTACCAATGCCTGTGCCACCTGTGCTCGTGCCTAGACCCCTAGACACCTCCCTGTGGGCCTACTCCAATCAATGCCTAATGGCGAACGTCCCTGGTCCCACATTTCTATTGATTTTATGGGAGAATTGCCAGTGTCTAGGGGGTATTCCTTCATACTTATGGTGGTGGACAGGTTTTCAAAAATGGCTCATTTCGTACCTCTCCGTGGCCTTCCCTCTGCTAAAGAATTAGCAGTGGTTTTCGCTAAAGAAGTATTCCGGTTGCACGGGGTACCCAGAGTTCTGGTGTCCGACCGGGGGAGCCAGTTTGTGTCTAGGTTTTGGAGAGCCTTTTGTGAACAGATGGGCATCCAATTATCCTTTTCTTCTGCATACCATCCCCAGACCAATGGGGCTGCTGAGCAGGCCAGTCAGGGACTGGAGCAGTTCCTGCGCTGTTTTGTTACTGACCATCATGATAATTGGGCCGACCTGTTGCCATGGGCAGAGTTTGCCAGGAACTGTGCAGTTAACTCTTCATCCGGGAAATCCCAGTTTCTTATCAACTACGGGCTCCAGCCATGCTTGCTCCCGGATTCATTTCAGTCTCAACAGATTCCAGCTCTGCTCCACATGGGCACAGGTTCAAAGGGCACTCAGTCAGTCTTTTCAGCGTTATTAACGTCATGCTAATCGTAGACTGCTGCCAGCAGTCTCCTTCTAGGTTGGGGACAAGGTATGGTTATCCTCCAGAAACCTTAAGCTACAAGTCCCGTCTAATAAATTGGCTCCCCGGTTTATTGGTCCATACAGGGTGATCCGCAAAATCAACCCTGTTTCTTATGCATTGGACATCCCTGCGTCCATGCGCATTCACAGTGTGTTCCATGTGTCTCTCCTCAAGCCTCTTGTATGCAACCGCTATACTACTAACCCTGTGGTACCTATTGATGTAGAGGGCCAGGAGGAGTACGAAGTTCAGAGTATTATTGATTCTCGCAGATTTAGAGGAAAACTGCAGTATTTGGTACATTGGAAGGGCTATGGTCCTGAGGATCGATCCTGGGTGGATAGTAAGGACCTTCATGCTTCCAAATTACTGCGGATCTTTCACTCTAAATACCCCCAAAAGCCAGGTCCCTTTCTAGAAGGGGGGGTCTTTGAGAGGGGGGTACTATCATGGTGCCCGTGATTGCTCGCCCTTGCTGTCAGTCAGGTGTGTGTATTCTCTATTGGCCACCTGTCTATCGCCCGCCTAGTACTGCCTATTTAAACTGGGCTAAGGCACCCTTTGGTTGCCCTTTCTTGGTGTCTCTGCGTCTGCAGTCACCTGCCTTACCTGTATCCTTGGGCCTGTTGATCTGCTACCAGTGTCAGCGTTTATCCACTGTCAGAGCTGCTGCTTCCAGGTTCCTGTCTTCGTTCCAGATCCGGTTGGGCTGTTGTTCTTGCTCCTGCTTCTGAGCCGGTGCTGCCGTTTGTTCATCTTACATTCCTGATCCGGTGCTGGTGTTGTTCCTGCTTCCGTTCTTGAACTGGTTGGCCGTCCTGACGTTCCTGTGGTTGTCCGGGCGTGCATCCTGTTCCTGATGCTGTATCCTGATTGTCATCATCTGGCTGCCTAGTAGCCTGGGTGACATTCTTATCACGGGTTCCTCCATTCATACCGGTTGCTGATTCCATTCTATAGAACCAGTTGGGCATTCCATTACTCCAGTATGCGGTACTGGTTTACTCCACCTACCGGTTGCTGATTCCGTTGTATAGAACCGGTTGGGTGTTCCATTGCTCCAGTACGCGGTACTGGTTTACTCCACATACCGGTTGCTGATTCCGTTGTATAGAGCCGGTTGGGCATTCCAATACTCCAGTAGCGGTACTGGTTTACTCCACATACCGGTTGCTGTTTCCGCTCTATAGAACCGGTTGGGCGTTCCATTGCTCCAGTACGTGGTACTGGCTTACTCCACATACCGGTTGCTCATTCCGTTGTATAGAACCGGTTGGGCGTTCCGTTGCTCCAGTACGCGGTACTGGTTTATTCCACATACCGGTTGCGGATTCTGCTGCATGAAACCGGTTGGGCGATACGTTTGTCCAATACGTTGTACTGGTTTACTCCACATGCCGGTTGCTGATGCCGCTGTATAGAACCAGTTGGGCCAATCATTTGTTCTGTATGCTATATTGACTGACTCTCCATTCACCGGTTGCTGATTCCGCTGCATAGAACCGGTTGGGCTTTCTCCACTTTCACCGGTTGCTGATCCCACTGCATAGAACCGGTTGGGCTATATTGTTGTCTACTCAATCTTGTTACCTAGTCTACCGGTTGCGGCTGCCTCCTTTAGTGCACCGGTTTGAGCTCCCTAGCTGTGATACTGGTTTGCTCCACTCTCCATCTTTGGCTGCTGCCCTATCACTCAGCATTAGTGGAGCTGTCTTCCTATTCCTGGCTGCTTTGCCCTGTATATTGGCAAGGCCGGTAAAGCCTCACTCTCAGTGCTTTGTGTAAGCGTCCAGGCTGCCTTGCCCGGTATATTGGCAAGGCCGGTAGAGCCAGTTTGTTTCTATTGCAACTCCCTCCAGGCTGCCTTGCCCGGTATATTGGCAAGGCCGGTAGAGCCAGTTTGCTTCGATTGCGACATCCTCCAGGCTGCCTTGCCCGGTATATTGGCAAGGCCGGTAGAGCCAGTTTACATTCCTCAGTGCCATCTTTCTGGCTGCCTTGCCAGGTATATTGGCAAGGCCGGTAGAGCCTATACTGCTGTATCTTGCTAACTACTGTTTGTATCCATCTCGTATATGTGACATATGTGTATGTACTGGACCCGTGAGGGTTCCCATTAAACTTTTCAATAAAGTTTGATTTTTATCTTACTCTGTGTCTGAGAGTCATAACAAACCGTGACACTACCTCTCCTCTGCAGTTATTTGGTCCTACCCAGCTGGAGAACGGAGGCTATGCCTCACTCTCTCTTCAACAAACTTCTATGTCACGCTACTCAATGTGTCTGCCTAATCGTGGGCACATTACTTACATCTACTGGGATATGGGCTGGAGACTGGCTATTCACTCAGCGATTGGCCACTTCTCCCCACGCTGCTTCTCTGACTTGCGAGTTGTCAGCGCGCACACGCGCCCACTCACAGCATGTTCATAGCGGAAACAGGAAGAACATCACGGAGCGTTCCAACATTGGAACGCACGCGGTGAATCAGGCATCCGGTAGAAGCAGGATAAAGCGGCGACTGCGGACAGAACATACAGGTATGTCTCTACTAATCTATATGTTTAGAGCATTTTGTTAAGTATTTGCTTAGCCCTGTGCTTGTATATCCTGTAAGTGGTATTCTTGCAGACCTTGCCTACTTCATCTCAAACCTGCAACCATGTCAGCATCCAAAGACACTAAGTCTGAGAAATCAAAGTCCTCAGAATCAGCCAAAGAAGAAAAATCAGGGCCAGAGGAGAAACCCTCTGGCTGTAATAATAAGCTACCTGTTAATGATCCTGCTAAGCTCTGTACTGCATGCCTACAACAAGCTGCTGGAAGAAATGTACCAGTCCAGTTCCAGGACTTTCTGTCCTGGATGAAGACCTCCATGCAGGATACTTTCGCATCAATGCAAGAGGCAGTCAGAAAATACCCCAGAACATCAGATCCAGACGAAGGTCCGTCAGGGACACAGGATGACTATGACGATACATATATTGACATTGAATCAGCAGCTTCATCTGCTGAAGAAGGTGAACTTGTGGAAGAATCCGGTAGCTTCAGCATGGACAAGATGGACCACCTAGTAAAGACTATGAGGAAAACCCTGGGACTGGCGGACGTCCAAAAAGATTTAAATGTTATGGACGCGGCATTTGTGGGATATAAAAAGGCTGCACCTCAGTTTCCAGTCCATAGCTCAATTCATGACATAATACAGAGTGAATGGAAGCAAACAGAAAAAAGAGGAGCCATCTCAAAACTGTTCCACCGTATGTACCCCTTTGCAGAAGAAGAAACAGCTAACTGGTACACGCCACCCAAAGTGGACACAGCAATAGCTCAAACCTCAAGGCGAACTACTATACTCCTGGAGGATGGCACCACACTCAGGGATCCAATGGAAAAAAGAGCAGATAGTGTGTTAAAGAAACAGTTTGCCACTGTCGGTCAAAACCTCAAGACAGCGACAGCCATGGGCTCTACCTTTTTGACCTTACGCATTTGGCTCACAGAACTAGAATCTTCAGTTTCACTCGCTCGTCTACTCAAAGATCTATCCATCATCAAAGATGCAATCAACTATTCATGTGATGCCTCATTAGACAATATTAGTCTATTGGCAAGATCATCATCACTCTCCGTAACACCCAGACGCGCCATGTGAATCAAAGCATGGGAAGCTGACCCCTCGTCTAAGAATAAACCTGTCTCCCTTCCCTTCGCTGGAGCAAAATTGTTTGGGGATCAACTAGAAGACATAATAAAACGGTCCTCAGGTGGAAAAAACCAGTTCCTACCACAAGACAAGAAGATAAGAAGATCTCCAGGGAGATCGGGGCAATTCAGACAACAGTCCTTTCGAGATGCAGCAGTTACAGGCCAGGTAGAGGTTATGACTAGAGGAAGAGAGGCCTGGAAATCACAGGGATTTCCAGCGAAGAAGACAGTTCCCCCAATGAAGCCAGTCTCCCCCCTTCTCCACCAGTAGGGGGCAGGCTGGAGGAATTCCATTTGGCCTGGCCTCTCATCCATCCAGACAAATGGGTATGGGAAATTATTCAGAAGGCGTACTTACTAGAATTCAAGACTGCCCCCCTTCCACATCGCTTCCAGACTCCCAAATTAAGACAGAAGTCAAGAACCCAGCAGATGAAAGTAGCCTTACAGTGCCTATTGATCAACAGAGTGATAGAAAGAGTCCCTCCTCATCAGAGATTCCTGGGCTTCTATTCAACTCTTTTTTATACTATCAAGCCTACTGGGGAACTTCGTCTCATCTTGGATTTGAAAGACCTCAACGCCTTTCTACAACCACACCATTTCAAGATGGAGACAGTTTCATCCACGCTCAAACTAATACAGCCAGAGGCATATTTTCACGGTTTGTTATGACTCTCAGACACAGAGATAGGTAAAAACATAACTTTATTGAAAAGTTAGAGAGAACCCTATTGGGTAGTATACACATACAAGATATATATGTAGAGCAATTTACATAGGAGCATAGTATTGTTACATGGAATGGGATAAAGGCTCTATCGGCCCTGCCAATACCTGGTAAGGCAATCTTAGATGGCACAAGATGGTAACAGGTTCTACTGGCCTTACCAATATACCGGGCAGGGCAGCCTGGAGACTCATGCAAGGAATACTGAAGGCTCTACCGGCCCTGCCAATATACCGGGCAAGGCAGCCAAGACACTAGGATGGAGGTAATCAGGCTCTACCGGCCTTGCCAATATACCGGGCAAGGCAGCCAAGATACTGGGACAGAAATTAATGAGGCTCTACCTGCCTTGCCAATATACCGGGCAAGGCAGCCAAGATACTGGGACTGTAGGTAATGAGGCTCTACCGGCCTTGCCAATACCGGGTAAGGCAACCCCTTAAAGGAATAGACACAACCAGGTTCTACCGGCCTTACCAATACCGGGCAAGGCAGCCCACTGCTGATAATGAGGGCAGCAAAGGTGGCCGAGGTAACTGGCTAGGTGGAGACAACCAGTCACCAATGATGACAAGCGAGGCCACAGGATATAGATATATAACTGGACTGCCACTCACAAAAGGTAGGAACAATAACAAGCAGTGTACCACAGTTACCATCGGTGTAGTCTGGAAGAACAACTAGCCACCGGTTAGGTGAGGAGCAAACCAGTACCCGTGTACTGGAAGAACCCTTCAATCAGACAGGCTGTCTAGGACTGAACAGCCTCAATCTCTGGAGCGAACCAGTACCTGCGTACTGGAGTAACCAGTGACTCTACCGGTGCGACAGCAGCCGGTTACAGTGGAGTGGACCAGTACCCGCGTACCGGAATAACCAAAGGATCATTAGGTGTATCAGTAGCCCGTTACCGTGGAGCGAACCAGTACCCGCGTACTGGACTAACCTATGACTCTTCCGGTGCAACAGCAACCGGTTACAATGGAGCGAACCAGTACCCGCGTACCAGGATAACCTCTGACTCTTCCGGTGCAACAGTAACCGGTTACTGTGGAGCGAACCAGTACCCGCTTACTGGAATAACCAATAGCTCATAGAAGTGCAATAGCAGCCAGTCTCAGTGGAGCGAACCAGTACCAGCGTACCGGAGTAACCAATGGCTCATATAAGTGCAATAGCAGCCAGTCTCAGTGGAGCGAACCAGTACCCGCGTACCGGAGTAACCAATGGCTCATCTAAGTGTAATAGCAGCCAGTCTCAGTGGAGTGAACCAGTACACGCGTACCGGAGTAACCAGCGAAACACCAGTGCAAAAGCAGCTGGTTACAGTGGAGCGAACCAGTACCCGCGTACTGGAATAACCAATAGCTCATATAAGCGCAATAGCAGCCAGTCTCAGTGGAGCGAACAAGTACCAGCGTACCGGAGTAACCAATGGCTCATATAAGTGCAATAGCAGCCAGTCTCAGTGGAGCGAACCAGTACCCGCGTACCGGAGTAACCAATGGCTCATCTAAGTGTAATAGCAGCCAGTCTCAGTGGAGCGAACCAGTACCCGCGTACCGGAGTAACCAACGAAACACCAGTGCAACAGCAGCTGGTTACAGTGGAGCGAACCAGTACCCGCTTACTGGAGTAACCATAGGGAGAATAATAATGTTGCCCAGTCCACCGGGAACGACAAGCACCCGGTACGAGATGAAACAGGAACCCAGCAGAGTATGAAGAGTATCAGCACTGCAGACGGTCAACCGGATCTGGAACGGCAGCAGGAAACAACGACAGGAACAGCAACTCCAACCGGATCAGAAGTAGATGCAGGAACCAGGCGACTTGGAGGCAGGAACTAGAATAACCCTGGCAATCAGGAACAGTGACAAGGCCCAGGAAGTAATGGAACTCAATGCAGGAACAGCAGCATAGAGACAACACGAAAGGGCAACCAAAGGGCACCCAAGCTCAGTTTAAATAGGCAGTGCAAGGCAGGCTGAAGGCAAGCAGCCAATGGAGAGCCCCCTACAGGTAACTGACATGTAAAGGCAGCAATCACGGGCACCGTGATACATATCTAACTCGGATAGACCTGCGAGACGCATACTATCATTTGCCGATCCAGCAACAACATCGCAAGTACCTAAGATTTCACATCTTCAACATGCACTTCCAGTACTGAGCATTGCCATTTGGCCTCGCATCAGCTCTCACAAAGATCATGGCGAATGTCATGGCATTCCTCAGACAACAACATCTTCTCAAAGTCATACCTTACTTAGACGACATATTGATAATAGAGACATCCCTCCAGAAAGCCATGAACAGCACCAAAACATGCGTAGCCCAGCTACAGAAGCTAGGATGGATTATAAATTACAACAAGAGCTCTCTGACGCCCTCTCAGGACCTGGTGTTTTTGGGGATTCAATTCAACACCCAACTAGGCCAGGCATTCCTGTCATCCGAACGACAACAACGGATCACCAATCATGTCCTCAAGTTTCTTCAAAAAAGAGAACAAACAGCAAAATCCTTCTCCAGGCTCCTTGGACACCTAACGTCCATCCCCTGGGCTCAGGTTCATGCTCGCAGAACCCAACTACATTATCTAACGTATTACAAAAAACAACCCCTGAACTTCATCAACGGATTCCAGTATCAAGGCAGGTCAGATTGGAATTAACTTGGTGGACTCAGCCTCCACAAATGGTAGGCATCTAGTAGATCCAGAATGGCAGATTCTACATACAGACGCCAGCAGAAAATGTTGGGGAGGAATATGGAGGAACAAGACAATTCAGGGTACTTGGAATGCCCAGGAAACCAAACTACACATCACTATATTAGAGCTCCTATCAGTTTGGAAGACATTGAAGCACTTCAGTCGTGACCTTCTGCAACTACCAGTCCTGATCAGATCGGACAATTCCACTGCAGTCCAATACATCCTGAATCAAGGGGGAACTCGCAGCACCCAGATAAACAACCTGGCGCTCAAAATCCTCCTTTGGGCGGAAAAACACTTAGTCTCTGCCTCCTTTCTATCAGGTCGACTAAACATACAAGCAGACTTTCTCAGTCGAAATCTAATCGACCCGGGAGAATGGGAGCTAAACCCAAGGATATTCCAACAGGTGGTGACCAGTCTGGGTCTTCCAGAAGTAGATCTCGTGGCCACAAATCGCAACAAAAAATGTGTCCAGTATCTGTCCAGGTGGCAGGAACCTGAAGCCCTAGGACAAGATGCCTTAAAGATTCCATGGCAGTTCAAACTGGCCTGCACTCTCATGAAAACCAGAAAAACTCAATAAATAAAAACATCCAACTTTATTGTATCACAAAAATCTCAAACGCTTGCTGTCCATACATGGAGAGACTTACATAGTCCAAACACTTCAGCTAGATGAATATCTTCATCGGCAACAGATCCACGCGTTTCGCGCTGTCAGCGCTTACTCATGAGGTCATGAGTAAGCGCTGACAGCGCGAAATGCGTGGATCTGTTGCCGATGAAGATATTCATCTAGCTGAAGTGTTTGGACTATGTAAGTCTCTCCATGTATGGACAGCAAGCGTTTGAGATTTTTGTGATACAATAAAGTTGGATGTTTTTATTTATTGAGTTTTTCTGGTTTTCATGAGAGTGCAGGATTGTTTTGTTCTTATACTATATTTGGGAGCGTATGGGAAAGCTTCCACCTTGCACCCATTAACCAGTTAAGCCTTCATGTTTTCCCTAGTGGACGAAGATACTTGATATTCAGACAAATTGAAGTTTGAGCCACTATTTTTGTGTGTCAAGTTCAAACTGGCCTACCTGTTTCCTCCTCTTCCTCTGTTGACGGAAGTCATCCGAAAAATAAGACAGGACAAGGCAGAAGTTATACTAATCGCCCCATACTGGCCAAAGAAGCCATGGTTTCCAGATGCACTTCGGATGTCCCACAGACCTCCATTACAGCTACCAGTGACCCTGGACCTTCTTCTTCAGGGCCCTTTACAACATCCAGACCCAGCCTTCTTCCAGCTCAGGGCCTGGAGACTGAGCAGCAGTCTTTAAGGTTACAGGGCACCTCAGAACCGGTTATTGACACCATACTCAAGGGGCGTAAAACAACATCCACAAAAATTTACTACAGAGTGTGGTCCATTTTCCACAGATGGTGTACAGCTAATAATCTGGACCGGTCAGCCATATCTTCTCCCACAATTCTTGATTTCCTGCAGGATGGATTCAAGAAGGGGTTAAAACCGGCATCATTGAAGGTACAACTATCAACCTTGTCTGCTATTTTGGCCACACCCTTTGCAGATAATTATCTTATCAGACGTTACCTCACATCCATCTATAAGATAAATCCAACTATTAGAGAGACTATACCTCCATGGGATCTTAACCTGGTATTACAACAGTTGGCCTCTCACCCCTATTTTGAGCCCCTTCAAGAGGTATCGTTAAAATTCCTGACACTAAAGACTGCATTCCTCATTGAGGTAACATCAGCCAGGAGAGTTAGCGAGCTACAAGCCCTGGTAGCTAACTCTCCCTTCCTCACGTTTCATCAGGATAAAGTGGTACTATGTCCCAAACCCTCATTTCGTTCAAAAGTGATTTCACAATTTCACCTTAATCAGGAAATAGTGCTGCCTTCCTTTTGTCCAAACCCAGTGCATGAACTGGAGAAACGTTTACACAACCTGGACTTAGTCAGGTGTTTACAGACATATATTTCCAGAACAGAGGACTTCTGTAAATCTGACTCTCTCCTGGTTCACTTTGGAGGAAAATTCAAAGGGACTACAGCCTCTAAACCATCTATTGCTAGGTGGATACGAAATTGTATTACCATAGCATATGAAACTGCGGGTCGAGACCCTCCTCAGGGTCTTAAGGCCCATTTAACTTGAGCCATGTCCACTTCCTGGACCCTCAAGGCTGCAGCTTCTCCGGAGGACATATGTAAAGTTGCAACTTGGGTTTCAGTCTCTACGTTTATAAAACATTATAGACTGGACCTACAAGCATCTGCGGACGCCAAGTTCAGACGGAAGGTGCTTGAAGCAGCCATCCAGATCTGAAATTTTGCTACCCATCCCTCTCTGGGGTACTGCTCTGGTAAGTCCCACTCTATGCCGTGGATTGGACACAGAGGAAAGGTGAAATTTACTCACTGATATTTGTATTTCCTCTGTGTCCTTCCACGGCAACCCTCCCTAGGTTATTACGGTATCTGTATCAGTTCCTCGGCACATACATTACCTACTGTGTTAAGATGTATTATAGTATGGCTATCTCTAACCTCTTGTATCTTTCAGCTTGGACAACTGTATAACTGCAGAGGAGAGGTAGCAAGCGAATTTAATGAAATCAATTGGTCCTACCCAGCTGGAAGGCAGAGCCAAAGCCCACTCTATGCCATGGAAGGACACAGAGGAAATGCAAATATTGGTGAGTAAATTTCACCTTTTGTTGCCCTTTTTGGGAACGTCTTTATTTGGGCCAGAGCTTAAGGACCTCATCAGTGAGACCACTGGGTGCAAGAGTACCCTCTTGCCCTTAGATTCCAAAAAGAAGCCTCTGGTCAGATGGGCTCGGCTTTTTCGTCCCTTTCAGGCCCTCCAAATCTTCTTCGACATGACTCGCCGAACCCCGGACCCCACGCTCCAGTGGGTGGCTGTTTGCGTCATTTCCTCAATGTTTGGACAGACACCGTGGTGGATCTGTGGGTTTTACAGTTCTTCTCAGAGGGGTACAGGATTCCCTTCACCTCTCTTCCTCCTTTCAGGTTCTTTCCTTCTCCCACTCCTCAGGGAGTAGAAAAGTACTGTCTTTTCAACTGTGCCATTCAAACCCTTTTGGAACAACGAGGTCCTAGAACCGGTTCCCGAGCTGGAAAAGGCTTTGGGTTTCTATTCCAACCTGTTTGTGGTTTCCAAGAAGGATGGCGGCTGCCATCCAATCTTAGACCTCAAGGATCTCAATTCCTTTGTGGTCAAAACTCATTATCACCAGGAGTCTCTAAAAACGGTGATTGCGGCCATGTGTCCTGGAGAATTTCTCGCTTCTCTGGACCTTCAGGATGCCTATCTGCATATAGCCATCCATCTGGAGAGCCGGCAGTACCTCAGGTTTGCTTGCGACCAAGGGCACTTCCAGTTTTCTGCTCTTCCCTTTGGTCTGACTACAGCACCCCAGGTCTTCAATCGTATCCTGGGTGCTTTGGTTTCCATCCTGCTCAGGGATGGCTTCAGAGTTACTCCATACATGGACGACTTCCTCTTGAAGGCCCCCTCTCTGGAACTCCTTCATCAACAGGTCCCAGACTGTATTCAAGCTCTCACCCATCATGGGTGGATTCTGAACATGGACAAGTCAGATTTGATTCCATCTCAATGACTGGTCTTTCTGGGCCTTCTCTTCGGCACCCTGCAGGGCATGGTGTTTCTCACAGATGAGGTGGCTCACCAGATAACCCACAAGGTATCTGCAGTCCTGGCTTGGGATCCAGTCCCGGCAAAAGTTAACTTCTCTAGTGGGGAGGAACCTTCTCCTGCCATTTCTGCTGTTCATATTCCTGGCATAGACAACTTTCTAGTAGACTTCCCAAGTCGTCGCACAGTGGACAGCAGAGAGTCGGAACTGCATCAAGAAGTGTTCAATCTCATTGCCCAGAAATGGGGACCTCCTTGCGTAGACCTTATGGCGACCAGGCACAATCGGAAGGTTCCATTGTTCTGCTCTCACTGGAGGAGCCTTCTTGCTCTGGCAGTGGATGCCATCAATTCCATGGCTATTTCCCCTGGCGTACATTTTTCCTCCCATCCCCATGCTTCACAGGGTGTTGAGGAAACTACATCTGGAGGGCTCTCCAGTCATTCCGAATGTTCTGTACTGGCCTCGTCAGGCATGGTTTCCGGAGCTCCTGGATCTCTTGGTGGTGGAGCCCTTTTGGCTTCCCCACAGGCCGGATCTTCTTCTACAGGGTTATCTGTGGAAGGAAGACTTGAACTGTCTGGGTTTGACGGCATGGCGGTTGAATCCTCAGTATTGAAGAAGGGTTTCTATTCTGGCATAGTTGCTATTATGCTTGGTACTTGGAAACCTGTATCCTCCAAGGCATACCACAGAGTCTGGTCTATCTTTCTTTCTTGGTGTGTTAATAAGGGTCTTCCCTCCCAGGATTTTGACCTTCCTATGGTCCTGTCCTTTTTACCGAATGGACTTGACAAGGGGCTTAGCCTAGGTTCCTTGAAGATTCAAACGTCTGCAATCTCTGTTTTCTTTCAGAGACGCATCGCCATTCTTCCTGATGTTAAGGTTTTCTTTCAGGGCATAGCTCATGCTTGTCCTGCCTTTAAGTACCCTGCTATTCAGTGGGATCTTAATTTGGTTTTGGGAGTCCTTCAGCTCCCTCCCTTTGAGTCTTTGGCTTCTATTCCTCTCCGCCTGCTGACTTGGAAAATGGCTTTTCTCCTAGTGATAGTGTCTGTTTGCAGAGTCGCCGAGTTGCACGCCTTGTCCTGTAAACCACCCTTTTTGGTTTTTCACAAGGACATGGCGGTTCTTCACACTTCTCAGGAATTTCTCCTGAAGGTGGTCTCGGAATTCCACATCAGTCAGGAAATCATTGTGCACTCCTTCTGTTCTGACCCTTCTTCTGACAAGGAAAGGGATCTTCACTTGTTGGATGTGGTGCTCTGCCTTAAGTTGTATGTGCACCGCACAGAGTCCATTCATCAGTCTGACTCACTCTTTGTCATTCCTGAGGGTCCTAGGGCAGGTTAACTGGCGTCCAAGGTTACCATTGCCTCCTGGATTGCCTACTAATCGTAAGGCTTATGAACTTAGGAAGAACCCTGTTTCATTTCATGTCATAGCTCATTCCACTAGGTCTATCGGTCCTCTTGGGCCTATAAGAATCAGGCCTTAGCTGATCAATTGGCAAGGAGGCCAACTGGTCGTCTGTGCCCACCTTCTCTGAACTCTACCACGTTGATGTCCTGGCATCGGCCGATACCAGCCTTGGTAGGAAGATCCTAGAGGCAGTCTTGCCTGTCTAGGGTTTTCCTCTTTACTTTTTATGTGAATCCCGTTGGCTCTAGTTATGTGTGCTGTGTCAGTTCCTGGTGTGTTCTACTCCAGTTTTGTGTCCGTTGACACTTTATTCATTGTAAGGGCTGTTTTATGAACTGATTGGTTCATACATGCTCTGGTGACTTTAGGGACCAGCACCTGGTCCTTGCCTTCATTCCTGCCTCTGGGAAACTCAATGTTGGTACATCCCAAAGTTACCTGTAACCTATATTGGACGACAGAGAAAAGAGGATTTTAGTCTTACCCGTTAAATCCTTTTTCTTAGTCCATATAGGTTACAGGTCTCCCACCCTGTCAAGGGACCATGCCTGGTTCTCCTGTGACTGAACATGGTAGTCCTTTCAGGTTCATACTCACAGGAGTCTTTTCCCTTCTTGCTACCTAGTCAATAGTAGAGTTTCAGATCTTACTGGGAACCAGCTATCGAGAGAAGGAAGGCTCAACCCTGCACTTCTTTTCAAGAATTGTTTCTGCCTATTTAAAGGGGTGGTCGCCTTCCCAAAGTTACCTGTAACCTATATGGACTAAGAGAAAAGGATTTAACAAGACTAAAATCCTCTGATCTCTCAAACCTCTATGGTTTGAGACATATTCACTGTCAAAGTTCCCTCCCTCCCCTTTCCCTGACATCAGCGCTGTGTTGACTGCAGGTGAATCCTGCCCGGGGACCAACTGGCTGCTCTTCAGCAGACCCGCATTTGCGTTATTTAAATAGAATGACTTCATTAGAAAGGTCTACACAGTGTGCCTGGTTTGAAAGCACACTTTGTAGACCATTCCAGTGAAGTAATTCATTCTAAATAATGTGATTGGGACTCTGCTGAAGAAATGGTTGCTATTAGGTCAGGAGGACAGACAGGCCCTAATAGCGCGAGACCCACAGGACAATCACTACGCAGAGAGTGACACAATAGCGACTAAGGCCACAGGAGTAAACAAAGGCCCTGGACAAGCGGTAGACTGCCAGAGCAGTAATGGAGGACTGCAACTGTAGTAACGCCAAACTGAGACTGCAATGACTGTGACCCAATGTGTAATGGCACCAACCCACAAGGGGTTAATGAAGGCTCAGACCTGGAGTCGACTGCCAGATAGTGAGAACAGCCTGAGGTGCCCAGGAATAGACCAACTTCAGCTTGTAGCAGTAATAGGTCAAGTGTACCGTGGTGCATCTGGATGGATCTACAACATTGGGGTGTCAGATCACGAGGCACAATTCGGTGACCGGGTCACAGTAACAAGGCCGCCTGAGCAGCAACGAGGCAACCAGAGGATCTGTCCGTGGACAGAGAGGACACCGGAGGACAGCCCCTAACCGGATACCGGATGGAGCAGTGAGCGGGGCCTGGACGATACACAGAGCAGGAACGTCCGGCAAAACCGGTGCAGTACACAGAGCAGGAACGTCAACCAATCCGGGTCAGTACACAGAGCAGGAACGTCAGCCAGGCTGGGTCGGTACACAGAGCAGGAATGTCAGCCAATCTGGGTCGGTACACAGAGCAGGAACGTATACAGGCAGAGTAGTCAGGCAGTCCGGGTAATACACAGGAATCACACGAAATACTGGAGCAAGCGCTTAGCAACGGAAACACCATGAAAGGGCACCAGAGAAGTGACAGGGCTTAGTATTTAAGGGCTATCACTGGGAGGAGTAAAGCCACGTAAACCAATAAAAGGCATCAGGAAGTAGCCCTGTCAAAATGTCGCCAGCAATAGCACTGGCACCGTGATACCTTCTGGGGAGAATGCTCTTCTTGTTGTCCTCCTGTTGCTGCTTGCTGGCGGTGGAATGCATAGCCCTTCATGCGTTCCACTGACGTCACATAGCTCCTGTCTTCCTGATGTTAGAGGAGGTGGAGCTGCTCCATCAGATGCCTTACTCCTGGTCCCTCCTTGCATGACTCCTCCCTCCCCGCCGCCCACAGACATAGACGGAGCAGCTCCAGAAACTCTCTCGGCCATGCGCTGTTACTGCATTCAAATGCCTTCTGCCGGTGCTTTTCTTCCAGTTTCCTCAGCTCTGCAGTCATCTCGCCGCATGCTAATTGCTCTGCGAGGTGAGACACCTGCTTCGCTGAAAAGCTAAATAATGGTGATTTATTATGGAGTTTTACAGGAGTATTTATACTGTTTTCCTGCCTAAAGCAGCATACCTGGCACAAGGTAAAGCAAACCTGGCCAATCAAACTGCAAGGTGGGAAAATACATATTTTCTATCAACTTCTGCTGTTCCTTTATTTATTTATAATTTAAAGGAGCCTACCTACAATAAAACCAAACTTGGCTATTTAGGTGACTTAACTCTCCTCACCTACCCCCCACCCCCACCCCGGACACACCCTATGGTTCCATGGGTCCCTCCTTAATTTTTTTCAGTCCCCTTCATTCTGCTATGTTCAAGCAATATGTACTGATGAAGACAACTCCGAATAGTATGAAACGACAAAAGATCAACTACTAACCTCTACAACATGCACTGTTACAGCCTGAACACCCCTTGCCTTTTTTACATCATTCTCATACAATCTGAGCACAAAGACACTGCAGCAAATTATGTTTCCCATTCTCTTTGTGCTTACATTTTGTATGTGTTTAGTAGTGTGACGTAACCCTACATCTGTTGCCTATTCGGAGTAATCCTCTCTGACAGTCAAAAACGTAAATCATAAAATTCCACTGTATTTAATCCCTTTAACACCTCATACTCCCAGCAAACTTTAGTGGCAGTCATTAAGCCCTGCCCCCAGTTGTGAGTAAGCCTGCAAAGTTCACAGTATGTTTATAGCCAACATGACAATTTACATTAAATTAAAGCTTTCAGTGCAAGAGGGATATGCATTGTGTAAAAAAAACCAAAAAAAACCTGCATTGCTCACCTCTCTGGCACTCAAAGGGTTAATCACTGAATAACCTGTTTGCAAATAATGCATTACTGTTTTCTAAGAAATACTTTGTTTCTAATCCATAGAAGCCAATTTGTGTCTTCTTTCTCTGCGTTGCTTTGGTTCCAACTAAACACTTCAAAACTTTTTCAAATTCATATTGTCTTAACCATTTTACATGCCAATTATGTAAGTACATTTATGATGCAGAAAACAGGATTCATAAAATGCTAACCTGCCACTTATAATTTTTTTATTTTCCAAAAATACAGTCACAAATCTCACTATCAAAAAAAAAATCACTGGGGTCAGAGACAAAACACAGCCTGTGAGATCCAATAAGAAAAACACTAAACTAAAAATATTGAGATGTCATAACACAGTTATTTCTCTCTAATAATATTCAGTTCAATAATGTGAGATGGCTGATATACGAAAAAAAATGTACTGATGAAATTTCTCTCTGCAGTTAAAACAATTCACAACACAGTTCCACTTATGTAACTGAATACAAGGATAAATGCTAGTACATATTAATGCCATATGAAAAATTGATTCATAAGGATAAAGAGGGGCAATGCCGGAGCCATATGAAAAATGTATTCATAAGGATAAAGAGGGGCAATGCTGGAGCAAACTGTACCACAGGGAAGACATAACAAGTTCCCAAAGTCACATTGATTTGAATTGAACTCTTAACCCGCTGAATGCTAAAGAAGTCTCCATTGCATTGAAAAGCATAGGAGATCTTTCAAAGCTATGATATTATTGGGAATTTTTATTTGTCCCTATGCTGCCATTTTTTTTCATACAAATATGCAACTCTGTAGCCTAGTGAATTACAGCTTACATGTGTTGTGAGTATGGTGTATGCCAGTATTGGATAAATATTTTAAAATCTAGGAGCCAGCACTGAAAATTAGGAGCCTGCAATTTTTCTGTCGGAAATAAAGGCAGCAGACAGGCATATATACAGTTAAATTGGCAAAAAAAACAAAATTGTCCTTAAGGGGTTAAAGGAAACCTGTGGGAAACAAAGGAAGGAGTCCATGGGCAAAACGGCATAGTCAGTAGCTGATAAGAGCTACAGGGTGAGCTGTTAAGAGAGGCATGGGGCGTGAACTAATGAAAGTCAGAGGGTGGTGCTGGGAAACATAGTGGGGCAAAAAGAAGGAAAAGACCATGTGTATTTGGCTGAGCTGTATGGGTAGACCTATTGGGGCACTCTGGAGTAGTCTAGACAGACAGATTTATTCATCCAGGTGCCTTGTTGCATGAAAATACCGGAAGCGCACTGAGAAGCGCATTGCATGCACAGATAGGATCAAAGATATTGGTGGTGTTTTTGTTTTATATGTTTAGAGTTTATTCAGATGGAGTGGTCTTTGCGGAGGTACATTAGGTGTGTGACTTTAATAGGGTGTTCAGATTGGTGTCAGTGCACATCATTAACACTAACCCATATATATTTTTGGGCAATGCAATTATTTATTTGTGTTTATAAGTATTTTATATTGACTTTGATTTCCAGATTTATTGCTGCCATTTGTATTTCAGTAAAGTATTATATTTCATTTGTTTGTTGATTCTTCTCCAGTTCCTTATGTCCTATTATTTTAGGTATAGGTAACATATATAAATTCATATAATATTTGAAAAAGACAAACCGATAGTGAAGATGTATATGGAGGGGATGATGGGAGGCATATGGCTGAAGAAGACAGTGGTAAAGGGAGGCAGAGGGGTACTGAGAAAGAGAGAGATGGTCGGGTGGGGGAATGGGCAGGGGCATTGCTAGACTAGCAGTTGTGACTCAATCCCCAGGTTTCATGTTGTCAGCCAGAGCATATAATGGTGTAATTATCTGTTGATCTCTTCAGTGGTAATGGTGCATTTCTGCTGCACAGCACACGATGGATGGTATCAAATAAGCTAAAGAGGGGGCTATTCAAAAGCAACCAAATGCACCTGGGCAGACATTAACATTCTCATTGACATGGAGCTTTTAACCCCTCACGGACCGCCCGATTGCAATGAATTCTGGGGTGGCAGAGAGGCGTGCAGACACGCTGCCATCCCAGAATTCCATGATTTGCCAGGAACTGTCACTGGTCCTTTACATTCAGACCAGTGTGACGGTCCTGGCACATCACACACTGTTAAGGGGTTAACCCCTAGAATGCTAGAGAGGTCTCCATTGCATTACTGGGCTTATTGATGTAACTCAAAGTAGCACCAACCAGTTTACAAGACACCTTCAACATGCAGCAACATGGAGAATTTATTGCTTTGAACATACCCTTGATACACAGGATTTGTCCCTCTGTCTTTCGGGTTGAAATGGCATTAATTTAGAAACTAAAAAAAGCAGCTAGTTTATGCAGATCAGATAGTAGGTAACACTGAACTTTCTCCCCCTGAGATTTTGGACCTGTACTATGAGCCCCTGAGATATGGGTTAAATAGCAAAACCCCAAATTGAACCCTGACAGAGATGCCATGAAAGATTATGCCTCCATGTGTATTGTGAGACTAGCAATTCCCCCTTGGTCTATGCCAGTGGTTCTCAGCTCCTGTCCCCAGGACCCACTAACAGGCCAGGATTTGATGATTTCCTTGTTAGAACACGTGTGACTTAATCAATGTGAATGAGCCTCTGATCACCACACCTGTGCTCTAGCAAAGAAATCCCTAAGTCCTGGCCTGTTAGTGGGTCCTGACGACAGGAGCTGAGAACCACTGGTCTATGCCAATAACACAAATAGGAGCAGTCCTTAATTTCAAATGTATTAACAAGCAGCATATTGGTTTATCTTCCTCTCTATTTTTATACCACTGGTATTCAAGGTGTTAAGCAGCTGACAAGTTAACACCATATGTGCTCTTTCAGCAGTTTTCAGTTTGACCACTTGCAGTGTCAGATGATGCATTGCAACTATAGCCTTGTGTTGTGTACCTGCGCTGACTGTGACAGGAGAGTCAGGGTAGAAAATGTGAGGCTGCAGTTGCAATGTGTCATCAGCAAATTCAGT
Source organism: Rhinophrynus dorsalis (assembly GCA_037306005.1). NCBI lineage: Eukaryota > Metazoa > Chordata > Amphibia > Anura > Rhinophrynidae > Rhinophrynus > Rhinophrynus dorsalis. The sequence continues at coordinate 194,183,789 of CM074720.1, read as the reverse complement.
CAGATATTGCAAAAGGCCAAATTCAAAACTTCTTACAAAGAGCATATATGATGTTCACAGACTGACCGTTTAACCCCTTGAGTACCAGAGGAATGTCCAATGCATTGTGCACACATCTGTTGCATAAAAGGAGAAGAAAATAAACCTGTAGTATGCTGTATGTTAAATGGCCCTACAAGTGATTTGTGCAGTCCACTTCTTCGCCATGGTGACCAGTCAGAAAGGGTTTGTTGAGCCCTGGAATATATGATGTGTGCCATTCTGACAGTTAACTTTTGTGATCAGTGGAAAGCACACATACTCGCAGAAGAGAGAGAGAGCAAAATAATCTAAGTGTAGACGTTTATTAAACCAAAAATGTAATATAAATGCACTGCAATACAGTCATAAAATCCTCCTCTTAGAGTAAATGCATATCCAAAGGCCCTTACCTCAATAACCACAGTACCATGTCCCTTTTCCTCCAATTCAGACCCTCTAGCTGTACTGAATGTTCTCTCTTTAGTCCTTATTGTGTTGGTCCCTAGCCTGTAACCCCTACTGAAAATTCTCCTGGTTATTCTTACAGTGGATCAGGCTCCAGCAATACATAGCGGTTGTAGCCAGTTGCAGATGCCCTTATTGGCGGGTACTCTCAAGACTAACAACAAGACTCAAGGAGTTATTTTATTCCTGTTGCAGGAATCACAATTCCCATTATCCTCTGACTATCAAGTTCTGGCTCAAAGAACAATGAAAAAAAACTGCTGTACCTAGGTAAGAAATGCAGGGTGATGGGAGCTCTACATCCTATATAATAATTCACTAATGTACGTTTGTCTGAAGCTGTCATGCGCAGTACAGACTGCCCACTCCATGGCTGATAACGGAGCAGGGAGCTCCGAATTCAGACTGTAGTCCTCTCTGTGCACCCAAGACGGTCTGAATTCGGAGCGCCCCGCTCCGTTATCAGCCGTGGTGCGGGCAGTCTCTACTGCGCACGACTGCACCGCAGCAGTTGCTGCCTGGCACTGTGGCCCGTGTACACGGGCTGTTCAACTAGTAGTCTGATAAAAAAAAAAGAACAAAAAACTTCTGTAACTAGATGAAAAATGCCACTGCAGTCATATTGTTGAACTAGAGATAAGAATGCACTCCAGTTTTCCAAAACTATTCTATGGAACGTGGAGGTGCAGAATGCTTCATGTTTCTGCAGAATAAGATGCATGCAAGTTACTATACTGAGCCCAATCCCTGTACAGGGGCAGCAAGCCTCAAACACAGATACCTTCAGAGGATGCCCTCTCTATGTCATCCACACCCAGTCCTGTGTCAGTATGTGTGGTAGCATGCATTGCCACCCTCCAGTTCAGTAAACCTTTAGTAGGTATTTTGGGGCAGCAGAATTAAGACGTTTCTTGGCATTATAAGTAACAAGTCACTCACCAGTATTGTTCTAGTAAAGACACTGTCTGTATTTGGCAGGAAATTTGTGTAAGACGTGTCTTCTGGCATTTTGGTCAGCACAGAAGGCATTGTCACTGCCAATTGCCTTAGTTTGACATGCAGCCACAGGTCCATTCTCTAGAGCTCATCTGAAAGTAGAGTTATGTATAGTGATCGAGAGTGAGTCATGGTTTGCAGGAACATATTAAAACACTGTTGATATCCTTTAATTTCACACCTGTTACTACATAAATACTCTCAATCTAAAGTTTGTCAGATTATTAAATAGAAAGCCACTAAAGCAGGCAGTTAGGTTTGGGGAGATTCTTTCCTAATTACACTCACACATTAAACTATGCAATTAGGCAAGGTAGGGAAGCTATAGATACCTCCTTTATTCACAACTCACTAGAGTTTCTCTTACAATAGAGGTGCAACAGTATCACTTATTTTCAGTTGCATTATGTTACATTTGAAGTGCCGTGACACAGTGGGCAAGATTCAAATGCTTTTGGCCACAAACATGTTTTTGTTTGTAATAAATCACACATTATTTATTGTTAACTCTCTCATATTATGTGACTGGTTGTCTGCCTTCACTTTATAGTGTCAGTTACTACAAACAATGTAATGCAGATATATCCAATTTAAAAATATTATAGAAACAGAAATACTGTGGTAGGTACAGTTTAGTGCTCCTGGCATCCACTACAGTAGATCCAGTAGACCCTGGTTCTGACTACGGCTTTCTCCTGACCATTCTGTATCTCCAGCCCCTGGTTCTGACTACGGCTTGCTCCTGACCATTCTGAATTTCCAGCCCCTGGTTCTGACTGTGGCTTGCTCCTGACCATTCTGAATCTCCAGCCCCTGGTTCTGACTACGGCTTGCTCCTGACCATTACGAATCTCCAGCCCCTGGTTCTGACTTCAGCCTGCTCCGGACCGTTCTGTATTCTCCTGTCCTTGGCATTAAAGACCCCCATGTCTGTTTCCTGCCTGACCCACTAACCTGGTTTTGAACGGTTCCCAGTGTACTCCTATCCTGGTTGCACCCCGGCTCAACTGAGTTAGAACAATCTGGTTTCGCTACCAGAACCTCGAACTCAGCCTTGGCTGCAGCACAGGAGTACCTGGCACGCTGTCACCGGACTCTAGCTTCACTCTCTAGCTTCACACCCTAGCTTCTGTACCAGTGTTGGCATTACTCGGGTCATCACCCACCGGGTGGTGACAGTTGGAACGGGCCAGCGCCATGGATCTGGCTGAAGCATCGCGTATCGTGGCTAGACTGGACAACCAGGAACAGGTACTGTCCTCCCACGCTGCTCACCTCCAGAGCCTGTAGCGCAAGTTAGACACAGTATTAGAGATGCTACATAACACGGCTTCGCAGACGACTGCTGCTGCCGCTCCTGCGGCTGCAGCCGCTGCTGGCAACTCTGGCGCACGCTCTCCTGGATACTTGCCCCCCCGTATACCCTTGCCAGACAAGTTCTCGGGTCGGCCAACCGAATGTCGAGGATTCCTCAACCAATGTCAGCTGCACTTCCGGACCCTGCCCCAGACATTTTGTACGCACGCCTCCCGGGTCTCCTTCATCATCTCCCTCCTCAAGGGTGAGGCCCTGGCCTGGGCATCCCCACTAGTGGAGCAACAATCTTCCTTGCTGGATGATTCCAACGCCTTCGTTGCTGCTTTCAAGGCCGTTTTTGATGCACCCGGAAGGAGCGCTTTGGCTGAATCAGCTCTATTGAGCCTACGTCAGGGGTCTCGTTCAGTCGGTCAGTACGCGGTGGAGTTCCACACCCTCTCCTAAGAGACTGACTGGAACCAGAGAGCCCTGAAGGCAGCATTCCGGCGTGGTCTTAATGAACGCCTTAAAAACGCTTTGACCTGTCGCGACATTCCCAACGGTCTGGAGGACTTCATATCTCTGTGTTTGGATCTGGAAAGATGCCTGCAGGAACGCCAGTTGGAGCATGACCGTAACAGAAGCCGTTCTGCACCAGTCAGGTCCCTGGCAGAGGGACTCACTGTGACCGAGACACCGATGGAGATAGGGGGAGTCACCAGACTGATGGATGCGGAAAGAAAAAGACGCCGGGCTTTGGGTCTGTGTCTGTACTGTGGGCAGGCAGGCCACATGCTGCGTCAGTGTCCCATCCTTCCAGGAAAAGATACAGCTTAGCCGATTCTCGAGGCAGTCAGCTAAGCCATTCCTGCCAGTCTCCCCATAGCCGCTCCAGGTTGTTCCTTCCCGTGACTATTCAGTGGAACACCGGGACAGTGACTACTGACGCCTTTATCGATTACGGTGCCGCCGGGCTGTTTGTGGATAGCACCTGGGCCCAGACCCATGGTGTGCCATGCAGGAGCAAGAGGCAGCCCCTGCTGGTGTCCTCATTGGACGGTGGACCCCTAGGTACTGGACAGATCACATAGGAGACAGAGGTCCTCCGACTTACTACCGGAGTCCTACACACTGAACACGTGATCTTGGACCTGGTATCCTCCCCGTTTGCTCCTTTCGTCCTGGGGCTCCCCTGGCTTCAGTGTCACAACCCCTTTTTTGACTGGAGGTCTGGCGATCTCACTAAGTGGAGTGAGTCCTGTTTCCTGACATGCCTTCCTGCGTCTCCCGTGTCTCCGCACCTGTCTGTTTCTGCTTCCTTGAGTCAGCATGATATACTACCCGCTGTTTACCACGACTTTGGTGATGTCTTCTCTAAAAGCCATGCCAAACGCCTTCCTCCACACCGTCCCTATGATTGCCCGATTGATCTCCTGCCCAGCTCCCATCCACCCAGAGGAAGAACGTTTCTGCTCTCCCCTCTGGAGATGAAAGCCCTCGCCACCTACATTCAAGACAACTTGGCCAGAGGCTTTATCCGTCCATCCACTTCACCCGCTGGAGCGGGGTTCTTCTTCGTGAGCAAAAAAGACGGTTCGCTCTGCCCATGCGTGGACTACCGCGGCCTAAATCGTATTACTATTAAGAAAAAGTACCCTTTGCCTCTCATCCCCGAGCTGTTTGACCTTGTCCGTGGGGCCAACTGGTTCATGAAACTGGACTTGAGGGGGCTTACAATATGATCTGTATCAGGCTGGGAGACGAGTGGAAGACGGCCTTCAACACACGATATGGGCACTACGAATATCTGGTTATGCCCTTTGGGCTCTGTAACACCCCGGCTGTCTTCCAGGCCTTCGTAAATGATGTCTTCCAGGACATGCTCACCTCTCACGTCGTGGTATATCTGGACGATATCCTTGTGTTCTCTTCCACCCTATCACAGCACCGACTTCATGTTAAATCAGTGCTCCAACGGCTCCGTGAAAATGGTCTGTATGCCAAACTGGAGAAATGTGAATTTGAGAAGACCAGTCTTCCTTTCCTGGGGTACATTGTCTCCAGCTCTGGCCTCGAAATGGATCCTGGCAAACTCACAGCAGTCACTAAGTGGCCTCAACCCAAGGACCTGAAGGCAGTACAACGTTTCCTAGGGTTCGCCAACTATTACAGGAGATTCATCCATAACTACGCAACCCTAGTGGCGCCCCTAACCGCTCTTACTAAGAAAGGAGCCGATCCACGGAACTGGTCCCAAGAAGCCCTGACTGCCTTTGAAACACTCAAAACTGCATTCACCACCGCTCCTTTACTCCGATATCCGGACATCACCCGTCCTTTCCTCCTTGAAGTGGATGCATCCGAACTCGGAATAGGTGCTGTCTTGTCTCAAAGGGATCCCATTACCAATGCTCTACTCCCCTGCTCCTCTCTCTCCCGGCAACTAACACCGGCTGAGAGAAATTATGACGTGGGTAACCGTGAGCTGCTCGCCATGAAGGTAGCCATAGAGGAATGGTGTCATACAGGAGGGGTCTGGTATTCCCTTCACTATCTATACCGATCACAAGAACCTTCAGTACCTAGAGTCTGCTAAATGGCTCACAGCCCGCCAAGCCCGTTGGGCCCTCTTTTTCTCCCGGTTCCAGTTCATTGTGACATACATTCCGGCCACCAAGAATGTTAAAGCTGATGCTCTGTCCTGCCTGTACTCCGTTCCTGTCTCCTGCGATCCACCCAAACTCATCCTGTCATCCCACACAGTTCTCTCTGCATTGTCTACTGCCACGCTGTCCAGAATCCAACAGGCTCAGACCAATGTAGATCCATCTTATCCATCTGGACGTTTGTTCGTGCCCGTACAACACCGGGTCGAGGTTCTTCTTTGGGCTCATCAATCACCCACTGCTGGACATCCAGGGATTGTCCGCACCACCGACTTGGTACAAAGTCAGTTCTGGTGGCCCTCATTACGACACGATGTGAAGGATTTTGTTCAAGGTTGCCACCACTGTGCCAGACACAAGCTATCCAAGTCCAAGCCATCTGGTCTCTTACAACCACTTCCTGTGCCTTCCTCTCCATGGACACACATTGCTATGGACGCTGTGGTGGATCTACCACCTTCTAGACGTAATACAGTCATTTTGGTCGTTGTGGATCGCTTCTCTCGACAGGCACACTTCATCCCTCTGCCGAAATTGCCTTCCTCCCAACAGTTGGCTGATATCTTCCTCTGAGACGTGTTCCGGCTCCACGGCCTTCCCCTTCAAGTAGTGTAGGACGGGGCAGTCAATTCACTTCTCGATTCTGGAGGGCTTTTTGTGCCAGCTTAGGCATCGGTGTGCATCTATCGACCGCTTACCATCTGCAGTCCAACGGCCAGACAGAAAGGACCAACCAGGCACTCAGGCAATACCTGCATCTGTTTGTGGAACCTCTCCAGGACAACTGGACCGATCTCCTGCCATTAGCAGAGTTTGCCTTCAATAGCTGCCATCACGAATCGCTCCAGTGCTCTCCTTTCTTTGCTGCTGGTGGGTACAATCCAGCATCTCTTCCTCTCTCTTCTTCTTCTGGTGTTCCCGCTGTGGATAAGCACCTGGATGACCTTGAGACTCACTGGCGCCGCGTTTGTTCTCAGCTGGTGACTGCAGCTGCTCAGTATAAAACAGCGGCCGATCGGAGACGGGTACCCAGCCCTGCTTATGCTGTGGGCAACAAGGTGTGGCTCTCCACTAAGAACCTATGCCTTCGGCAGCCCTCTGCCAAGTTCGGGCCATTCTACGTCGGACCCTTCCGGACCCGCTCACAGATCTCTCTGGAGACGTTCACCTTGGACCTGCCACCGTCCATGCGGATACCCGATACATTCCATGTGTCTCTGCTAAAGCCTCTTGTTCAAACCAGATACTCTCCTCAGACCACTGGCAGTTCACGTGGACAGTCATGAAGAGTACCTCGTCCGGAAGATCCTTGACTCCCGCCTTGTTCGGGGTTCCCTCCAGTACTTCGTGGATTGGAAGTGTTACGGCCCGGAGGAGCGGTCCTGGGTTCCTGTCCGTTACCTACATGCCCCGGCTCTGAGGAGGGCGTTTCATCGCACACATCCATCCAAACCTGGTCGTCCGAGGGCCTCCTGTTGAGGGGGGGGCGGTGTCACTGCTTCCTCCCCGCCAGCCAGCCGCTTCTCGCTCGTGGCGGGTTGTTTTCTTCCGGGTTGCAGTGGCTGGCCGGTCGCGCATGCGCAGGACGTCGCGGTCCTCCTTCTGGCATCTGCGCATGCACCCGGCTCCACTGGTCTTTCGCTAGCCTCCGCCTATCACATAGGGTTCCTTGGCGAGCCCCTCTCCTCACCCACTCCTGTTGGCTACATCTAGTATTTGAACGGGCTACTCCAAGCATAGAGTGCCCATTCCTCGTGCTCTGTTAACCTGTATTGAGAATTTTGCAGTTGCTTATCTTTCTGGTTCTGACTACAGCTTGCTCCTGACCATCCTGAAATCTCCAGCCCCTGGTTCTGACTACGGCTTGCTCCTGACCATTCTGTATTTCCAGACCCTGGTTCTGACTACAGTTGCTCCTGACCATTCTGAATTTCCAGCCCCTGGTTCTGACTACGGCTTGCTCCTGACCATTCTGAATCTCCAGCCCCTGGTTCTGACTTCAGCCTGCTCCGGACCGTTCTGTATTCTCCTGTCCTTGGCATTAAAGACCCCCCTGTCTGTTTCCTGCCTGACCCACTGACCTGGTTTTGAACGGTTCCCAGGGTACTCCTATCCTGGTTGCACCCCTGCTCAACTGGGGTGGAACAATCTGGTTTCACGACCAGCACCTCTAACTCAGCTTTGGCTGCAGCACAGGAGTACATGGCATGCCGTCACTGAACTCTAGCTTCGCTCTCTAGCTTCGCAGCCTAGCTTCTGTACCAGTGTCGGCATCACTCGGGTCATTACCCACTGGGTGGTGACAATTACTAAGTGTCACCTAAATGGAACACACTAGATTAAACTATTCCTATTGTCCCTTAATTTGTGCCGGGATTGTCCACCGTCTTTGCAAACAAATTATATTAAGCATACAATATTAAGTATACAAAAAAAAGGTGAAATTACTCTCGTTGTATATAGAGTGTCAAGTCACCAAAACCGTAGTATGAGATCCGCTTGTTCACAAAAAAATGGGAAAATAACGGAAAAAGAATTGCTGGTAGACAAATGAAAAGTTATCAGTTAGTGGGATACCTTCATAAAAGGTAACCTCCTAAAAAGTTAGAACAGGCTACTTTGTCAGCTGGCATTGTCTCCAGCATTTGCCTGAGACCCTTTTCACCAACAAGGCTTTGTAAGGCTATGAGCAAGGTGAACAAAGCCAGCACACTTAAATCGTAAGGGTCCAATCAACACCATTCAGCTAGGTGTATCCCAAATAATACATCAAAACACATCTGTCAGTCATCCATATGAACCAATTATCTGCATTCCTATATGAATACATAGAGATTTATACAAGATATAAATGGAATATATAAATAAAGTCAATAAGTAAAAACCGGTGCTGCCAATTCAAAGTACCATCTTTCTATCATATATCAGTGAGAATTAAAGTAAAAAAATAAATGAAGAAATTAAATAATAAATACACAATGTTTAAATATTTTCCAAATTTTTTCCACATATGTTTATCTAATAGGATGTATCATTTATTTGCAAAGACCCCAACAATCCCTTTAACAAATTAATGGACTATAGAATAGTTTAACCTAGAGTGTTCTTTTTATGTGCCAGTTAATGATAGGAGCTGCCCTCCAGATTAGTTTTGGTATGGGTCTGGTGATACTCATATCTAACACCTATATTATTTGTTGCTAAGATATAAAAAATTGTATTTTCATATACTCGTAATTTAAAAAATGTTTTTTGTAAGATGTGATTTTACACTATTATCACAGTAACTCAACTTTTTGTTTCATATATTTGGGAGAATATAATGTGTTTTTAACATGATTTTATCGCTATATGGTTAATAAAAGTTATTTTTTAATTACTTTCACCATTGGCAACATAATCCTCTATGCTCAGACTGACATCACACCATACAGTGCCCTGTCAAATATCTTTGTATTTTTGCATAATGTTTTTTTTGCCTTTCTTTTTTAGATTAAAAAAATAAGATATTGGTGCATGGCTGCAGGAGAGAATCCTTAACTCTGTGCTCTGGTTCTTATTTTCTTTCTCTGTAATGCTAAAACTAATGTTGCTTTGATTAGAGCAAAAACATTTTATGAACTGTTGAGAGCACAATGTATTTACTTATTTCAAAATGAGTATAGTAAGTGAGGATATCTCACTTAGATCCTTCAGGAGGATACAGAACCTGTAGAGCCTATTTTCAGATGAAAAGGTTATTATTAATGTTCAAGAGAACACATGGCTCTCCCTTTTGAGAGAATCTAAATCATGCTGGAACTCTAATAACTTTGAAAAATACATTTCAAAATCCATGATACCTAGGTGTCTTAGAATTAAACTTCATCCCTCCTTTTTCCCAGATTCAAATTTAAAGGAAAAGTGGAAGCAAAATTTGTACAAATGTTCTCTGCAATGTATGCAGTTGCTAATACAATATGAAAAAGATACTCTCATCAAATTACAGACAGAAATTAAAACTATTAGCGACAAACTTAAAGAATTTCGATAATTAAAGTTTTAGAAAAAGGCCTATCTTTTGTCCCCTAAGGAACAATTTGGACATCTTAAATATCTTTGTTTTTTGTTAGAGAAGGTCTACTAAAAAAATACTTTCATAAAGAGAATGAGGATATCTGTAATCTAACACAATGTTAACAAGAAACATTAGATAATCTATTACGTCTTTTGGAGGAAAATAGCATAGAGGAAGGTATGTTTCCCTCTAAGGCTGATTGTCGTGAAGACATTCAAATCAAATCTACATTTACACCACCAATTAATATTAGTCACACTATAAGCAAATGTTTTCATGTGATAAGCAGATAAATGTGTGCTATAAAAACACAAGACCTTCTATGGATAACTAATATTAAGAAACAATTGGCCTTAAAAGAGATGCAGCAATAGGATGGAGTTATCAAACCCATGAATAAGCTTGGTAATATAGTGATTTGGCAAACTGACCTTTATTATGAAAGAAGCTTTCAGACAATTATTAGAGCCTGTCTGCTCTAACAGATTATTCTCTGACCCTACTCAGAAATTTGTTGTGAGCTAAAATAAACTATTACAAGAAGCTAAGAATCATCGGGTTATAAGTGAGAGGGAATTTAAATTCATGTGTATATCATCTCCGAAAGTTACATCTTATGACTTTTTACTTACTTTAAAAAGTACCAAAGACCATAAAAAAGCCCATGATGCCCAATAGTGTCTGGAATATACCGTTTATATCATCAATCCTCTAAATACATTGATTTATGCCTCACAAAGATATTGAAACATCTTTACCATCACATGTTATAGATACTATGCAAGTCCTCTCAAGACCTGATAACATACAGATTAATGATTAAATGTTTTTAGTAACTTATGATGTTGAGGCATTATACACCATTACTGACCACAAAAGAGGCTGTAATCAGTACAATATTTCTTAGATATGTAATCTATAAAAATGACTGATCCTATCAATTTTCATAATTAAGTTACTGTATTTTATTATACTTACAATGATTTAACCTTTGATAAATTGTTTTTGCAAATTAGGGGTACTGCTATGGGGCTAGCTTGTGCTTCCACCCACGCAATTGGAATTTATTGGAATATTAAATACTAATGATTTAAATATAAAACTCACTTAACAGATTGAGTATCAAGAAATAACATTTCTGGACATAGAGCCATCCTGTTCCTCATATTGTATTTATTGTGATTGACCTTTTTCATAAACCAACCACAACGACCAGCCTCCTGCATAACCAAAGTGTACATCCTCATGAGTCAAGTAATACCTTGCCAGTTGGGGAATTCCTTAGAATTTGTAGGCATTGCTCCACTTTATCAGATTTAAACAGTGTTCTGAAGAATTGAGAATATGGCAGATACAAAGAGGGTATTCCAAAAGATCCATTACACGTGCCTATAATAAAGCACTTAGAACAGAGAGACACATTTTGTTGATTCCTAAAGCTCATAAAAATTTAAATGAAGAAAATACATTATATTGCTACATTTGGATGCAACAAGGGATACGTAAACTATATTATCACTATGAATTGGGATATCCTGTTATCAGATCCTTTTTTGCAGGACTTCATAGAAGAGAAATCTTCATTCAGCTGTAGAAGAAATAAGAATCTAGGTGACATTCTTACATTTGGTGTCCTAGTTTTATTACTTGCGACACAAGTAATGTTTTGCCTTCAATTCCCATGCAATCTGAAATACATTGGTAAGACTTTGAGAAAACTTGGTGTCAGAATTGGAGAACACATTAGCACCATCAGAAATGCTCCTGTACATTTTAGGATTAAAACACGTGTTCTGTCAACAGTTGTGAAGCATAATGCCAATCCTAAAGGATTGCAATACTTGGGACTGCAAGAGGTAAAATTGGGTATATACTTAAGGACATATAGAGCAACTTTTACTTCAGAAAGAATTTCTTTGGATACATCTGATGAATAGTATTTATTAATTTGGCTTAAATGAAAACAACAGTTTGAGTGTCTTTCTTTAAAAGTTTGTTGAAATGAGTTTCCTTTACATGTGGAATTTTAGTATCCTCAGTAAGGAATGCCATTAATTCCCTTTGATAATCCTGGATCTTATTAATTATGATTAAACTATTGTATAAGTATACTGGAAATGTATTACTTATTAATATCTGGATATTAATATTGTCTTTGATATTTATATAATGGAATAGATTTATTTACATGTGTTATCAGACACACTTTTTATTTTATAGCTTCTTTTTTTATTTTTCATTTTTTTATTTAATTCATTATGTTCAACACTTATATAGCTTTAGCAATTCATTTATATTTCATGATTATTGTATTAAATTACTCATTACTATTGAGTTTCCTGAGTCACTTAATCTATTTCTTTCATCTACATTATTATTTGATTTTTATAATTCACATTTTTTTCCACAACCCTTAGTACATTTATCATTTCATTTTTTTCATTTATTTTTTGTGTTAATTCTCACAGATCTATGATGGAAAGATGGCACTTTGAATTGCCAACACTAGTTCATGTTTTTACTTAAACACATTATTATTGGTCTTTATTTAAATATTCCATTTATATCTTGTATGTATTTCTATGTATGATCGGTTCATCTGGATGACTGACAGATGAGTTAAGACATATCATTTGGGATACTCCCAGCTGAATGGCATTTCTTGGACACTTAAGATTTAAATGTGCCAGCTTCGTTCACCGTGTATCACGGTGCCCGTGCTTTGCTGGCGACATTCTGACAAGCGCTACTTCCTGATACACTTTTAATGGCTAACGTTATGTTGCTCCTCCCTATGACAGCCCTTAAATACTCAGCCCTGTCATTTATGCAGTGCCCTTTTGTGGTGTTCCCGTTGCTGGCGCTTGTTCCGTTATTTCGTATGATTCCTGTGTATGACCCGGACTGACTACTCTGCCTGTTTACGTTCCTGCTCTGTTACCGACCCGTATTGGCAGATGTTCCTCCTCTATGTACCGACCTGGCTTGGCTGACATTCCTGCTCCATGTACCGACCCGGCTTGGCTGACGTTCCTGCTCTGTGTACCGACCTGGCTTGGCTTACGTTCCTGCTCTGTGTATCTCATCCCGGTTCGCACTCCTTCCGGTGATCTGGTTTGGGGCTGTAGTCCGGTACACTCTCTGTCTTGTACAGACCTCCGGTTGCCTCGGTTACTGCTCAGGCAGTTCTCACTGTGACTCAGCCACCCAATAGTGCCTTGTCCTCTGTCACTCCGGTGTGGAGATATTTCTGGTTGCACCACGGTACACTTGGCCTGTTTACTGCCCTTTACCTGAGGTTGGGTTACTCTTGGGTGCCTCAGTCCGTCTATACGATCTGGCAGTTTGTTCTCAGGTCGGAGCGTTCGTTAACACCTTGCGGGGCGGTGCTGTGCACTTGGTTCACAGACTATTGCAGTCTCGGTTTGGCGTTACTTCACCTTCTACCTCTGTTGTTCCAGTAGCCAGTCACGTATCCAGATCTCCGCTTGCTCCTATGTGGCTACAGTCGTTATTGTGTCACTCTCTGCGTGGAGAGTGTCCTGTGGGCCTTCCGCTATTAGGACCTATCAGCTATTCCTGGCCTAACAGTACCATTCTGCCATTGTCTTACTGAATCATACAAACTGTAACCTGACCATTGTCAGTATTGTTATTATCACATACTGGACCCATGTGGGTTATTGACATCACTGTAACCTATCCTGTGTCAGTATTATATTGTATCTATATGTTGGACCTGCGAGGGTTATTATTATTCTGTGTGGTTTAATAAAACTGTGTTTTACCAAAACATTCCGTCTCTGAGTGTACATAAAACTGTTACACCGTGCTCATAGACTTTGGTAAAGCCTTGTTGGTGAAATGTGCTCAGGCAAATGCTGGAAACAGTGCAGGCTAACACAGTAGCATGTTCTAACTTAATGATACTTTTTTGAAGATACCATTTATGAGGTTATACCACTAATCGATAACTTTTCATTTGTCTACGAGCAATTCTTTTTTCTTTTATCTGAAACATTAATTTTCCCAGTTTTTTTGTGAACAAGTGTATATCATACTAAGGTTTTGGTGACTTCATACTCTATATGCAATGGGGTGTAATTTCCCCTTTTTTATGTGTACTTACGATCACTTTTTTGTTATATTGTTACTTAATTGTATAACTTTGTTTATCTCAAGGTATCACTTATTTGCAAAGACCCCAACGATACTGATGGAAAATTAGGTCACAGTTAGTGGTAGGAGCTCCTCATCGGGTTTGTTTTGGTACAGGTCTGGTGATACTCCTATCAAACACCTATATGCTTTATTATTAAGATATAACAATTTTTTATATTCTTATACACAGAATTGTGGTTTTTTTTTTTTTTTTTAATATGTGATTTACACTATTAGTACAGTAACTCAACTTTTTGTTTATATATATATATATATATATATATATATATATATATATATATATGGGAAAATATAATGTGGTTTGTATCTTTATATGGTTAATAAAATTTATATTTTAATTACTTTCACCATTGACGGCATACTCTTCTAAGCTCTTATTTACTTCACACCACATAGTGCCCTGTCAGATATCTTTGTATTTTTGCAAAATGTTGTTTTGGCTTTCCTTTTGATGTTTGTTATTTTTTACAATAATGTTAGTGCAAGCATGTCCTGTTTTAAATAATGTAAATGTGGTATGTTAACTTATGTCCTTGGGGTACCATTTTTATGTGTAGAGAAATTCATTAGTTTTCAAAAATTATATTTTCTTTTTAGAGGTGGAAGTGAGAAAAGAAAATGGTTTTTGGTTGTTTTAACAATCCATTTAGTGTAGGTATGTGTTATTTCAAATAATATAAGAAAATAAAAAAGGTTGTTGTTGTAGGTTGTTTTGTTCTCTTACATCCACTAAATTAAGTCCTCCAATACCAATGTGGTTGTCACGCTTGCTGGTTTTCTATTTTTTCTAAACCTGTTCCCTCCTTGTCTCTTATTGGACTCCTCCTCTCATTTCCTATTGGTGTGGTCTAATTTATATGCTGCTCAGACAGTACTATGGCTGCCCAATTATTCGGGTTTGTTTCTTGACCAGATTTTGTTGCAGTTCGACCTTGGCTTGTATTATTTTTTTAATTGTCCTCCTGGTTCTTTATTCTTTGGCTTACGTTTACTGACTACTGATTTTGCTTATTTCTGATACTCCTTATGCTTCTGGTGACCTTGGGTTGATCTGACTGTTCTGCTGCTTGGCTCCTTTATATCAACAGGTACGTTCATATCTAGGGCCTTTGGGCCTGGGAGATATATTGAACTCACTATTATATCTGTGTTCCCTGATCACTCTCTGATCCAGGATACTGTCGCTTCTTATTGTATTTCCCTGCTCACACTCTATTGCTACCTTTGACTTTGGTATTTGCGTCTGTCCACTTGACAGTGTCACATCTCTCAGTAGTCCCATCTCTCTGAGTTGCAGGGTGACCAACTATAGCAGGAGTCTGGGCCTAGGTGTCGGAGTTTGCCAGGGTGAATCATTGTTATCCTCCAGGGTTTTTCATTTATCCTCTATTGGTATACCCTATATGATTTTGGGTTCCAGTTTGGTACAAGTCATATGGTCACTTATTGATCACTAGGCAGTGGTAGTGTCCTGCTCTGTTGTATCTGTTGGGATTACAAGAGTTTGTCGAACCTAGTCATTCCTAGTCATTTTAGTAATACTTGCTTACACTGCCAGTCGTAGTATTATTTCCTTGCTCTTTGTCAGGTAGTCTTCGGCTACCTTTCCTAAAGTGTCCTTTCTGACATTGATTTTCTGATTTTAGCTTTTTAAGGTGTTCATCTGTTACCTGCTCTCTGGGTTCTCCTTATACCTTATGGAGGGAGATTTGACTTGGGCTTTTCTTATCTCGTCTAGGAGTCTCAGGGTGCTTTACATCCTGGTCAGGGTCCCAGCTCAACTGATCGGACATCTGGCTTCACTGCCAGCACCTTTAAATTCTGGCTGGAGTGCAGCAAGGGATTAGGTTGATCATCGCCATTCCCGAGCATTATACGCAAGCTTCTGTTTCAGACTACCTAGTTGTTTCCTGACAGAATAATCAGGCCAGGCCATATAGATCCTGCAGATTTGGCTAGATTGGTAGCCAGACAGGATCAGCAAGATCATATCCTCATCTCTCATGAAGGGTATCTTTGTTGCCTAGAGAGATAGATGGATGCCATCCTACTGATATTACTGAACAATTTCTTACAACGTTCCAGCTAGTGTTCGATTTTCCAGGATGGAAACCAGTGACAAAGGTTTCTCTCTTGGATCTTTGTCAGGGGAGTAAAACTGTCAGCAATTATGCTATAGAATTTTGTACATTGGCGCACAAAACTGATTGTAATCGGGGAGCCATAAAGGCAGCCTTTTAGAGAGGCTTGGGAGAAAAAATTAAAGATGCATTAACGTGCAAAGAATTACTGGAATCACTGGAAGAACATATATGTCTCTGATTAGAACTCGACAGACGGAAACAGAACTGGAAAGAGATACTTGCAGGAGACAGAGGAATGTTTTCCCCCCATCCCATCCCTTCAGAATCATCCTCACTGGAAGAACCAATAGAGGTTGGGGAATTACCAAACTTCACAAAAAAGTATATAGTTAGTCTAAGCGCTAAATACCACAAACTTTATGTTACCAATACTACCAGTCCAAATATATATCTAGAAAAGAGTCCAAACGAAGAAATAAAGACTTCTATGGATGAGGTTCTGCTCCTGGAATGGATCCTCTGACACCTCAGCTCCCCACGTTCATGTAAGAAAACAAAGCAAAAAAAGAAGTGTAGACTGTCAATATATAGATTGTCACCTCTTATTGTGGCCAGTGGGTCTACTCGCTTGTTCTAGAGGCATATACTGGACTCTCAGTATAATCACATTCACTGGGTAACCCCCAGTGCAGGTATCTGTGAGACGCGTTCCATGTTCTTGTCCTCCGGCTCTTGAAACAGGATCTATTTTCCAACTGGAGGGAATTACCCCTGAGGAAGTGGCTTTTAGCTACGCAATGCGTAGGGCAGAATACGTGTTTTAATCATTAATTATTTTTTTGTTGGACTCTGCGGACTTTAGACATCTGTATTTACCCAGTGAATGTGATTATACTGAGAGGCTAGTATATGCCTCTGGAACAAGTGAGTAGATATCACGGTGCCCGTGATTGGTGCTATACACTGTCTATCACCTGCAGGGGGCTCCCATTGGCTGCCTATTGTCTGCCCGCCTCTCATTGCCTATTTAAACTTAGCTTGGGCACCCTTTGGTGGCCCTTTCGTGGTGTCTCTGACAGTACCTTTCTGTCCTTCATGTCATGCTGTTTGGGCCTGTTCCAGCGTTCCAGTGTCCTGAGCTACAGAGTCCTGAGTTCCAGTGTTCCAGTGCTAGAGTTCCAGAGTCCCTGAGTCCACCTGTTCCTGTACCAGTCTGTTTGTCACGCCAGTCGGTTTTCTCCGTGACTGCTGACGTTCCGTTTGTGCCGTACAGCTTAGTTCCGGTTGTTCGTCTGTGCAGCGGTGCTAGCTGTGCTCCACCTCAGCCTGGTCTCAGTATTCCCTTCCTGTAGTCGCTGTGGCGACATTGCTCTCTCTATTCGCTCCGGAGATATTTTCACCCTGTCGATCCAGCGTGCGGACGCTGGTTAACTCCATTTAATCTGGTGACTTCCTATACTGTTGGTCCCAACGTGCGGATGCTGGTTAACTCCATTAAACCTGGTGGCTTCCTATATTGTTGGTCCCAGCGTGCGGACGCTGGTTAACTCCATTAAACCTGGTGGCTTCCTATACTGTTGGTCCCAGCGTGCGGACGCTGGTTAACTCCATTAAACCTGGTGGCTTCCTATACTGTTGGTCCCAGCGTGCGGACGCTGGTTAACTCCATTAAACCTGGTGGCTTCCTATATTGTTGGTCCCAGCGTGCGGACGCTGGTTAACTCCATTAACCTGGTGGCTTCCTATACTGTTGGTCCCAGCGTGCGGACGCTGGTTAACTCCATTAAACCTGGTGGCTTCCTATACTGTTGGTCCCAGCGTGCGGACGCTGGTTAACTCCATTAACCTGGTGGCTTCCTATACTGTTGGTCCCAGCGTGCGGACGCTGGTTTACTCCATTAAACCTGGTGATTTCCTATCCTGTGGTCCCAGCGTGCGGACGCTGGTTTACTCCATTAAACCTGGTGCTTTCCAATACTTCTAGTCCCAGCATGCGGACGCTGGTTTGCTCCATACTGCAGTTAAGTGCTGTTGGTCCGAGTTCCTGTCATTGTCTCTTGACAACAATTGGCACCTGTTGGTCTCCTCCATTGGGGCTGCCCTGCCCGGTATTGGTGAGGCCGGTAGAACCGGTACATTCCATCTCACGGTTGCCTTACCAGGTATTGGCAGGGCCGGTAGAGCCTCTCCACAGTGTTCCTTAAGGCTGCCTTGCCCGGTATTGGTAGGGCCGGTAGAACCGGTACATTCCATCTCACGGTATCACGGTGCCCGTGATTGGTGCTGTTCAGTGCCAGTCACTTGCATAGTATCAGGATTGGCTGTCTGTGATTAGCCCTCCTCACACAGCCTTTTTAAACCCAGGCTGAGCACTTCCAGGTTGCCCTTTCGTGGTGTTTCTGACTCCACTCTGCCTGACCTGCTTGTCAGGCTTCTGGGCATGTTCCTGCTGTTCCTGCTGTACTTGCTGATCCTGTGTTCCAGTGTTCCAGTGCTCCTGTATGCTAGTGTTCCTGTGTTCCAGAGTTCCAGTGTTCCTGCGTTCCAGCACCTCACGGGTTAATCTTACTGAGTTCCAGTGTTCCTGTGTTCCAGCACCTCGCGGGTTAATCTCACTGAGTTCCTGAATCTCCTGCTCCAGCCGTCGCTCTGGCGACATTGTTCTTCTCGCTGCTGATCTTACTTTGTTGGTTTACTCCACTAAACCTGGTTGCGATATACATTGTTAGTCCCAGCGTGCGGACGCTGGTTTACTCCACTAAACCTGGTTGCAATATACATTGTTGGTCTCAGCGTGCGGACGCTGGTTTACTCCACTAAACCTGGTTGCAATATACATTGTTGGTCTCAGCGTGCGGACGCTGGTTTACTCCACTAAGCCTGGTTGCTATATACATTGTTGGTCCCAGCGTGCGGACGCTGGTTTACTCCACTAAACCTGGTTGCTATATACATTGTTGGTCCCAGCGTGTGGACGCTGGTTTACTCCACTAAACCGGTTACGAGATACATTATTGGCTCCAGCGTGCGGACGCTGGTTTGCTCCACTAAACCTGGTTGCGATATACGTTGTTGGTCCCAGCGTGCGGACGCTGGTTTACTCCACTAAACCTGGTTGCGATATACATTGTTGGTTCCAGCGTGCGGTCGCTGGTTTGCTCCATTAAACCTGGTGGCGCTATTACTATTAGTCCCAACGTGCAGACGTTGGTTTGCTCCTGAACATCCAGTACTGTGGTCAGTCGCTGTCCACTTCCTTGCAGTAGTCTGAGTATCCCTGGCAATAGACTCCTGCTGAGTAAGACCTCTATACTTAAGTTCTATGCTGTCTTAGTCATCTGACAGCTGGTCTTCTCGCTCAGGCTGCCCTGCCCGGTATTGGCAGGGCCGGTAGAGCCTACTCCAGTACTCCTTTGGGCTGCCCTGCCCGGTATTGGTAAGGCCGGTAGAACCTTGTAATTCACCATCTTTAAGGTTGCCTTACCCGGTATTGGCAGGGCCGGTAGAGCCTACATTCAGCATTCCGTAAGGGCTGCCTTGCCCGGTATTGGTAAGGCCTGTAGAACCGGTATATGTCATCTCACGGTTGCCTTACCCGGTATAGGCAAGGCCGGTAGAGCCTGTCATTAAAACTGTCACTTGGGTTGCCTTGCCCGGTATTTAGGCAAGGCCGGTAGAACCTATGATGTGTTATATTACTGTTGTATGTTATGTATGTTTACCCTACGGGGACTGCCTTTAACTTTTAATAAAGTTAAGTTATTTTCCCAAACCTTAAGTCTGAGAGTCTTCAAATCCGTGACACACGGTTGCCTTACCAGGTATTGGCAGGGCCGGTAGAGCCTACCCGCAGCATTTCCTGAGGCTGCCTTGCCCGGTATTGGTAAGGTCGGTAGATCCGGTATATTCCATCTCACGGTTGCCTTACCTGGTATTGGCAAGGCCGTAGAGCCTGCTATTGCTATTCGTTATAGCCGCCTGGGTTGCCTTGCCCGGTATTACTGGCAAGGCCGGTAGAACCTGTTCTATTTATCTGTTGCTGATTATACTGTATGTATGTGTATGTGAACCCTATGGGGATTGCCTTAACTTTTCAATAAAGTTATGTTTTTACCTAAATCTTTTGTCTGAGTGTCGTAACAAACCGTGACAGTACGAAAGGGCCATGATCTCAGACACTAAGAGTGATGGTAATACGCAGAATATCCATTGGAGGATGGATATGCACGAGCAATGTTTGGATCAGTTGGCAGTTGCTATCCAAACTATTCTTGAATGCACGGTACTTGCTGATAAGTCCGGTTCCAACCCGGTAGTCTCGCCTAGTCAGACACCGGAGAATGATACTAGGGCCCCTGGGGCAGCAATGAAAGGGTTAACGGCTTCTGCACCCTTGCCGCTAAGATATGATGGGGACCCCCAACTTTGCAGAGGGTTCATCAATCAGCTTGAAATTTTTATGGAATTGACGGCACATTCATTTCCTAATGATCGCGGCAAGGTTGGGTTCATGATATCCTTGCTGACTGGTAGAGCATTGGCTTGGGCTAACCCACTGTGGTAAAATGCTAAACCTTGCACTAAGAATTTCTGTGAATTTGTGCAATCCTTTCGGAGAGTATTCGAGCCTCCTGGTAGAACCACCTCTGCTGCTAAACGTCTTATGGAGATACAACAGGGCAGGCGCACGGTGGGCGATTATGCCATCGAATTTCGCACCTTGGCAGCAGAGGTAGGATGGAATAACGAGGCTCTGTTGGCAGCATTTGCCCAAGGCTTGAGTGACCAGATTAAAGATGAAATTGCAGCAAAAGATTTGCCTACCGATCTTGATGATTATATTGAATATGTTATTCTAATTGACTCCAGAATACGGGAGAGAGTAACTGCCAGAGATCGTAAAATACGATCTAAGAATAATGGGTCTAGTAACACATTTTTCCCACCCACCCCTCCCTTGGCATCTAAACTTAGTGTACCAGTACAGGAACCAGGGGAACCTATGCAAGTGGGTTTCACTAGGTTAACCAAGGAGGAAAGAACATATCGCAGGAAACAAGGGTTGTGTTTATACTGCTGTAAAAATGGGCACCTGTTAAGATCTTGTCCGATACATCCGGGAAACGAACACACCTAGGGTACCTTGGGGGACAGGCCCTAGGTGGTGTGCAATTGTCCCCAATGATTGGCGCACTTAAACCCACCATACAGGTAGTATTGTCTTGGGCACAGCGCTCGGTGGAGGTTTTGGCCCTAGTCGATTCTGGTGCAGCTGGGTATTTTATGGATAATACCTTTGCTGAATTGCTCTCTCTATTCGCTCCGGCGATATTTTCACCCTGTCGATCCAGCGTGCGGACGCTGGTTTACTCCATTTAATCTGGTGGCTTCCTATACTGTTGGTCCCAGCGTGCGGATGCTGGTTAGCTCCATTTAATCTGGTGGCTTCCTATACTGTTGGTCCGAGTGTGCGGACGCTGGTTAACTCCATTAAACCTGGTGGCTTCCTATATTGTTGGTCCCAGCGTGCGGACGCTGGTTAACTCCATTAAATCTGGTGGCTTCCTATACTGTTGGTCCCAGCGTGCGGACGCTGGTTAACTCCATTAAACCTGGTGGCTTCCTATACTGTTGGTCCCAGCGTGCGGACGCTGGTTAACTCCATTAAACCTGGGCGCTTCCTATACTGTTGGTCCCAGCGTGCGGACGCTGGTTAACTCCATTAACCTGGTGGCTTCCTATACTGTTAGTCCCAGCGTGCGGACGCTGGTTTACTCCATTAAACCTGTTGTTTCCTATCCTGTGGTCCCAGCGTGCGGACGCTGGTTTACTCCATTAAACCTGGTGGTTTCCAATACTTCTAGTCCCAGCGTGCGGACGCTGGTTTGCTCCATACTACAGTTAAGTGCTGTTGGTCCGAGTTCCTGTCATTGTCTCTTGACAACAATTGGCACCTGTTGGTCTCCTCCATTGGGGCTGCCCTGCCTGGTATTGGTGAGGCCGGTAGAATTGGTACATTCCATCTCACGGTTGCCTTAGCGGGTATTGGCAGGGCCGGTAGAGCCTCTCCACAGTGTTCCTTAAGGCTGCCTTGCCCGGTATTGGTAGGGCCGGTAGAACTGGTACATTCCATCTCACGGTTGCCTTACCAGGTATTGGCAGGGCCGGTAGAGCCTACCCTCAGCATTTCCTGAGGCTGCCTTGCCCGGTACTGGTAAGGTCAGTAGAACCGGTATATTCCATCTCACGGTTGCCTTACCCGGTATTGGCAAGGCCGGTAGAGCCTGCTATTGCTATTCATTATAGCCGCCTGGGTTGCCTTGCCCGGTATTACTGGCAAGGCCGGTAGAACCTGTTCTATTTATCTATTGCTGATTATATTGTATGTATGTGTATGTGAACCCTATGGGGATTGCCTTAACTTTTCAATAAAGTTATGTTTTTAACTAAATCTTTTGTCTGAGTGTCGTAACAAACCGTGACAGTAGAACCAATGGGCACAATAAGAGGTGATAATCTACGGTGATGGTTCATCTTTATATTGACAGTCTACACTTAGAGCGTGTGCGCTCTTCGTTTTTTGCTTTGAAGTCACCAAACTGTTCAATACGGAGAGACTGCATTGCTGCACTCTCAGATTATGTCTGCAATGTCCCGTCCGACCCACCTTACCTAAGTCGGGAAACTCTACCTCTTAGAGAGTGTGGGAGGTGATTCTTCTTTTTTTTCCACCTCCCTAATGACTATACCAGAATTTTGGTTCCAGTACGACTTCAGTGGGCATATATTTTGATAGCAGCCTTCATTGATTCAGGGGCTGCAGGGGTTCTCATTGATCAGAGTTGGGCCTGTAGACTTAGTATTCAGCTATGAAAAGTATTCAATGTTTTGTGGGGTTTACAAATTACTACAGGAATTTTTTTCGCCATTTTTAGCAAATCATTCTCCTATCACCTCTTAGACTAAGACTGGCGGTGATCCTCATCATTGGCCTACTTCAGCCCTCCACCCATTTGCCTCTTTAAAATCTGCTTCAACTTCAGCCCCTATTTTACTATTCCCTGATCCTTCCCAACAGTTTATTTTGAAGGTTGATGCCTCAGAACTTGCGGCTGGAGCTGCATCCCAGTATATCTAAACTCCTTGTTTATTTTTTCAAGGTGCTTTTCTAGAGCAGAAGCTAATTATGATGTAGGTAACTGTGAATTACAGGCAATAAAATTTAGCATTGGAGTCATCTTTTGGAAGGATCAGTGCTATCTGTATTGATTTATATGGATCATAAGAATTTACAGTTTTAAGAGTCAGTGAATCTCCTCAATTCCAGGCAAGTACTCTGGGCTGTATTGTTTTACACGTTTTAATTTTATTGTATAATTTCACCCAGGGTCCAAAAATATCAAGGAGGTTGCTCTTTCTTGGCAGTTTGAACCCTACAAACCATCTGTTCCTGAACCCATTTTTCCATATTCTTGATTCATGGCAGCATTATCCTGTAATACTCTGGATAAAATCAAGAGCCTTCGGGTATCTCCGTCCCCATCTCAACCGCCCAACACATTGTTTGTTCATCCCCGGTATTGAGAAGAGATCCTTCAGTGGTGCCTCTCCCATGATTGGATATCCTGGGATCAAGTAGTTTACAGAGATTCTCCTTCAACAATTTTGTTGCCCTTCTGTCCTTACAGACATCAGAGACTTTGTGGCGACCTGTCATACTTGTGCCTGTCATAAGTCTTCACACCATCGTCCTGCAGGGCTTCTTTGCCCATTACCCATGCCATCATCCCTGTGGACACATCTGCCCATGGATTTTGTGGTCAATCTTCCCTTGTCTAAGGGATGGACCACTATCCATGGACCGTTGGTTAAAACAATGCCATTTCAAACCTCTTACCAAGCTCCCTTCATCCTCTGAGCTAGCCACCATCTTTTTACGAGATATATTTTGTCTGCATGGTGCCCCTGACCAAATAGTGTTTGTATACAAATTTTGGTGGCCAAGGATTGGGCATCTCTCAATTTTTCATCAACTCACCACCCCCAGAGTAATGGCCAAGCTGAACGGACAAATCAATACCTGGAACTTTTTTTAAGGCAACACATGAATTCCTGACTTTCTAACTGGGTGAATCTTTTGCGTTTTGCAGAGTTTGCCTTTAACAACCTTCATCATGACTCCCTCTGCTGCTCCCTGTTCTTCGCAGCCCTTGCTTATCATCCCTTCACTCTTTTGTGGGGTAACACGGTGGGAGTCCCTGCTGATGGACCTTGGTTCACTCCTGACTTTTGGCTTCATCAGCAGCCTAGAAACAGGCTGCTGATTGACAGCATACTACTGGACCTTCATTTACCCCAGGGGACAGAGTATGGCTATCCACTAAACATCTTCACCTTCTTTTTCCAGCTCTAAAATTTGGTCCCCGCTTTGGTGGAACTTTTAATATTCCCAGGGCTGTTTCCCCAGTTTCTTTCAAATTGAACCTTCATTTGGGTTGGAGTTTTCAACGCTTTTCATGTCTCTCTCCTTAAACCTATTACTAAAAACCGGTTCTCTCCTTCTTCCCTTCCCCCTCCCCTAGTGTTAATTGATGGGGAACCAGAGTTCTTCATCTTATTTTGGACTCCCGATGAGTCCGCCAGTCATTACAATATTTAGTACATTAGAAGGGATATGGACCTGAGGACCAATCTTTAGTCCCTGCTAGGGATGTGCATGCTCCCTCATTTCTAGTTAGACTTCGCTATTTTGTTGACTGTAACCCTGTGCTCTAGAAACCTGAAACCTTCAGGAACTCCTATGTGGCTACTCTAGCAGAATGCACGTTCCACATGCCAGGTCCCCTGTTATCTGCACCTGGAATAATAATTATTTATTTATAATTATAATTCATTATAATTATTATACATTTGCTTTTCTGGCACGTAGGTGGTCAGATCATTCCCCTGACCTTTTACAAATTTAGGTTGCCCCTGCTGCAGACTCAACGAAACTCTATTAGATGACCCTGGCCAAATATTACATCAGCAAGTAGCTAAATCCTTTGCATGGACCAAATATTATATTTTGTCCAGTCAATATATTATATTATAAAACATTATATTTTGAGTAACAAGAGTGGGTGAACACTTGCCCAGCTGGTTAAAAATAAACAGAGACGTATTATGTTTCTCAAATCAAAGATGTGACAGGCACTACCCACTACCCAATGAACTTCGGGACGTTGCTCAGACAGAGTCTAATGTCTCTTTTCCACATGTGCTTATTGGTGACATAATTCACTCTGTCCTTAGCAAACCAGGAGTTCTGAAACTTGATTCTTCAGATTCATTCATTCCGCTATTAAATCCACTTTTTTTTGTAAAAGCTCAGGGTTGGATGGTTTTTCTTTGACTTTTAAACTCAATTTTTTAATCTTCTTGTCCCACATGTGGAAGACACATATAGTGCTTTTGCTTCAGGCTTTTCTCTCCCTAGCCTGGCTCTGGAGGCTTGTCACGGAGTGACTTGAGAAATAAAGACACTGACGAGTACAGATAAAATGAAATAACATTTATTTAAACACAATAGTAGCAGCAACGTATCATATACTTTCACAAGACCAGGGAAGAACAGTGCACACACTTCCTTCACCCTTCACTATACAAGTGTGATATGGACCCACATCTGTACCCTAATGCTAGGGTAAACCCATGCAACAGGAGTGAGAAACTTCAGAATGCTGGAGCACCAAAGTAGTGACTCTAACTTCCACCACCTTCTCAAGACCAGATGTGAAGATAGTGCGTAACACTTCCTAAACCGTTCACTAGGCAGGTTCAGCTAGTATCCGTACGGCCCTTAGAAACCTTTACAAGACTAGATATGAGGACAGTGCACGGCACTTCCTCAATCCTTCACAAGGCAGGTTAACAATAGTGCAACTATACCCTACCACTAGGGTATACCAAAGGCAAGGTAAACTGCACCTAGAACGCTAAGTGAGGCAACAACCCAACCGAACCTAGACCACAGAAGGTCAGTGACACAGAGCAGCATAAACGGTAGACCCAGGAAGCCAAGGATGACAATAGCTGGGGCTGGATAGCTGAGGCTGAGGTAGTCAGATGGAGCCAGGAGTCAGAGCCAAATCGGGTAGTCAGATGAAGCCAGGAGTAAGGCCAGGAATCAGCAAATGGACCTACACAGCACTAGGCTCAGGTACACCATGAAAGGGCACTGGTAAATGGAAATGCTGAGGCCTTTAAGGCCTAAAAGGTGGGCGGCGACATGACAGCAATTACCAGTGACCTATAAGAACAGTGACTTGCATTGAGTGACAGCCAGGAAGTAGCAAGGTTGCTGTTACCGTAACTCAACACTGGAGGCAATCACAGGCACTGTAATAGTACCTCTTCACTCAATGATCTCCATCCCGCGGAGGAGACCATACTTTATTGGGAAATTTCACATGAAATTTGAGCAGCAATACAGGAGAGTGAATATCAGACTGATTCACCCAGGAAAGCTCCTCTGGACCATAACCTTTCCCATGGACAAAATATTGGATGCGCCCCCAGACTTTGCGGGAGTCCAAAATGCTTTGAATCTCATACTCATCCTGGTTGTGAATGCACACTGGCCCTGGCACTACAGGAGTGGATGAGTAGCTGTTACAAACCAAAGGCTTCAGGAGTGAGTCATGAAAGACATTGTGAATGTGCATGTTCCTAGGAAGGTCTAAGGCATAAGATACAGGGTTGATTCTGCGAAGCACCCAGAAAGGTCCTATGAAACGTGGAACCATCTTATGACAGGGTACTTGCATGTGCAGGTTTCTGGAGGCCAGCCAGACTCTATCCCCAACTTGAAAGACAGGAGCAGGACGCCTCCTGCAGTCTGCATATTTCTGATTGCCTTACAAAGGTCCTCAGAGCGCTTTCTGAACCTGTGCCCATGTGGAGCGGAGCTGCCAAATATGCTCATCCAGAGCTGGAATATCTTGTGCTTGAAATGAGTCCGGGAGCAGAGATGGTTGGAACCCATAGTTAATCAGGAAAGGAGAGCTCCTGGATGAGGAGTTTATGGCACAATTCCAAACTCAGCCCACGGCAACAGGTCAGCCCAATTATCGTGATGGTCAGATGTGAAACAGCACAAGAATTATTCCAAACCCTGGTTGGCTTTTTCAGCAGCACCATTAGTCTGGAGGTGGTAGGTAGAGGAAAATGACAGTTTGATGCCCATCTGTTCACAGAAGGACCTCCAGAACCATGATACGAACTGATTTCCATGATCAGAAACCAAAACCCGGGGGAACCTCATGGAGCCTGAATACCTCTCTGGCAAACACCATAGCCAACTCCTTAGAGGAAGGTAGTCCCTGGAACGGGATGAAATGTGCCATTTTAGAAAAACGGTCCACTATCATTAGTATTACCATACAGCCCTTGGATCTAGGCAGTTCCACCATAAAATCTATGGAAACGTGTGACCATGGGCTCTTGCCATTCAGGACTGTCTGGAGCAACCCTAGAGGAAGGTGCCTAGAAGCTTTGGCACGAACACAAATGGAACAAGCCTCCACAAAGGTTGCACAATCAGCTCTTGAAATAGGCCACCAGAAGAGCTGTGAGAGTGACCAAATTAATTGGTCCCGACCAACGTGTCCAGCTGCCTTGGACGAATCATAAGTTTCGAGTAGCTTAGTACGCAGATTGTCCGCTACAAAACATTTGCCTCTAGGTTTCTCTATTGGAGCAATACCCTGAGAAGCCAGAATCTCTTCACCCAAAGGAGACGTAATGATAGTGCATATTGTGGCCAAAATGCGATCTGGGGAAATAATCAGAATGGGTTCACTCTCTGTCTCACGCTCTTGGCCAAACTGTCTAGACAGGGCATCTGCATGAATATTCTTGGACCCAGGGAGGTATAAGACTATAAAGTTGAATCTAGACAGAAACAGTGCCCATCTGGCCTGTCTAGGTGACAATCTCTTGTCTCAGACAGGTATGTAAAGTTTTTATGTTCCGTTAAGATCAGGATAGGAGCCTTAGTCCCCTCCAGGACGTGAAGCCATTCACGAAGAGCGAGGATAATGGCTAGCAGTTCACGGTCACCTATATCATATAGGCTCTGAGCTTTAGTCATCTTTTTAGAGAAGAATCCACAAGGCATCAGAGTCTTGCCAGGCTTGGATCTTTGAGATAGTACTGACCCTACACCTGTCTCAGAGGCATCCACCTCCAGGGTAAAAGGCAATGTGGTGTTAGGGTGTACCAATACTGGGGCCACCGAAAAGGCAGATTTCAAGGCTTCAAAAGCATGGTGGGCCTCAGGGGACCAAACCGATGGGTTAGCGCCCTTATGTGTTACGGCAGTCAAGGGTTTGACTAAAACAGATACATTTCGAATGCATTTTCTATAATAGTTTGCGAATCCTAGGAATCTTTGTATGGACTTCAGACCCACAGGACATGGCCATTGCAGGACTGCCGAGAGTTTCTCTGTATCCATGGCAATACCTTCTACAGAGATAGCATAACCCAGGAAGGGCATTCTGTCTTTATGGAATTTGCATTTTTCAAGTTTGCAATACAGTTTGTTTTCTTTCAGTTTTTGCAATACTGTAGCAACATCTATCCTATGAGTCTCGATATCAAGTGTATCAAGATATCGTCCAGGTAAACCACTACACAGGACTGTAGTAGGCTTCTCAAAACGTTGTTTATGAACTCCTTAAAGACAGCTGGGGCATTGCATAGCCCAAATGGCATAACCAAATACTCATAATGGCCACTGCGAGTGTTAAAAGCAGACTTCCACTCACCCTCCTTGATTCTAATCAAATTATATGCCACCCTTAAATCAAGTTTCATAAACACAGAGGAACCCTTCAGGTGGTCAAACAATTCCGTAATTAACAGGATGGGGTACGCGTTTTTCACCATCAGCTTACTTAGACTTCTACAGTCGATGCAGGGTCTAAGCTCTCCATCTTTTTTTTTTTTTTGACAAAAAAATCCTGCCTCTGCAGGAGAGGAAGATTTCCTGATTATGCCTCTGGACAACCCATCAGTAATGTATTTCTCCATGGCCCGGTTTTCTTCTACCGATGGGGTAGGTGCGGCCTTTAGGAGGTATCGAGCCTGGCGTTAAATTAATAGCACAATCATACTGTCTATGTTCCGGCAAAGTGCTAGCCTCCCCTTTACTGAACACCTCACTGAAAGACTGGTACTCTGAGGGTAAAGAGGGGAGATACACAATATCTTAATAGGTTGCTGTAGACAGGTCCCTTTACAATAGTCAGACCAGGATAATATGTCACAAGTCTCCCAGTCCACTTTGGGATTATGCCTCTGGCGCCAAGGGAATCCTAAAATGATGGCATGGTGTGGAGACTGAATAACCTGAAATTGTAGAGTCTCGACATGGAGAGCTCCTACCCTTAGGGATAGTGGACAAGTCTGTGTGACATGGGATGGTTCTAGTGGACGATCATCAATAACCTCTACAGCCAATGGAGATTCATGGAGCACCAAGGGAATATTATGGACTTTAGCGAACTCACCATCAATAAAATAGCCTGCGGCACCAGAATTGATCTGGGCTGGGGTAGCCAATGAGGAGTTAGCCCAAGATAAAGCCACCTGTAGAATAGGCTTGCTTTGTTCCTGATCTGGGAACCAACTGACTCCATCTAGGATCTGTCCCCTCAGGGATCCTAGGTGCGTGCGTTTCCCGGACGTACCTGACAAGCCCGCAACATATGTCCAGCCTTTCCACAATATAGGCATAGACCCTCTCTTCCGACTGCTTCTCCCTGGAGGAGTGTCACGAGTCTTGCCTCCTTCACGCTCCGGTCCTAACCTGTCAGGTGGCCGTGCCGGTTATCGCAGCGTGGTCCTGGTCCTGCTTCTTCCCCATGTCTCTGTTTGCCTTTCCTTGCCACTTCTGTTCCGTCTGGTAGGGCTGTCCTCTTAGGCGCTCCTGCACTTCCGGGTTCGGCGCCATCTTGTCCGTGACATTATCAACAAGCTTCTATATCTGCTGTATTGTTCTTGTTCTCAATGCACTCTCACAGTGTTCTGGCATCACTGTTCTTGTTCTGCAGCTAGTGTGTTTCTTCTGATTCCTGTGTACCGAACCTGGCCTGATTCTGACTACTCTTTGTCTGTTCCCATTACATCCTTAAGCATCCTGACTCCTGTGTACCGAACTGGCCTGATCCTGACGTCTCTTTGGCTGCCTCTACTCAGGGTTCCAGCTAGCGGTTTGCCAAATTTCCAGGAACTCACTCCAGAGTCTCTTCTCCAGGTCAGTGTCTTCCCTTCCTGGTAGTTTCTTTCCCAGGTGTCTTGTCCTTAGGGGAGTTTCAGCTACTAGGTGGCCTCAGCTCTCCTGCGACGATCTCTACCCTACGTACCCCAACCTTCAGTCCCCGCTGCAAGGGGGCTTGTACTGGTAGTAGGGTAGCCATTCAGGTCCGGGTCCCGGCTCAACTGGGATCAGGCATCTGGCTTCGCGGCCAGCAACTTTATCTGGCTACGGCCACAGCAAGGCTCCACTACTAGCAGTCCCCGTACCAGAGCTCCGAACTCTAGCGGCGCTCCCCAGCACTCCCTCTCCTGCAGGGAGACACCTGTGTCCTCCTGTGCGCATCCTTAAGTCATGACAGAGTGAGAGTGCCAGTACCGTCTCCATGTCTTTCGATCCCATGGAGATCACCCAGGCGGTGCTCCAGCAGGGGTCTGTGTTGGAACAACACGCCTCACATATTCAGCGCTTGGACCAAAAGCTGGACTCCATTACCTCCTTGCTACAGCGTATGCAGCAGAGAATGGAGTCACCAAGACCTGTTGCAACACCTGTTCCAGTCCCTTCCGCAGTTTCTGATCCCGCAGCCAGGCCAAGATCCATAAAGGTACCGTTGCATGATAAGTATGAGGGGGATCCTCAGCTCCTACGAGGTTTTATTCATCAATGCTCCCTTCATTTCCGCAATCAAGCCAGACCTGTTCACATCCCATCAGGCACAGATTACCTTCGTTGTGTCCCTCCTGAGGGGCCGGGCTTTGGCTTGGGTAACACCACTCATGGACCGCCAGTCGCCATTGCTTGAGGACTTCGAGTTTCTAGAGGCCTTTCGTGCCACCTTTGACTCCCCCGGTCGACAAGCCAAAGCAGAGGCCTCCTGTTTGGATCTTCAGCAGGGCTCCCAGTCATTTTCTCAATATGCCATTGAGTTCCGCACTCTGGCATATGACACTGACTGGGGTAACAGTGCCTTAAAAGCCGCCCTCCGTCGGGGACTATCGGATCGGTTTAAAGATGAACTGGCGACTCATGACATTCCAGAGAGCCTTGACGGTTTGATTGCCTTATGTACTAGGATAGACACTCACTTACAGGAGAGACGCCAGGAGAAGGACCACGATCGCTCTAGGCGTCCGTCGATCCTTCCTCCGATCCGCCGTGCGCCTCTCTTACAGAACACATCCACTCCGTCGCACTCCTCCCAGGAACCGATGGAGATAGGAAGGGTGACACGTCTCACTGAAGAGGAGAAGACAAAGCGGTGACAGTGAGGGCTTTGTCTATACTGCGGCCAAACTGGTCACTTTGCCCTTCTGTGTCTTAACAAGCCGGGAAACGAACAGGCTTAGGGAATAATGAGGTGCTCTCTCTAAGTCACACCGTGTTTCCTTCCGCCCCTCAACAACAGCTTGTGGTTCCTCTTCAGTTATCCTGGGGTACCTCTACGGTCTGTGCTGAGGCTCTGATAGATTCTGGGGCAACTGGGATCTTTATGGATCTACACTTTGCCCAACATCTGGCGGTACCGCTGGTTACCAAGGACCCTCCAGTCAACATTACTGTGATTGACGGCTCCCCTTTGGGCTCAGGTGTGGTAACCCTTATGACGGTACCTCTTTGGATTTTAGTGGACCCCAACCAACACAAGCATTTGTCATTTGACATAATTACGGTTCCCCATACGCCCCTGATTCTGGGGTTTCCCTGGCTACTGAAGCACAATTCTCTGATTGACTGGAGACAGGGGGTCCTTTCGTTCCGTTCAGTCCCTACTCTGTCTTCATCCACCGTCTCCATAGGCACGATTGAAGAGTCGGCCCAGGACAGCACTTCGTACTTACCTGATGTGTACGAGACCTTTTTGGGTGTCTTCTCCAAAGCCAGGTTGGAGGTATTGTCACCACATCGCTCCTATGACTGCACCATAGATCTTATCCCCGGAGCAGTTCCTCCTAGGGGAAGAACATACCCGCTATCCCTACCTGAGACCGCAGCCTTGGAGGCCTACATACAGGATAACCTTGCGTGTGGTTTCATTCATCCTTCCACCTCACCGGCGGGTGCAGGATTCTTTTTTGTGAAAAAGAAAGACGGGTCCTTAAGGCCTTGTAAAATATAAATATATTCAGGCGATCCCCCGGTTACTAAATATTATTCATAGAACTTTGTTTCAATATATTGCATCAATTCTTACAAATAAAATTACCAAATTTCTAAACAATAGAAATACAAATTTTCAGACTATACTCCTTCAAATTAGAGAATTAATCTTAATTTCCAAACTCTGTGTTGTTTTCATTCAGCCATAGATATATCAATGTCCAAACCTAATATCAATCCACTGAATGCTTCTTCTTTATATTCTCCTCAAATGTGTATATTTCGTGTCGTCTCATCAAAGTTCTCGTAACATATAGATAAAGAAAAAACAGTGTTTCAATCAATTATCAATCTTTCAACTTAATAAAGTATATATCCACTCACATTCAAGTTGAAGTCATTTCACGTTCTCCGAGAATCCACTTAAGCACCATTCGGTGTGTTACAGGTTTTCTTTCTTTCCACTTATTTATCCCACCAACCGAACTCGATGCTTCCACAGAGTGTACTTCCAATTGGTATTATTTTCTTAAAGATCTCGCAATATAGTGATAAAGAGATACAATATATCAATTATGTATTCTCCTCAAATGTAAAAAGAGAAACAATCCACTTACACTTTGGAATAATATACTGCTCCGTGCCTGGTCATTCCACTCAGGTTCTTTTTACTCCGTAATTCAGGGTTATATCTCCGATATCAAAAGGAATACTGGCTCCGTTATATACTTTAAAATCTTAATTTACTTTATCCTGAGAGCTGAGTCTTGGTCAGCTTTACTCACTTGAGCTAAGCTAGAGAAGTGCGACTTTGAAAAATCATCCTTGCCCTTTCTGGGATACATTGTTTCCGCTTCGGGTTTGGCTATGGACCCAGGAAAGGTCAGAGCTGTGTTGGATTGGCCAGTTCCCCTTACCATAAAGGCCATCCAACGCTTTGTCGGGTTCACCAATTATTACCGGCGGTTTATTCGGCATTTCTCTCAGGTCATGCAGCCCATTATCTGACTTACTACCAAAGGAGCCAATCCTGCCCTTTGGCCTTCTGAGGCTTTACATGCCTTCCAGACCCTCAAGGACGCATTCACCTCAGCACCAGTATTGGTATTTCCTGACCCTACTCTTCCCTTTACGCTTGAGGTCGTTGCCTCTGAGAGCGCAGCAGGGGCTGTCTTGTCCCAGCGTACTGGACCTGGTAATACGCTCCAGCCCTGCTGCTATTACTGTCGCCGGTTCTCTCCGGCGGAGAGAAACTACGATACTGGGAATAGGGCATTGCTGGCCATTAAGCTGGCTCTTCAGGAGTGGCGATATCTCCTGGAGGGTGCAGCACTCCCAATCAGCATTCTTACGTATCATCGGAACCTAGCCTATCTGGCTTCGGCTAAACGCCTGACTCCTCGCCAGGCTAGGTGGTCCTTATTCTTCACACAATTCGATTTTACGATATCCTACTTGCCCAGTACTAAGAACCGCAAGGCTGATGCCTTGTCCAGACTCTGACACGGAACCACTTCTTTCCCCTACTATAGAACCCATTCTACCCACATCAAGATTTCTTGGATCTTTATCCCTACGGTCTCTAAAAAGGATTCGAGAAGCGTAGTCCTTGGACTGTCCATCCTCTTCTCAGTTCTTGGACCGGCTTTTTGTACCGGAGGAGCACCGTCCGGAAGTCCTGGCTTGGGCTCATCACTCTCAATCCGCAGGCCACCCTGGGATCAAACATACCCAGGACCTGCTTACGCGGTATTTCTGGTGGCCTACTTATCTCCCATTGGCTTGTTGCATCCGCTGCTGTTTCCCGCCTTGCCCTGGACCCACTTGTCCATGGACTTCATGGTGGATCTGCCTCCCTCTTCTGGGAATACCACGGTCTTAGTGATCGTCGACCGCTTTTCCAAACAGGGACATTTCATTCCTCTTCCCAAGCTTCCCATTGCCGCAGAGTTAGCCGAGATCTTTTTCTCCGAGGTAGTGCGTCTCCATGGGGTTCCTCTACACATAGTGTTGGATAGGGGTACTCAATTTATCTTTCGTTTCTGGAGAGCGCTTTGTTCTCATCTGGGAATAACCTTACATTTTTCCCTCTGCTTACCATCCCCAGACCAATGGGCAGACCAAGCGTCTAAACCAGAACCTCGAACACTACCTTAGGTCCTACTGTAACCACAATCAGAACGACTGGTCGTCTTTGTTGTCCTGGGCCGAGCTGTCCTACAATTCTCTCCGTCACTCCTCTCTCGGTTGTTCTCCGTTTTTTGCTGCTTTGGGTTACAACCCGTGTCTCCTTTTGTTAGCACCTGGGGTGTCTTTGGTTCCTTCTGCTGAGACCCGGGTATGCTCTCTATCTGACCATTGGCGAGTTCTTCAAGCCAGTCTCCTACGGGCACGGGCCGTGCAGAAAAGGTCTGCTGATCAGCGCCGTACTCCCCCACGCCTGTTTTCTGTCAGACAACGTACATATACGTCTGGCTCAGCCCTTGACCAAGCTCGGGCCACATTATATAGGTCCATATCGGGTTCTGCAGCGTCTGTCCCCAGTGTCCTACTGTCTAGGCTTGCCTCGGAGTCTACGGATTCACCCTGTATTCCATGTATCCCTACTTAAGGCGTATTTGCCTTCCAGCGGCCCGCCCCGTGCATCACAGTCGCCTGCCCCGGTCATAGTCGATGGCCAAGAGGAATATGTCATTGACAGCGTTCTGGATTCTTGCAGCACACGAAGGGGGTTGCAGTACCTAGTGAATTGGAAGGGTTACGGTCTGGAGGAACGATCCTGGGTCTCCTCTTGTGATGTCCATGCCTCCACTTTGGTCTGGGCTTTCCACCGCGCCTTCCCTGCCAAACCGGCTCCTAAGGCTCCCGGGGGTCCCCTCTTGGGTGGGGGGCAGTGTCATGAGTCTTGCCTCCTTTGCGCTCCGGTCCTAACCTGCCAGGTGGCCGTGCTGGTTATCACAGTGCTGTCCTGGTCCTGCTTCTTCCCCATGTCTCCGTTTGCCATTCCTTGCCACTTCTGTTCCATCTGGTAGGGCTGTCCACTTAGGCGTTCCTGCACTTCTGGGTTCGGCGCCATCTTGTCCGTGACGTCATCAACAAGCGTCTATATCTGCTGTATTGTTCTTGTTCTCAGTGCACTCTCACAGTGTTCTGGCATCGCTGTTCTTGTTCTGCAGCTAGTGTGTTTCTTCTGATTCCTGTTTACCGAACCTGGCCTGATCCTGACTAACCTTATCTTATCATGATTCCGGTGTACCGAACTGGCTTGATCCTGACTACTCTTTGTCTGTTCCAAATACAGCCTTAAGTATCCTAACTCCTGTGTACCGAACTGGCCTGATCCTGACGTCTCTTTGCCTGCCCCTACTCCAGGGTTCCAGCTAGCGGTTTGCCAAATTTCCAGGAACTCACTCCAGAGTCTCTTCTCCAAGTCAGTGTTTTCCTTCCTGGTAGTTCCTTTCCCAGGTGTCTTGTCCTTAGGGGAGTTTCAGGTACTAGATGGCTTCCGCTCTGCAGCGACAATCTCTACCCTACGTACCCCAGCCTTCACTCCCCCCTGCAGG
This sequence comes from Rhinophrynus dorsalis, assembly GCA_037306005.1. Classification (NCBI taxonomy): domain Eukaryota; kingdom Metazoa; phylum Chordata; class Amphibia; order Anura; family Rhinophrynidae; genus Rhinophrynus; species Rhinophrynus dorsalis. Next base: position 194,148,057 of record CM074720.1, on the reverse strand, counting down.
GGAGCTTGTACTGTTAGTAGGGTAGCCATCCAGGTCCGGGTCCTGGCTCAACTGGGATCAGACATCTGGCTTCACAGCCAGCAACTTTATCTGGTTACAGCCACAGCAAGGCTCCTCTACTAGCAGTCCCCGTACCCGAGCTCCGAACTCTAGCGGCGCTCCCCAGCACTCCCTCTCCTGCAGGGAGACACCTGCGTCCTCCTGTGCACAGCCTTGAGTCGTGACAAGGAGTCAACCTTAGTGACCCCTGCACTAGGTGGCAAGGGAGGCAAGGGTGGGCACTCCCAGTTTGGTGCCAATCACGACTCATGCCTTCGCATGTGGTTCTTATATGTGGATCTTTCTCTTATATGGGTGTCAATCAGTATGAGGAAGGAAATCAACTGGTCTAGATCCACTGGCAGCTCACGGGCTGCTGCCTCATCTTTAATCTCATCATTCAGCCCTTGCAAGAAGGCTGCCACCAGAGCTTCATTGTTCCAGCCTACCTCTGCCACTAGTGTACGAATCGCTATAGCATATTCTGCTACTGTACGGACGCCCTGTTGAATCATCCTCAATTTTTTGGTGGCAGATATTGACTGGCCTGGAACGTCAAAAACCCTACAGAAGGTTTCAACGAATTGAGTGAAATTAGAAGTTATGAGTTTAGCCGTCTCCCACAACGGATTGGCCCAAGCCAATGCTTTGCCGGTCAACAAGGAAATCCCGAAACCTGCTTTGCTTCTTTCGGTTTGGAACGCATGGGGTACCAGTTCCAAAAAAATTCCAAGTTGTTTTATGAACCCCCGACACAACATGGGATCCCCATTGTATCTTAGAGGAAGTGGAGTGGTACCAGACAGCCCTCTATAATTCATATTCTCCACCTGAGTGGTTGTTACTGATGCCGATACTGAGGAGGCCATCAGTGGTTGCCCAGTCTTATCAAGATGCACAGTTTGGTCTAGGAGTGTCTGCAACACTACTGACAATTGATCAAGACGTTGTTCCTGCATATCCATCCTGGACATATTAGGCGGCTGCCCACTATTGGTATCTGTAGTGTCAGGGTTCATGGCCCTTTCGTACTATCATGGAGTGACTTGAGAAATAAAGACACTGATGAGTACAGATAAAATTAAATAAGCTTTATTTAAACTCAATAGTAGTAGCAAGGTATCATACACTTTCACGAGACCAGGGAAGAACAGTGCACACACTTCCTTCACCCTTCACTAGGCAAGTGTGATATGGACCCACTTCTGTACCCTAATGCTAGGGTAAACCCAGGCAACAGGAACGAGAAACTCCAGAACGCTGGAGCACCTAAGTAGGGACTCTAACTCCACCACCTCCTCAAGACCAGGTGTGAAGATAGTGGGTAACACTTCCTCAACCCTTCACTAGGCAGGTGTCAGCTAGTATCTGGACGGCCCTTAGTAACCTTCACGAGACTAGATATGAGGACAGTGCACGGCACTTCCTCAATCCTTCACAAGGAAGGTTAACAATAGTGCAACTATACCCTACCGCCAGGGTTACCAAAGGCAAGGTAAACTGCACCTAGAAAGCTAGGTGAGGCAACAACCCAACCGAACCTAGACCACAGAAGGTCAGTGACACGGACTGACCGAACAAGCACTGCTACAGGGGTAGCGAGCACAGTAAACGTTAGGCCCAGGAAGCCAAGGATGACAGTAGCCGGGGCTGGGTAGCCAAGGCTGACAGTAAACTAAGCCAGGAGCGCAACAGAGGAGGAGGTAGTCAGACGAAGCCAGGAGTCAGCGCCTGATTGGGTAGTCAGACATAGCCAGGAGTCAGAGCCGGATCGGGTAGTCAGACGAAGCCAGGAGTCAGAGCCGGATCAGGTAGTCAGACTAAGCCAGGAGTCAGAGCTGGATTGGTTAGTCAGAAGAGATCAGAAGTAATACACAGGAATCAACAAATGGACCAACACAGCACTAGGCTCAGGTACACCACAAAAGGGCACTGGTAAATGGAAATGCTGAGGCCTTTAAGGCCTAGAAGGTGGGCGGAGACATGACAGCAATTACCAGTGACCTATAAGAAAAGTGACTTGCATTGAGCGACAGCCAAGAAGTAGCAAGGTCGCTGGTACCGTAACTCAACACTGGAGGCAATCATGGGCACAGTGATAAAACTTCTGTGATTATTATTCTTAAGGCCGGGAAGGACCTTTCACAATGTACCAACTATAGACCTATGAGCTCAGTAGCATCGTAAATGGAGCTTGCTGTAAAGTTAGCCCACAGAAATACAACTATGAAGGAAAGCATGAACGATCTCCCTGGGGCAGCTGGGAGGGAGATGGGAAGTTCTGCTCCACTGTGCCGCACAAGGCAGAAGTGCCCGATTATAACACCTAATATCTGCACTCATAGGTAAGTTTACTATCTCTTTCCATTGATTGTAATGCTTTCCCACAAATCTGATAATTTTATCTTTGATTCTCTGATGTTTTTGTCTCAATAATGTGTGTCTGGGGGTACTTGCAGCTCTTCTTTTTGCTTTTTTAATAATAGTATTGCTATAGTCTCTCGCTTTCAATCTCATGGATAGTTCTTCTGCTCTTTTGATAAAAGTCTTATTATCAGAGCAGTTCAGTTTAATAAGTAAAAATTCCCCAGTGGGCACTGACTTTACACTAACTCTCACAGTCTACCTTTGAGGCCTAGTGAGCCTGCGCTTCCTTCCTCTGTGGTGTGTCTGCTGGCATCCTTGCGGCCACCTCTGCATTACTATGTCTGTTACAGGCACTGGCTTGGACACCTGTTTTTGGGCCTATTCTGGGTGGCCTAATCGGGTCCCGCCTCCTTCTGCTCCTTTATAATACTCCTTGGGGCTTGGAGTCCTTGCCCTTACGAGGTGTTCCTGTTAGTTACTCTTGTTCTCCGTTGTGACCTGTGGCTCTGGCTGACTTACTTGCTCCGTGAATGACCCCAGCTTGTCTAACTACCCACATCGGTTATGACCTGTGGCTCTGGCTGACTCACTTGCTCCGTGTAGTCCCCGGTTTGTCTGTCCTCTTGCTCCAGTCTCGCTATGTGAATCCCCAGCTTTTCTGACCTGTGGCTTTGGCTGACTACTCTCTTTGTTCACTTCTAGTCTGCCTGACCATTAACTTTGGTGTCCCACTGCTCTGTCCGACTCTCGCCCCCTGTTGCCTTTAGTCTCCGGTACCTCACAGTAGTGCAGTACGTAGCACAGTGTGCAGGTCTGGGTAGGAGCTTGGGCCCTATCATCCGGTGGTCTGGGGTTGTGTGGGATATTATCATCGCTATATCTCATATATTATTATCACTGTATATTCTAATAAAGGTGGTTATATTTTATTACTGTGTCTGTCGTTCTTTGCCTGATTACCGTGACAGTATGAAAGGTCCATGTTGAATGAAGGTACAGGCAGTCCATCTAATCAGAGCATCCTGTCCAGGATGGATTCTCAAGACCAGAGAACTGACCAATTGTCTTTTGCTATGCAGACACTATTAAATTGCACGGCTCACCTAGACTGCTTTGCTTCTCAACCGGTGGCTTCCCCAGCACCTGCACCGGTTGTCGCCACTGCTCCTGAGGCGGCCATAAGTAGAGGATTGTCTGGCTCCACTCCTTTACCCCAAGTATATGATGGGGAACCTGCTATGTGTCGGTGGTTCCTTAATCAGCTTGGAATTTTTTTAGAGATGGTACCCCACGCATTCCCTACTGAGCGAAGTAAGGTGGGACTCCTGATCTTCCTTCTATCCAGCAAGGCCTTGGCTTGGGTGAATCCACTATGTGAGACTGAGAAGCCCATAATCCACAATTTCACAGAATTTGTAGCCTCGTTTCGGAGAGTCTTTGACGTTCCTGGGAGTGCTAACTCCACTGTCAAACAACTGATGGCAATACGGCAGGACGCACATACTGTAGCGGACTATGCTATTGAGTTCCACACTCTGGCGGCGGAGGTTGGTTGGAATAATGACGCACTAGTCGCCTCATTCTCCCAGGGCTTGTGTGACACAATCAAGGACAAGACGGCAGCCTAGGAACTGCCTGGTGATCTGGAGGAGTTGATCTCAGTCACCATCCTGTTAGACACGAGAATCCGTGAGAGGCCTTCATTCAAAGAGCATGGGCATAAAACTTAACCCTGGTTGGCACCTAGTTTCTCAGGCCCACCCTGTCCTCCCTCACCTCCCACACCTCCTAATTCTGACCCCACCGAGGTGAAACCTATGCACTAGGCTTTACACACCTTTCTGAGGAGAAGAGGGCTTGGAGCAGGAGGAGAGGCCTTTGCTTATACTGTGGGGAACCTGGCCATTTGTTGTGTGCTTGCCCTATTGGCCGGGAAGACGCCCACAACTAGGGTCAAGTAGGGCACACACCCTGGGTGGAATTTCACAGTCCCCAGAGACAGTAATGGACAAGCCAATTTTTGAAGTCGTACTATCTTGGGCCGAGTCTTCTGTGGTGGCTCCGGTACTACTGGACTCAGGGGCTGCAGGGTTTTTCATTGATGCAGACTCCGCAGCCAAACACGTTATTCCGTTGTTGCCTCGCTCCGCTCTGTTGGCCGTTGAGGCTGTTGACGGCAGACCTCTACAGCAGGCACAAGTTACCCAAGTTACTCATGAGACTCATCCCTTGGCTCTGAGGGTAGGGGCAATCCATGTGGAGACACAACAGTTCCAGGTGATACATTCCCCCTATCATGCAATCATTCTGGGGTTTCCCTGGCTGCAGACTCACAACCCTAGAATTAATTGACAAACCGGTGATATCCTGTCCTGGTCATCTCTATGTGTTAGGTCTTGCCTCCAGCAGCCTAACAGAATATTGTGTACCTCTACCTTGTTACCTGCTGAGTATCAGGCTTACAAAAAAGTATTTAATAAGAGGCCAGTACATTGCCGCCACACAGGCCCTACAATTGTACTGTTGATCTGGTACCAGGGGCCAGACCTCCTAGAGGCCGCGTTTATCTCTTGTCAGTGGAGTAGAACAAGGCCATGGAGGACTATGAGGAGAACGCCCTAGCTAGGGGCATTATTTGAAAGTCTTCGTCCCCTGCGGGCGCAGGCTTCTTTTTCATTAAGAAAAAAGAAGGGGAGCTCAAACCATTTATTTATTTCAGGGGCCTAAATAAGCTAATGGTAAAGAACGCTTATCCTATACCATTGATCACGGAGCTATTTGTTCGTATCAAAGGCTCGACAATTTACACAAAACTTAACTTGAGGGCAGCATACAGCTTGGTACGAATTAGAGAGGGGGCGATGAATGGAAGACAGCGTTTAGCACTCAGAGCGGGCACTGTGAGTGTTTGGTTATGCCTTTCGGATTGTGCAACTCCCCTGCTGTCTTCCAGGAGTTCATTAATGATGTTTTAAGAGGCCTACTCCAGAGCTGTGTTGTAGTATATTTGGACGATATACTCATCCATTCTCCGACCTTGGAGACACAGAGCAGATGTAGCCTGGGTTCTACAGCTGCTAAGAGAGAACACGTTGTTCTGCAAATTAGAGAAGTGTAAATTCCACAAATCCCAGGTGGCTTTCTTGGGATACATGATTTCATCCACTGGTCTACCCATGGATCCGCAAAAACTGCCTGCTGCTTTACAGTGGCCACTACTCATGGGGCTAAGATCCATATAGAGGTTCCTGGGCTTCACTAATTATTACAGAAAGTTTATACAAAACTTTTCCTCAGTTGTGAAACCACTCACCGATATGACTCAGAAGGGCGTTAATCCTTCAGACTGGGCACCTGAAGCACTTCAGGCTTTTGGAGACTTGAAATCCACCTTTGCGAAGGCCCCAATAGTGTCCCATCCAAACCTCTCCATGCCATTTACACTGGAGGTGGATGCCTCGGAGTCCAGTGTAGGCGCATTGCTATCCCAGTGCACAGGCCCTGGTAAACCATTGCTGCCATGTGGCTTTTTCTCTAAAAAAACTGTTGAAGGCTGAGAGTTTATATGATGTGGGTGATCAGTAATTACTCGCCATCATCTTGGCCTTGAAAGAATGGTGTTATCTGCTGGAGGGCACATCGGTTCCGATCCTGATACTGACGGATCACAAAACCTCACATATTTATCAGAGGCTAAGAGATTGTCTTCACGTCAGGCCAGATGGGCCCTCTTCCTTTTGAGGTTTAATTTTGTGGTTTCCTAACTTCCTGGTACCAAAAATATAAGAGCGGATGGTCTGTCTCGACAATTTGGGTCCGAGTCCCAAGAGGTGTCTCGGAGTTAATACGCACCAGTATTACATCTCTGCTGGGCAAGGAAATTTTGGCTGCCCAAGCTTCCGCCCGGTGGAGAGACCTAATGGGAGATGTTTTGTGCCCAGATCTCTCTGTACCAGACTTCTGGAGACATACCGTTCCTCTAAGGCTGCAGGACATGTTTGTAGAGACCAACTGCTATGGTGGCCAAGCATGAGGGCAGACTGCTCCGGTTTTGTTTCAGCATGTTCCACTTGTGGCCAGACTAAGACCTCTCGTCACCTGCCGGTTGGCCTCCTGCAGCCCATCCCGAACGGGGAGTGTCCATGGTCTCACTTGTCAATTGACTTTATGGTGAAGTTGCTGATCTCTGAGGGTTACACAGTCATTCTTATGATCGTGGATAGATTTTCGAAGATGGCCCATTTCGTGCCGCTTAAGGGACTCCCCTCCTCTAAGGAGTTGGCCGAAATCTTTGATAAGGAAGTAGTTTGTCTCCATGGTATACCCAAAGTGGTTGTCTCGGATCATGGGAGCCAGTTTGTGTCACTTTTCTGGAGAGCTTTTTTGCGCTCAGATAGGGATCCAGCTCTTGTCCTCCTCAGCTTACCACCCACAGTCGAACGGCACTGTTGAAAGGTCTCATCAGGCGCTAGAACATCATGACAACTGGACGATCTTGTTACCATGGGCGGGGCTGGCCAGAAACAGTGCAGTTAACTCCTCCTCTCAGAACTCTCCCTTTCCGATTAATTATGGGTTCCAACCTTCTCTCCTGCCTAAGTCATTTGAGGCGCAGAACATTCCTGCTCTGGAGGAGCACTTGAGGGCGCTCCTCTCCACATGGGTACGGGTTCAGAGATCCCTGCAGAGTTCCATGATACAGTATAAGAGACAAGCAAGACAGTAGGCGATTACCAGCTCTGGTGTTCTGAGTGGGAGAGAGAGAGTCTGGTTGTCCTCACGTAATCTCAATCTTCAGGTGCCTGGTAAAAAGCTGACTCCCTGATTTGTGGGTCCCTTTCGGGTTCTCCGCAAGTTTAACCCTGTGACGTATGCCCTCGAGCTAACCGCTAACATGTGCGTTTCCAATGTGTTTCATGTAACGCTACTCAAACCTCTGGTTTGTAATTGTTACACTAAGGCTTCAGTCCGTACCAGACTAGTTCAAGTGGGGGACCATGAATTATTGCTCTGGTTTCCATCTTCATCTTGCTCGAAAAACATTACTATAACATCATAATGTCAATGCCTATTGGCTTCATGAAAAGGAGAATTACTCCTCTGGTTTCAGTCTTAGTAGAGACACAATATTATAACATCATAATGTCAAGGCCTATTGGCTTCATATAAAGAAGAATTTTTTTCTCAGGTTTCCTTCTTGCTTAAAACATAGTACTATGACATCACCATGTTAATGCCTATTGTGTTTCGAGTAACAAGGAAACCAGAACTATAGTTCTCCTTTACATGAAACCAATAGGCATTGACATTGTGATGCCGTAATACTATGTCTCAACAAACACGGAGTTAACTAGCACAATAATTCTATTTTACATTACATTAAAGTAGAATTATTGTTCTGGCTTACTCTGTGTTTGAGACACAGTATTATGACATCACAATAGCAATACCTATTGGCTTAATTTAAAGGAGAAATATTGTGCAGGTTCACTCTGTGTTGTAAACACGGTATTATGACATCATAATATCCATGACTAATGGCTTCAGGTATAGAAGAATTACTGCTCTAGTTTCCTTCTTACTAGAGACACAGTATTAGGCTTATCGCAGTGGACCAGCTCTCCCACACACAGTGATGGTCACTCCCTCGACTTGATCTTCACTAACCTCTGCTCAGTCTCCAACTTCTCTAATGTCCCCTTTCCCCTCTCTGACCACCACCTCCTCACCGGTAACCTCATCATACCACGCAAACCCATCACCCCCGCCACAATCAAGCGCATGCGGAGAAATCTGCATACTCTTAACAAGCAACAATTTTCCACCTCCCTGCAGCCTCTTCTCAACCCCATCCTCACACTTACTTGCCCAGACAAAACTACTGCTCTCTACAACAGCACTCTCACTTCAGCCCTTGACATCGCTGCACCTGCAACTCCACGCCACCCACGCACAACCCCACTACAACCCTGGCACACAAGACTAACGCAATACCTCCATAGGTGCTCACGAACTGCTGAAAGGCGCTGGAGGAAATCGCGCTCCACAGCTGACTTCACACACTACAAATTCATTCTCCATTCTTCTCCTCTCTAATTTCTAATCTTTCCTCCAACCCCAAACGCCTTTTCTCAACCTTCACATCTCTTCTAAACCCACCAACACAAACACCTTCCACTAACTTCTCTGCCCAAGATCTCGCCAACCACTTCAAGAACAAGATTGAATCTATCAGACATGACATTTCATCACTACCACCCCCACCCAGCCAGCCCAGCCCTGTCGCCTCTCCCACATACACACTAAGCTCCTTCCCACCTGTCACTGAGGATGAAGTTTCCCTTCTCCTCACTCGCTCAAACCTAACCACATGCCCTCTCGACCCAATCCCATCTCAGCTCACCCAAGAACTATCCCCTCTACTAACTCCAATCCTTACTCACTTATTCAACCTCTCTTTGTCAACCGGCACCTTCCCATCCTCTTTCAAACATGCACTAATCACTCCCATCCTAAAAAAACCCTCCCTGGACCCAAACTCACTGTCAAATTACCGGCCAATTTCCCTACTCCCATTCGCCTCCAAGCTTCTCGAGCGCCTTGCGTATAACCGGCTCACTAAATTCCTCTGCTCCCATTCCCTGCTAGATCCCTTGCAATCCGGATTCCACCCTCATCACTCCACTGAGACTGCCCTCACTAAAGTGGCCAATGACTTGCTCTCAGCCAAGTCAAAAGGCCACTACTCCCTACTCATTCTTTTGGACCTGTCAGCCGCCTTTGACACAGTTGATCACCCATTCCTCCTCCAAGCCCTCCACTCCCTAGGTCTCTGCGACACTGCACTCTCCTGGTTTTCATCTTATCTCTGCAACCGCTCCTTCAGTGTTTCCTACTCCGGCTCCATTTCCCCACCCCTCCCACTGTCTGTTGGTGTGCCTCAAGGATCAGTACTGGGACCGTTGCTCTTCTCAATCTACACTGCTTCCCTTGGAAAACTAATAAACTCCTTTGAGTTTCACCATCATCTCTATGCTGATGACACCCAAATATATCTTTCCTCCCCAGACCTCTCCCCTTCCCTCCTGTCCCGAGTGTCTGACTGTCTGTCTGCTGTGTCTTCCTGGATGTCCTCCCATCAACTCAAACTTAACCTTGGCAAAACTGAACTAATTCTCTTCCCTCCATCTACAACCAGCCTTATCCCAAATATTACCCTCACCGTTAACAACACTTCCATCACACCAACCCCTACAGCACGCTGCCTGGGGGTCACATTTGACTCTGCCCTATCCTTCATTCCTCACATCCAGTCAATCTCCAACTCATGCCGCCTCCACCTCCGCAACATCTCTAGAATCCGACCCTTTCTCACAGAAGACACTACCAAAATTCTAATCCAAACACTCATCATGTCCCGTCTTGACTACTGTAACTCTCTACTAATTGGCCTGCCTCTCACCCGACTAACCCCGCTACAGTCCATAATGAACTCTGCTGCAAGACTAATCTACCTCACTCATCGCTTCTCTAACACCACACCCCTCTGTCAGTCCCTACACTGGCTCCCGTTAGCATACAGAGTAAAATTCAAAACTCTGGTGCTAACTTATAGAGCCCTCACTAACACTGCACCCCCCTATATTTCATCTCTCATTTCCAAATATACTCCCGCCCGCCATCTTCGCTCTGCACATGACCTTCTGCTCTCCACAGCTCTTATCACATCCTCCCACTCCCGCCTACAGGACTTCTCCACGTGCTGCACCTGAGCTGTGGAATTCCCTCCCCCGCCCCATCAGACTCTCCCCCAGCCTTCAAATCTTCAGACGCTCCCTGAAGACTCACCTCTTCAGGGAGGCCTATCAACTGCCTCCATAAACATCATCACCAAGATTCACCCCTTGCACGGACTACTGCACTCAACGGCACTTCTCACTCCCACCCACTGACTGGCAGTTCATGTGGCAGGAGGCACTTAAACGCAATAGCACTTACTCCTTCTGTATCAAACCTACCTTCCTCTAGACTGTAAGCTCTCACGAGCAGGGCCCTCTGATCCTCCTGTTCTCCACATCTGATTGTACTATTTAATACCTCTGTATGTCTATTCCCAATTGTACAGCGCTGCAGAATTAGTTGGCGCTATATAAATAAAGAATAATAATAATAATAATAATATTATGCCATCATAATGTCAATGCCTATTGGCTTCATATAAAAGAGAATATATTGATCTGGTTTCCTTCTTGCTCAAAACACAGTACTATGACATCATAATGTCAAGGATTATTGGCTTTAGGCGAAGGAAATTTTTGCAATGTCAATGCCTTTTGGCTTCATGTAAAGGATAATTATTGTGCTGGTTTATTCCATGTTTGGAACACAGTATTATAACATCACAATATCAATGCCTATTGGCTTCATGTAAAGGAAAATTATTGCTCAGTTTCCTTCTTACTCGAAACACATTATGATCATAATTTCAATGCTAATTGGCTTAATTTAAAGGAGAATTATTGTGCTGGTTCACTCTGTGTTGGGAACACAGTATTATGACCTCACTGTGTCAATGCCTATTAGCTTCAGCTAAAGGAAAATTATTACTCTGGTTTCCTTCTTGCTCGAAACACAGTATTATAACATCATAATGTCAATACCTTTTGGCTTCATTTAAATGAGAATTATTGTGCTGGTTTAGTCAGTGTTTGAAACACAGTATTATGACATCACAATGTGAATGCCTATAAAGGAGAATTACTGCTCTGGTTCACTTCTTAACCCCTTAACGACCCATGACGGTCCAGGATCGTCATGGGTTGTTTTCCGTTAAGGAATTCTGGGCTCCCCGCGTGGTTGCACGCCTTTCGGGGAGCCCGGAAGCGGATGCCACAAAAAAAAATGGCCCATGGTCCTCTAAGTGACGGCCACATGCGCGATCGGCCATCATTAAGGGGTTAATAGAGTTACCGTATTAAGACATCATAATGTCAATGCATATGGCTTCATATAAAAGAGAAATTATTGCTCTGGTTTCCTTCATCCTCAAGACAATACTATGACATCATAATAGCAACGCCTAATGACTTCAGGTATAGAAGAATTATTTCTCTGGTTTTGTTCTTCCTCGAAACACAGTATTGTGACATTATAATGCCAATGCCTATTGGCTTCATATAAAGGAGAATTATTGCACTGGTTTACTCCATGTTTGATACACAGTATTATGACATCACAGTGTCAATGCCTGTTGGCTTTCTGTAAAGGAGAATGACTGCTCTGGCTTATTTCTTAATAGAGACACGGTATTATGACTAGTGTTGAGCGAGCATGCTCGGCCGATGCTCGGATCGGCTCGAGCATCGCTCTGCTCTGCACATGGCGGTACTCGTACGAGTACCGCCATGTGCTCGCCCGGCATGTTCGGGTGGCGGGGATCTGTGCCGAAGGAGGCACAGATCTGAAGACGCTCCGCTGGACCACCAGGGACTGGAGGTAGGGGGCATAGCGGAGATGAAGGGGGCATAGCGGAGATGAAGGGGGACATTGCAGAGATGAAGGGGGCATAGCGGAGATGAAGGGGGCATAGCGGAGATGAAGGGGGACATTGCAGAGATGAAGGGGGCATAGCGGAGATGAAGGGGGCATAGCGGAGATGAAGGGGGACATTGCAGAGATGAAGGGGGCATAGCGGAGATGAAGGGGGACATTGCAGAGATGAAGGGGGCATAGCGGAGATGAAGGGGGACATTGCAGAGATGAAGGGGGCATTGCAGAGATGAAGGGGGCATAGCGGAGATGAAGGGGGACATTGCAGAGATGAAGGGGGCATTGCAGAGATGAAGGGGGCATAGCGGAGATGAAGGGGGACATTGCAGAGATGAAGGGGGCATTGCACAGATGAAGGGGGCATAGCGGAGATGAAGGGGGACATTGCAGAGATGAAGGGGCATAGCGGAGATGAAGGGGGCATAGCGGAGATGAAGGGGGCATTGCAGAGATGAAGGGGGCATAGCGGAGATGAAGGGGGACATTGCAGAGATGAAGGGGGCATTGCAGAGATGAAGGGGGCATAGCGGAGATGAAGGGGGACATTGCAGAGATGAAGGGGGCATTGCACAGATGAAGGGGGCATAGCGGAGATGAAGGGGGACATTGCAGAGATGAAGGGGGCATAGCGGAGATGAAGGGGGCATAGCGGAGATGAAGGGGGCATTGCAGAGATGAAGGGGGCATAGCGGAGATGAAGGGGGCATAGCGGAGATGAAGGGGGCATAGCGGAGATGAAGGGGGACATTGCAGAGATGAAGGGGGCATTGCAGAGATGAAGGGGGCATAGCGGAGATGAAGGGGGACATTGCAGAGATGAAGGGGGCATAGCGGAGATGAAGGGGGACATTGTGGAGATGAAGGGGGGCATTGACCAGGCACCCTCCCCTCATCAGAGCAGGGGGTGCCTGGTGTAATGCTCGTGTCGCCCCATTCAATTCAATGGGGCTCGGGTGCTCGGCCGAGCACTCGAGCCTCCGGCGGTGCTCGGTCAGAGCACCCGAGCATCGGGGTGCTCGCTCAACACTAATTATGACATCATAATGTCAATGCCTATTGTCTTTATATATAGGAGAATTTTTTGCTCTGTTTTCCTTCTTGCTTGAAACTCAGTACTATGACATTATAATGTCAATGTCAATGTCTATTGGCTTCATTTAAAGGAGAATTATTGCAGTTTTACTCCATGTTTGATACACAGTATTATGACATCTCAATGTCAATGCATATTGGCTTCATTAAAAGGAGAATTACTGCTGTGATTTCCTTGTTAATAGAGACACAGTATTATGACATCATTATGTCAATCCCTATTGGCTTCATATAATGGAGAATTATTTCTCAGGTTTCCTTCTTGCTTGAAACAAAGTACGATGACATCACCATGTTTATGCCTATTGCGTTTTGAGTAAGAAGGAAACCAGAACTATAATTCTCCTTAACATGAAACCAATAGGCATTGACATTGTGATGTCATAAAACTATGTCTCAAACACGGAGTAAACAAGCACTATAATTCTCTTTTACATTACATCACAGGAGAATTATTAGTGATTAGTGAGGATAAAGCTATGGCTGACACCCTAAATATGTTCTTTGCTTCAGTATATACAAAGGAAGCAGCAATGACAAGCTATGGGCAAACAGACAAAACCACGGAATTTCCTCCAACATCTACATGGCTTACTGAGGACAAGGTCCAAAAGAAACTGGAAAGGGTTATAGTGAATAAAGCGCCTGGACTGGATGGTATACACCGAAGGGTACTTAAGTAACCTAGTTCAGTAATAGCAAAACCATTATACTTAATATTTATTGATTCACTTTCATCAGGCATAGTGCCCTGTGATTGGAGGAAAGCTGATGTAGTACCATTGTTTAAAAAGGGAGCAAGATCCAAACCAGGAAATTGTAGACCTGTGAGCTTGAATTCCATAGTGGGGATGATACTAGAAGGGTTATTAACTGACAGTACTCAGAACTATGGGAAGACAAACAATATAATTAGTAGGAATCAGCATGGTTTCGTGAAGAACAGATCATGTCAGACTAATTTACTTGCATTTTATGAAAGAGTGAGTAGTAATTTGGACAGGGAAATTGCTGTTGATGTAGTATACTTGGATTTTGCAAAAGCCTTTGATACAGTGCCTCACAACAGGTTACTGCATAAATGAAAAGGCTTTGATTTTGGCGGTGTTATATGTACATGGATTGAGAACTGGTTAAATGATAGATGGCAGAGAGTTGTTGTAAATGGAACTTTTTCAAATTGGTCTAAGGTTATAAGTGGGGTGCCGCAGGGTTCAGTCCTGGGACCAATGGTTTTTAATTTGTTTATTAATGATCTATAAGTGGGAATTGAAAGTAGCATCTCAATCTTTGCTGATGACACTAAACTATGTAAGGAAATACATATAGAGCTGGATGTTTTTTCACTACAGAAGGAATTAGATAAACTACCATAAAATCTCAGGTATAATACGGACAATTTTACCCCACTTCCTTATGTGAAGTGGGAGGTGCATATTATACACAAGAGTTTTTACAATTAAAAAAATATAGTGTTAGCAGACCTCTTCCCTCCCCCGGCGCTCCGCTTTGAAGATAAACTTTACTTTTGTGCAAGTGAACTGCCGAAGAGAAGGCAAAACTTTTTGCACTTGCCGCCCTGCCGCCCGCTTCCTTCAATTGGGCTTACAGGACCTTCCGCCTCCAGCCAATGGTAAGGCCCTGTGTATCAGGACATTACCATTGGCTGGAGGCGGAAGGTCCTGTAAGCCCAATTGAACGAAGCGGGTGGCAGTCCGGCAAGTGCAATATAAATGCCTATTGGCTTCATGTAAAGGAAAATTACTGCTCTGGTTTCCTTCTTGCTCAAAACACAATAATATGACATCATAATGTAAATGCCTATTGTCATTGTGTAAAGGAACATTTTTGCTCTGGTTTCCTTCTTCCTCGAGACAATACTATGACATCATAATATCATGACATAATGGCTTCAGGTATAGAAGAATTATTGCCCTACTTTTGTTCTTACTCAAAACACAGTATTGTGACATCATAATGTTAATGCCTATTGGTTTCATTTAAAGGAAAATTATTGCTTTGGTTTCCTTCAAGCTTGAAAAACATTACTGACATCATAATGTCAATGCCTATTTGCTTCCTGTAAAGGAGAATTATTGTGCTGGTTTAATCTGTGTTTGAAACACAGTATTATGACATAACAATGTCTATGCCTATTGGCTTCATGTAAAGGAGAATTATTGCTCTGGTTTCCTTCTTGCTTGAAACATAGTACTATGACATCACCATGTTTATGCCTATTGTGTTTCGAGGAAGAAGGAAACCCGAACTACAATTCTCCTGTGCATGAAATCAATAGGCATTGACATTGTGACTTTGTAATACTATGTCTCAAACACAGAGTTAATCAGCACAATAATTCTCTTTTACATTTCATTAAAAGATAATTATTGTGCTGGTTTACTCCGTGTTTGAGACACAGTATTATGACATCATAATATCAATGCCTATTGGCTTCATGTAAAGGAAAATTATTGCTCTGATTTCTTCTTACTAGAAACAGTATTATGACATCTTAATTTCAATGCCTAATGGTTTCATTTGAAGGAGCATTATTTTGCTGGTTCACTCTGTGTTGGAAACACGGTATCATAATATCAATGCCTAATGGCTTCAGGTATAGAAGAATTACTGCTCTGGTTTCTTTCTTTCTCGAGACACAGTATTATGACAAAATAATTTCAATACCTATTGCCTTCATATAAAGGAGAATATATGGATTTGGTTTCCTTCTTGCTCGAAACATAGTACTATGACCTCATAATGTCAATTCATATTGGCTTTAGGTAAAGGAAAATGATTGCTCTGGTTTCCTTCTTGCTTGAAACACAGTTCTATGACATCATAATATCAATGCTTTTTGGCTTCATGTAAAGGAGAATTATTGTGCTGTTTTTCTTCATGTTTGAAACAAGCAATATGACATCGCAATGTCAATGCTTACTGGCTTCATATAAAGGAAAATTATTGCTCTGGTTTTCTTCTTCCTCGAGACAATACAATGACATCATAATATCAGTGCCTATTGGCTTCAGGTATAGAAGAATTATTGCTCTGGTTTCATTCTTACTTAAAAAACATTACTATGGCATCATAATGTCAATGCCTATGTGCTTCATGTAAAGGAGAGTTATTGTGCTGGTTTACTCCGTGTTTGAAACACAGTATTATGACATCATAATATCAATGACTATTAGCTTAATGTAAAGGTGAATTACTGCTCTGGTTTCCTTCTTAATAGAGATACAGTATTATGACATCATAATGTCAATGCCTACTGGCTTCATATAAAGGAGAATTATTACTCCGGCTTCCTTCTTGCTTGAAACATAGTACTATGACATCACTGTGTTTATTCCTTTTGTGTTTCGAGGAAGAAGGAAACCAGGACTATAATTTTCCTTAAAAGCGACTTTTAATGCTTCAAATGCTTTGATGGCTTCCGGGGACCAGTAAGTGGAGTTCCCGTCTTTTTTGGTCATGTCGGTAAGGGTTTTTGCAATAGAGGAAAAATTATGGTAAATTTCCTATAGTAGTTGGCGAACCCGAGGAAATGTTGGAGAGGAAACCTACGGGTCACGGCCCCTCAAGAACAGCCGAGAGTTTCTCAGGGTCCATAGTGAAACCGACCACTGAAATTACGTACCCCAAGAAGGTGACCTGTTTATGGTGGAACTCACACTTCTGTAATTTGCAAAATAGATAATTCTCTCGTAATCTTTGTAGAACTCGGGCTACATCTGCATGGTGGCTTTCCATGGAGGCTGAATGGATCAAAATGTCATTTAAGTATACCACCATGCATTGTTGGAGCATGTCCCGGAGGACATAAGGAATTCCTAGAAAACCGCTGGAGCATTGCAGAGACCACATGGCATTACGAGGTATTCTTAATGCCCTCTCCTGGTTTAAACGTGGTTTTCCGTTCATGGCCTTCCTTTATCCATACCAAATTGTTCTCCCATTGCAGGACAAGCTTAGTGAAGATCTTAGACCCTCTCAATCGATCAAATTGTTTGGTAATGAGTGGAGTTGGGAATTTGTGTTTAACCGTGATACGATTGAAGCACTGTAATCAATACAGGGTCTCAGTATCACAGTCTACCTTAGAGGCCTAGTTAACCTGTGCTTCCTTCCTCTGTTGTGTGTCGGCCAGCATAGTTGCGGCCACCTGTGCATTGCTTCATCATGAAACAAGCACTGGTTAAGATGCCTGTTTATGGGCCTATTTTTTGTGGCCTAATTGGGTCCCACCTTTTCCTGCTTCTTTATAAACGTCCCTGGGCCTGGGAGTCATTGCCCTTATGTGGTGTTCCTGATAGGTTCTGCTTGCTCTGTTGTGATCCGTGCCTGTCTGAGTATTTGCTCTGTGTATGACCCCAGCTTGTCTGACTACCCACATTGGTTCTGACCTGTGGCTCTGGCTGAATACTTGCTCTGTGTATGACCCTGGCTTGCCTGACCAGTGGCCCTGGCTACTACCCGCTCAGTTTTGCCTCTGGTTGCCTTTCCTGAAGGCCTGGTTACTATCGCTCCTTGTAGTCCTCTGTTTGCCTGACCAGTGGCCCTGGCTCTTACTCGCTCAGCATAGTCTCCGGTTACCTGACCAGTGGCCTGGTTACTCTCGCTCCGTGTAGTCTCCGGTTTGTCTGACCTGGACTCTGGCTGCCTACTCGCTCCCTACACTACCTGCTTACCTGACCTGTAGTCTCGGTGCCTCCTGGTTCTGGTCTGCTCTCTTTCTCTTTTGCCTCCGTTTGCAGACCAAGTGGTGACTTTCATATATTCTACCATTCTTCTGTTGTCCCACTTGAGCCACTTCCCTGAAGTAGTGCAGTGCACAGCACAGTATGCAGCTCCAGAGGGACCTTGGGTCCTATTTACATTTGTCTGGGGTTCTTTTTGGGCTACATTATTATTACTGTACTTATTAAATAAAGGTGGATTTATATTTTATATTCGTGTCTGTCCTTCTTTGCCTGAATATCGTGACACTCCATTCTCCACTCTTTTTCTTCACAAAGAAGAATCCGGCCCCGGCAGGAGAGGAGGACTTGCGGATTAAGCCCTCTGACAGCGCATTCGCAACATACTCCTCCATAGCCTTATTCTCTGTAACAGAAAGAGGGTAGACTCGACCTCGAGGATGTATAGCACCTGGTTGTAGTTCAATAGTACAATATTATGGGCGATGAGGTGGGAGCTCACCAGCCCGGCCCTTATTGAATACATCACGGAACTCTTGGTACTCTTCAGGCAGCAAAGAGACTGGGGATGTGGTTAGTCCCTCCCCATTTTTACTAGGCATGTCTTGGAACAGTTGGGTGACCATGCCATGACTTCAGCCCTTACCCAATCGAATGTGGGATTGTGTTTGCACAACCGTGGATAACCCTGGATCACAGGATAGTGAGGAGAGTAGATCATCTTGAATTGTAAGGTTTTGTGATGGAGACCTCCTACAGCCATAGACAACAGAACAGTTTGTGGGTAACCTGCGGTGGCTGTAGGGGGTCTGCCGTCAATCGCCTCTAGGGTGTAACAGGCACCAAAATACTCTGAGTCAGTTCAGTTAAGTGAGGATAATTTATTGAAGACAGCAAGTTAAACAAAATGTGAAAACTCAGCAATAGATAAACACAATATGAAACAATAATCTTGATCCGAAGTACTGGCACAGGAACTCAGGAACAGAAGACGTCTGGAGGACAGCAGGCTACTGGAACTGAAGAAATCCAAGAGAATGGCCAGAACCCATATCACAAGGAGCTACTATGGGAAAGACCACAGGTAAGGTATGGAAGGTAACCCAGCCTCAGGTAAATAAGCACACCAGACGCAACACTGAACCAATGATAGACCCACAAGACCTGAAGACTTGCTATATGGAATATATACCAGCACCACAGTCGTCAATAGCGGACTCAAGCTCCAGCAGTAATGCCACTCCTTATGCTGAACGCACGCCAGCAGTCCAGCAGGCCTTATTGGCAAACATCAGGCAACACACCCTCAAGCTCTCAATTATGCCGCCAGTAGGAAAGCGACACTGAGCAGCTAGGTAAATGGAATGAATATGCCCACAGGTAAGGCCAGGATAACCAGTGACCGAGACAGGAGTAAAGGCAATGGCAGAATCGCATATATAGGTGCGCAGCAAATCAGAACAAGAGCACATTGGACACTCAAGTCAGTCCGGGTCATCAATCGGAAAGGCACAAGCCAAACCTTGGTAATGCTTAGCATGGAAGCGCAGCCAATAACAGGTCATACACTGAGGAGGGATCGCCACCAGTACCTTTGAATAGTAAATAGGAAGCGCAACAAAACCGGGTCATACACAATCGGGTTTGCGGCCAAACAACCTAGGTCATACACAATCGGGTTCGCAGCCAAACAACCTGGGTCATACACAATCGGGTTCACAGCCAAGATCGGGTCATACACAGAACGCTAGCAGAAGTAATAAGGCCAGGTAGCAGGTACTGAGCGAGCTCAGACTACACCAACGCAAGGTTGACTTGGAAACCAGTGAGCCAGGCTTAAGAAGTCTACACAGCCAGAAGCAGCAGGGCGGGGCTAGCTTTCAGAAGTGGATATAGGAAACGATACAGAAATTAAGTAAGTATCATTCAAAAGCCCCGCCCTATGCTGCTCCAGTACTAGAGCCCCTCACTCGGACAAGGACGCCACAGGAACACCGTGACAACATGGCCAGGAACCCAGAAGAACGCTCGCAACAGATGAACAACCACAGCAAACAGGAACTGGGTAATTCGCCGTCAAGAACGCTCTGCTTGAAATTAGGTACCATGACAGTACCTCCCCCTCAAAGACCCCTCCTCCTCGGAGTCTCCTTGGGCTTGTCAGGAAATTTGTTATGGAATCTACGCACAAAAGTGGAAGCAAGAACATTCTCTGCCGGAACCCAGGAACGCTCCTCAGGCCCGTAGCCTTTACAGTGAACCAGGTAATGGAGCCTCCCGCGGACAATTCGAGAATCCAGAATATTTTGGACCTCATATTCCTCGTGATCTGCAACTCTCACGGGAGCGGGACGGGAAGGGACAGTAGTGTACCGGTTGCAGACCAAGGGTTTCAGCAGAGATACATAAAAGACGTTGTGAATGCGCATATGAGCAGGAAGTTCTAATGCATATGCCACCGGATTAATTTTGCGCAATACTCTGAATAGACCAATGAATCTTGGGCGAAATTTGTCACATGGCACCTGAAGATGGAGATTACGTGTGGACAACCAAACTCGGTCTCCAACCTGAAAAGTAGGAGCTGGAAGCCACCTTTTATCTGCTTGTCTTTTTTGTCTTTGAACTGACACCTGTAGAGTCTGCTGAACACGTCTCCAAGAGTCTCGAAGAGACCTTAGATGCTCATCCAGAGCTGGAATAGTCTGAGTCTGAAAGGATTCTGGAAGAACTGAAAGTTGGAAACCGTAATTAATCAGACACGGAGAAGACTTTGTGGAGGAGTTAACTGCAGAGTTTCTGGCAAATTCTGCCCATGGTAAAAGATAAGCCCAATTATCATAATGATCGGAAATATAACAATGGAGAAACTGTTCAAATGCTTGATTGCCTTTTTAGCTGCCCCATTCGACTGTGGGTGATAGGCAGAAGATAATGCCAATTGAATGCCCAACTGGGCATAAAAACATCTCCAAAATCTTGATATGAATTGGCTACCTCTGTCAAGATACAATAACCTTGGGAATACCATGTAGCCGAAATACCTCTCTGGCAAAGATCACCACCAATTCTTGAGCAGAAGAGTGGCCCTTCAAAGGTACAAAGTGAGCCATCTTAGAAAACTTCTCTACGATCATAAGAATAACCGTATAGCCCATAGATCGAGGGAGCTCAACCATAAAATCAATGGACAAATGAGACCAGGGACGCTCCAAGATCCGACCCGGCCTGGCTGACGTTCCTGCTCGTGACTGATCTGGCTTGTCTGAGAACCACCTCCGTTTACCAACCCGGCCTGGCTGACGTTCCTGCTCGTGACTGATCTGGCTTGTCTGAGAACCACCTCCGTGTACCGATCCGGCCTGGCTGACTTCCTGCTCCGTGACCTGAACCGGCTTGTTCCAGTGACCAGCTTGTTCCTGCTTCCTGCTGCTAGTGTCGCCATCGCGACATTCTGACTTCTGCTGAGGCCGCTTACCAGGCTGATCGTTTGCCCCGGTACTCCTGCTGAGTTGTGCCTCCGGTGCTGAGTCTCCGTACCTTTTGCAGAGCTGCGCTTCCATTGCTGAGCCTTCCCTAACACTTGCAGAGCACTTTCCATGACTGCTGAGCCTGTGATCCTTGAGCTGCTTAACCCTTGCTGTGCTGCCATTTCGGTATCTGAGCCTTCATGTAACTTGCTGAGCCTATCCTGTTTGGTCGCTACTTCTTCTGAGCCGGGCGCATTACAAGCCTGATCTAGACGGCGGCTCATCCTTCCATCAGCAGAGTAGTCGGTATAGTTACCACGCCCGGTGTGGCGGTATTGGCTCTTGCTGGTTGTCTCCGGTATATGCCCGTGGGGGCTATTGGCTCATATCCTTGCAGCATAGGGTACTCTCCGGTAATACGCCCGTAGGGGCTATTGGCTCATATACTTGCAGCACAGAGTGGCCTCCATTGTACGCTCGTGGGGGCTATTGGCTATCTCTTGTATTATAGCAGTCTCCGTTGTTACGCCCGTGGGGCTACTGGCCCAAGCTCTTGCAGGTTGTCTCCGGTTACGCCCGTGGGGGCTATTGGCTCAAGTCTTTACTGTGCAGTTGGTCTCCGTTATTACTCCCGTGGGGGCTATTGGCAAGCTCTTGCATTGTAGCAGTCTCCGTTGTTACGCCCGTGGGGGCTATCGACTCAAGCACTTACAGATTAAGTTGTCTCCGTTGCTACGCCCGTGGGGGCTATTCACTGCCACTTCTCTGCAGTTTCTACCATATTCTGTACTGGCTGCCGCATTCCAGCCTTATGAATTTTCACTGATAGCTGCCTGATCACCATCTTGGGCGCGCCAAACACCACAACAGAGACTGACTGAGCATTGTATTTTACCATTGAGTATCCTTACTCTGTGTACGATCCTGTGATATATATCTGTGATACTTTTGCTTCTGTACACCTTACCTGTGATAGCGTCTCAGTCTTTGACCGCTATTATTATAGTGTTGCCTGTAGAGGGCATTCTTTACTCTTTATTTTTAAATAAAATTGTGTTTTATTTTACCTGCTGGTCTGAGTGTCTTAAAAACCGTTACAATGCCCCTCTTTGATTTGAATCAAATTGGCAGCCCTTAAGTCGAGTTTCATGAATATCTTAGACCCTTTAACTCGATCAAATAATTCTGTGATTAATGGCATAGGGTACGCGTTTTTCACCAGAATCTTGTTTAATCCACGGAAATCAATACATGGATGTAACTCTCCGTCCTTTTTCTTTACAAAAAAAAATCCGGCACCAGCGGGAGAAGTGGATTTTCGAATAATACCCTTAGCAAGGGCTTCTGAGACATATTCTTCCATGGCTTTGTTTTCTTCCACCGATAATTGATAGACTCGCCCCTTGGGTGGTGAACAGCCAGGGAGAAGTTCCGAAGCGCAGTCATAGGGCCTATGAGGAGGCAAAGTCACTTCTTGACTCTCACTGAACACATCAATGAACGAAGCATACTCTTGCGGTAGGCCCGAACTGGAAGCCGATGTGGCTCTCATGGGACAGGTTAAACAAGACTTTGTGCAGAGTGGAGACCAAGACAAAACTTTGCAAGAATACCAATCCATCTTAGGGTTGTGTTTCTGTACCCACGGGAACCCAAGAACAATGGCATGATGTGGAGATTTAATAATCTGAAACTTTAGTGTCTCCGTATGCAGGTCTCCCACCCTTAGGGTTAACAAAGCAGACTCGTGAGTAATGTGGGATGGTTGTAAAGGCCTGCCATCGATTGCCTCAACCGCCAATGGAGATTCAAGAGGTACCAATGGTATATCTTTGCTGGCTGCAAATTCTGCATCCATAAAACAACCAGCAGCACCAGTGTCCAGAAATGCTAGGACAGATACGGACTTGTTTGCCCAGTAAATAAAAGCCTCTAATACGGGTTTGTCCAAAACATTGTCTTGAAGCAATGAAACCTTACCAATCACTGGTCATCGAGGTCAGACACCAACTCAGGGGGCATGGGAGGAGAGGGAGGATAGGAAGGGTTGGAAAGGTTTGGAGAATCTTCCTCTAGTTGTCTACGGCCCTGTTCTCCAAAATCCGGTCTCCCTTTGACCAAGGCATCAACTTGCATAGGCTCGGCTTCATCTGAAATGAATCTAGGAGGTCTGGGAGGAGAGGAAGGATAGGATGGGTTAGCATACCGGGACGATCCCTTGCCAGCGGATCTCTGTAAATATTCTTTAAAGGAAGGTGTCTCCCTTATTCTGGTATCCATCAAGATACAGAACTCAATCAGCCGGTCTAACTCATTGGGAAGGTCGCGTGCAGCGATCTCATCTTTCATAGTGTCACAAAGGCCCTGAAAGAACACGGCCTTTAAGGCTTCATTGTTCCAGTCAACCTCAGCCACCTGAGTCCAAAATTCAATGGCGTAATCCACCTCCGTGCGCTGCCCTTGTCTAAGAATCATCAAATGCTTAGATGCCAAAACCACGCGGCCAGGCCTATCGAATACTTGTTTAAAAGAGCAAACAAATTCCACAAAATTGTGAACAATGGGTTTATTAGTCTCCCATAACTGATTGGCCCATGCCAAAGCTCTCCCGGTCAGGAGGGAGATAAGGAAGCCCACCTTACTGCGTTCATTAGGAAATGCATAGGATACCAGTTCAAAATAAATACCTAATTGGTTTAGGAATCCCCAGCAACCATCTGGGTCTCCCCCGTACCTTTGAGGAAGCTGGGCTGACCCAATCTTTTGACTGTACTAGTCTCAATCGGAGTGGTAGGTACTGGTGCCCTGGTAGGTTCAGAAGGGACCACCAGTTGAGTACAAATCTGTTCAAGATTGGCAGAACGTTGTGACACCGTTTGCATGGCTAAAGACAGTTGGTCCAATCGTTGACTCAACGTCTCCATCCTGTATAGGATGCTTTGAAATACTACCCCACCTTCACCGTCCGAACTCATGGCCTTTGAGTACTGTGACAGGCACCAAAATACTCTGAGTCGGATCAGTTAAGTGAGGATAGTTTATTGAAGACAGCAAGTTAAACACAACGTGAAAACTCAGCAATAGATAAACACAATATGAAACAATAATCTTGATCCGAAGTACTGGCACAGGAACTCAGGAACAGAAGACTTCAGGAGGACAGCAGGCTCCTGGAACTGAAGAAATCCAAGAGAATGGCCAGAACCCATATCACAAGGAGCTACTATAGGAAAGACCACAGGTAAGGTATGGAAAGTAACCCAGCCTCAGGTAAATAAGCACACCAGACGCAACACTGAACCAATGATAGACCCACAAGACCTGAAGACTTGCTATATAGAATATATACCAGCACCACAGTCGTCAATAGCAGACTCAAGCTCAAGTAATGCCACTCCTTATGCTGAACACATGCCAGCAGTCCAGCAGGCCTTATTTGCAAACGTCAGGCAACACACCCTCAAGCTCTCAATTATGTCGCCAGTAGGAAAGTGACTAGTGGAATGCGACACTGAGCAGCTAGGTAAATGGAATGAATATGCCCACAGGTAAGGCCAGGATAACCAGTGACCGAGACAGGAGTAAAGGCAATGGCAGAATTGCATATATAGGTGCAAGAGCACATTGGACACACAAGTCAGGCCGGGTCATCAATCAGAAAGGCACAAGCCAAACCTTGGTAATGCTTAGCACGGAAGCGCAGCCAATAACAGGTCATACACTGAGGAGGGATCGCCACCAGTACCTTTGAATAGTAAATAGGAAGCGCAACAAAACCGGGTCATACACAATCGGGTGTATGTTATAGGGGCTTTCATATTTTACATTGTTTTTTGGTTTTTTTTTGGATACTCCGTATTTCTCCCTATTTAAAATCTAAAATAAATGAATGAAGATCATTATTGGATCATACATATGACAGGGTAGGACTTGTGTTTCAATGAAGCTTTATTGATACATCAAGTTTTGTTCGTATAAATTATCACTTACTCTCTGAAATATTCAAAATATTTATACATTACCTTTAAGTATCTTGTTGTACTGTTTTTTTTTAGGAAGAGTATATTAAGATATGTTTAACCTTTAGATTGCAAATATCAGAAGTTTGTTTAACCTCAAAGGTCATCTGATGTAATAGTTCAACCAATGAGAACCTAGGAGGGAAATTTTAAATGTCAGTTAGGCTGCCATGTTTGTTTCTTTGTATTATTTTACATAACATTCCAGTTGGTTTGATAAAGCAGCCTTAGAGCTGCGAAACGTTACACGCTACTATTATATTTTTTTCAATTGGTCTGTTGTTTTATTTTATTTTATAATAAAAAGCTGATTGTTTTTAGAAACTTTAGCAGCCTAACTACATTTTTCTTTTTAATCATCTTGCTCCTTTGGATACTGGTTTTCATTAGAACAATCTCTACAAACAGATCTGAGTGGAGACAGACTTTGAATTCTCCACAAGCTTAAAGTGCTGGTTCTGGGCATATGCCTTGTAATTAGCAACTACAAATTGTGAGTATAACCTTTATGCTTTTGGTTATCACTTAAATAATCACGTTTACAGGCACTATTGGGCGCCCTCTGTCTTTGTGTGTTTTTCTGTCAATAAAGAGGCCACTACCCCGGAGTCAATAAGTGCCACTGAAGTAATGGAAAGCTTGCCACAAGAGAGTCCAACGGAGAAGAGTGGTTTATCCGTATGGATAGCCGGGGACGCTGAGATGCCATCTAAGGTCTGTCCTCTATAGGACCTTAGGTGCGGGCGTTTCCTGGATGTTAGGGGCAAGTTCTCAGTAGGTGCCCTGCCATACTGCAGTAAAGGCACAGGCCCTCCCTCCTCCTCAAGATCCTTTCCGTAACTGAAAGGCGAGTGGAACCAAGTTGCATGGGCTCGAGACTACAAGGCGTGGGAGGACAGGGAGGCACGGGTGTGGATGAAAGGCTCGGAGTTAAATGGATGGGATGCCTCCGCAGGCTCTCCCTGAAGGAAGGTCTCTCATGGATTCGGGAGTCAATCGGGATATAATATGAGACCAGTTCCTCTAAATCTCTGGGTATGTCCCGGGCTGCAATCTCATCTTTAACCATATCCGAGAGCCCATTAGAGAAAGCAGCCACAAGAGACTCATTCTAACCAACCTCGACTGCCAGGGTATAAAACTCTATGGCATAATCCGAAACTGTCCTAGTACCCTGCTGGATGGACAGTAGTTGTTTGGCAGCCGAGATGGAGCAGCTTGGTACATCAAATACCCTTTTAAAGGATGCCACAAACTCAGGGTAATTGTATACTATAGGTTTCTGTGTCTCAGAAAGAGGATTAGCCCATGCCAAGGCCCTGTCAGAGATTAAGGAAATCATGACGCCCACCTTACTCCTATCAGTCGGGAAGCACTGTGGCTCCATCTCCAGGAAACCTGTGCACTGGTTAGGGTCACCCCCATAATGCAGTGGAAGAGGGGAGGACCCTGTCATGCCTCTAGCAACATTGGAATCAACATTGGCAGCTGCTCAGTATGGGGCAACAAAGTCTGGAGGGCTAACGCAAACTGGTCCATGTGCTGGTCTACCAGGTCCAGCCTGAAAAAAACATTTGGTGGATTGCCTGCACCTCCTGAGTTCATGGCTGTCAGGAGTCAGGAACACAAAAGTCAGCAATGTCAGGAACAAGCCAGGAGTCAGGAGCCAGAAGGATCGTAAGAGG
This sequence comes from Rhinophrynus dorsalis, assembly GCA_037306005.1. Lineage (NCBI taxonomy): Eukaryota > Metazoa > Chordata > Amphibia > Anura > Rhinophrynidae > Rhinophrynus > Rhinophrynus dorsalis. Next base: position 194,121,130 of record CM074720.1, on the reverse strand, counting down.
AAGCCAGGTCATACACAGATAAATAGGAGCACAGGAGAATCCACAGCATCCAGCAACAAACACAAGGACAATTAGAAAGTAAGCCAAGCAGCTTTAAATACCCTGGGAGGGTTGGCTAATAACAGTCAGATGAGTAATCACAGAGAGGTCAGCTGATTCAGCCTGACCCAAGAAAGGGAAGGCAGCAGCAATGGATAGCAGAGCTCTAGATTAGCTCAGACAGCAGAATCAACAGCAGAGTTAGAGCAGCTCAGCCAAACCTTGACAGGTATAGAACAATAGCTGCTCTCTTCTTACTCCAGACACAATATTATGGCATCAAAATGTCAATGCTTGTTGGCTTCATATAAAGGAGAATATATTGATGTGGTTTTCTTCTTGCTCGAAACACAGTACTATGACATCATAATCTCAATGCCTATTGACTTTAGGTAAAGTAAAATGATTGCTCTGGTTTCCTTCTTGCTTGAAACACAGTTCTATTACATCATAATGTCAATGCCTATTGGCTTCATATAAAGAAAAATTATTGTTCTGGTTTACAATGTGCTGGAAAAACAGTATTATGAAATTACAATGTCAATGCCTATTGGTTTTAGGTAAAGGAAATTATTGCTCTTATTTCCTTCTTGCTCGAAACACAGTTCTATGACATCATAATGTCAATGCATATGAAGTAGAGTTATTGTGCCGATTTAATCCGTGTTGGAAACACAGTATTATACATCATAATGTCAATGCCTATTAGATTAATTTAAAGGAGAATTATTGTGCTGGTTCACTCTGTGTTGGAAACACAGTATTATGACATCACAATGTCAATGTTTAATGGCTTTAGGAAAAGGAAAAGTATTTCTCTGGTTTTCTTCTTGCTTGATACACAATGAAACACAATACTATGACATTATGTCACTGCCTATTGGCTTAATCGAAAGGAGAATTATTCTGCTGGTTTACTCCATGTTTGAAACTTATTATGACATCACAATGTGAATGTCTATTGGCTTCATGTAAAGGAGAATTACTGCTCTGGTTCACTTCTTTTTAGTGACACAGTATTATTACATTATAATGTCAATTCCTATTGGCTTTATACATAAAGGAGAATTTTTGCTCTGATTTCCTTTTTGCTCGAAACTCAGTTCTATGACATTATAATGTCAATGCCTATTGGCTTTAAGTAAAGGAAAAATATTGCTCTGGTTTCCTTCTTGCTCGAAACATATTACTATGACACCATAATGTAAATGCCTATTGGCTTCATATAAAGGAGAATTACTGCTCTAGTTTACTTCTTAATTGAGACACAGTATTATAACATCATAATGTCAATCCCTATTGACTTCATATACTGGAGAAATATTTCTCAGGTTTCCTTCTTGCTTGAAACATACTACTATGACATCAAAATGTTTATGCCTATTGTGTTTCGAGTAACAAGGAAACCAGAATTCGAATTCTCCTTAACATGAAACGAATAGGTATTGACATTGTGATGTCATAATACTGTGTCTCAAACACGGAGTAAACCAGCACAAGAAATCTCCTTTACATTATTGTGCTGGTTTACTCTATGATTGAGACACAGTATAATGACATCACAATATCAATGCCTATTGGCTTCATGTAAAGGAAAATGATTGCTCTGGTTTCTTTCTTACCAGAAACAAAGTATAGTGACAACATAATTTCCATGCCTGTTGGCTTCAGCTAAAGGAAAATTATTGCTCTAGTTTCCTTCTTTCTCGAGTCAGTACTATGACATCATAATGTCAATGCCTAATGGCTTCAGGTATAGAAGTATTACTGATCTGGTTTCCTTGTTAGTCTGGGACACAGTACTATGATATCATGATGCCAATGCCTTTTGGCTTCATCTATTGGAAAATTATTTCGCTAGTTTACTCCATGTTTGAAAAGTATTATGATATCACAGTGCGAATGTCTATTGGCTTCATGTAAAGGAGAGTTACTGCTCTGTTTCACTTCTTAATAGAGACACAGTATTATTACATCATAATGTCAATTCCTATTGGCTTTATAAGTAAAGGAGAATTTTTGCTTTGGTTTCCTTCTTACTTTGAAACTCAGTACTATGACATTATAATGTCAATACCTATTGGCTTCATCTAAAGGAAAATTATTGTGCTGGTTTACTCCATGTTTGAAAAACAGTATTATGACATCTCAATGTGAATGCCTATTGGCTTCATGTAAAGGAAAATTACTGCTCTGGTTTACTTCTTAATAGAGACACCATTTCATGACATCATAATATCAATTCCTTTTGGCTTTATATGTAAAGGATAATTTTTTCTTTGGTTTCCTTCTTGCTCGAAACTCAGTTCTATGACATTATAATGTCCATCCTTATTGGCTTCATATAATGGAGAATTATTTCTCAGGTTTCCTTCTTGCTTGAAACATAGCACGGTGACATCACCATGTTTATGCCTATTGTGTTTCGAATAAGAAGGAAACCAGAACTCTAATTCTCCTTAACATGAAATCAATAGGCATTGACATGATGTTATAGTAATGTGTTTTGAGCAAGAAGGAAACCAGAGCAATATTTCTCCTCTACTTTACATTAAAGGAGAATTATTGTGCTGGTTTACTCTGTGTTTCTATCACAGTGCCTGTGATTCCTGTCACTCTCAGTTGTGGCTGTCACTGATTTGCTGACTGAGTTTGACCCGCCTCCTGATGACCTTTTTATACCTGGCTATCACATCTGTCTGATGCCCTTTCGTGGTGTTCCTGAGCCAGTAGTGCTGTTCCTGTGTTCCTGTGTTCTGAGTTCCTGTGTACCGATTCGGCTTGTCCTGACCATTCTCCAGTGTACCCGCTTGTGAATGACCCGGCTCGTCTGCGTACCTCCCTTGCATCCTGACCCGGCTAGACTGAAGTTCCTGCTCGTGTATGACCCGGCTTGTATGACTGCCTCCTACGTGCTCCGACCCGGCCCGGCTGACTTCCTGCTCCGAAGATCGACTTCCAGCTTGTTCCAGTGACCTGCGTTTCAGTTGTCGCCGCCGCGACATTTCCAGTCTCTGCTGCCCGTGTCAGTGTGACTGCCTTGCCTGGTGCTTCCCTCGATTTAGTGCTGTGCCTCGTTCCTTGTGCAGAGCTGTGTGCATTCTGTGGGCCTTCCTCTCTGTGCAGAGCCTTGCAGTAGCGCTGAAGCCTCGAGTAAACGTGCATTTTAACTCTTGCAGTGCTGCCTCGAATTCACTCTCGCTATCTCCTGTATGAGCCTCGTTACCCGTGATACTGCTGCTGAGTTGGCCGCTCTCCGTCAGCAACTCTAGTCCACCATTGCAGAGTGTTCACATAGTTGGGCCGTTTGGGCGGTTAAGGCTCTCCGGTATTGGCTACCGACGATATCATTGACACAGAGTGTTGGCAGAAAGACTTCAGTGTTGGCTTATCCGGTACTACACCCGAGGGGGCTAGTGGCTCTTGCTCTCTTATTCCAGCATTCGATTACACTTGAGGAGGCTGTTAGCTCTTGCACCAGTTTCCGTTACACCCGTGGGGGCTATTGGCACTTGCACAAACAAAAGCAGTTCCTATAACTACGCCCGTGGGGGCTAAGTTGATTCCCTTTCTGCTTACTATCCAACACCTTGGCAAGGCAGCTCTATCCTCAGCACTTGATGAACTTTGTCTATACAGCACAGCCCTTTTAACATCCAGGGCGTGTCAAACCTCCACATCTGAGACAGACTGTTATTTGGACATTAACCCCTTGGGGGTCAATATCATCCTAGTGCATACTGTTTTGCATTTATGTCTATTGTGCTATTACCATTGTAAATATCCCAGTTTACTTATCTGTGTATTACCTACCACCTCTAGAGGGCGTACTTGTGCCTTATTCACTTTAATAAAGTGTGTTTTATTTTCACTTATTTGGTCTGAGAGTCCTAAAAAACCGTGACAGTTTCAGACACAATATCAATGCCTATTGGCTTCATGTAAAGGAAAATTATTCTGTGGTTTCTTTCTTACCAGAAACACAGTACAGTGACATCATAATTTCAAAGCCCATTGGCTTCATTTAAAGGAGAATTTTTATGCTGGTTCACTTTGTGTTGTAAACACGGTATAGTGACATCATAATATCAATGCATAATGGATTCAGGTATAGAAGAATTTACTGCTCTGGTTTCCTTCTTATTCGAGGCACAGTATTATGACATCATAATGTGAAATGTGTATTGGCTTCATATAAAGGAGAATATATTGATCTGGTTTTCTTCTTGCTTGAAACAGTACTATGTCATCATAATGTCAATGCCTATTGTCTTCATATAAAGGAGAATTACTGTTCTGGTTTACATCTTAATTGAGACATATTATTATAACATCATAATGTCAATCTCTATTGGCTTCATATACTGGAGAATTATTTCTCAGGTTTCCTTCTTGCTTGAAACATAGTACTATGACATCACCATGTTTATGCCAATTGTGTTTCGAGTAAGAAGGAAACCATAACTTTAATTCTCCTGAACATGAAACCAATAGACATTGAGATTGTAATGTCATAATACTGTGTCTCAAACACGGAGTAAACCAGCACAATAATTCTCGTTTACTTTACATTATAGAAGAATTATTGTGCTGGTTTACTCTGTGTTTGAGACACAGTATTATGTCATCAAAATATTGATGCCTATTGACTTCATGTAAAGGAAAATTATTGTTCTGGTTTCTTTCTTACCAGAAACACAATATAGTGACATCATAATTTCAATGCCTATTGGCTTCAGCTAAAGGAAAATGATTGCTCTAGTTTCCTTCTTGCTTGAGACAGTACTGTGACATCAAAATGTGAGTGCCTAATGGCTTCAGGTATAGAAGAATTACTGATCTGTTTTCCTTCTTACTTTGGGACACAGTATTATGATATCATAATGCCAATGCCTGTTGGCTTCATATAAAAGAGAATATATTGCTTTTCTTTCCTTCTTGTTTGAAATACAGTACTATGACATCATAATGTCAATGCACATTGGATTAATTTAAAAGGAGAATTATTGTGCTGGTTCACTCTGTGTTGGAAACACAGTATTATGACATCACAATATCAACGCCTATTGGCTTTAGGCAAAGGAAAAGTATTGTTCTGGTTTCCTTCTTGCTCGAAACACAATACTATGACATCATAATGTCACTGCCTATTGGCTTCATCTAAAGGAGAATTATTTTGCTGTTTTACTCCATGTTTGAAATTTATTATGACATCACAATGTCAATTCCTATTGACTTCATGTAAAGGAGAATTATTGCTCTGGTTTCTTTCTTCCTAGAAACAAAGTATTGTGGCATCATAATTTCAATGCCTTTTGGCTTCATTTAAATGAGAATTTTTCTGCAGGTTCACTTTGTGTTGTAAACACTATATTATGACATTATAATATCAATGCCTAATGGCTTCAGGTTTAGAAGAATTACTGCTCTGGTTTCCTTCTTATTTGAGACCCAGTATTATAACATCATAATATGAAATGCTTATTGGCGTCATATAAAGGAGAATATATAATGATCTGTTTTCCTTCTTGCTTTAAAAAGTACTATGGCATCATTGTGTCAATGCCTATTAGCTTCATATAAAGTAGAGTTATTGTGCCGGTTTACTCTGTGTTGGAAACACAGTTTTATGACCTCATAATGTCAATGCCTGTTGGCTTCAGCTAAAGGAAAATTATTGCTCTAGTTTCCTTTTTTCTCGAGACAGTTCTATGATATCATAATGTCAGTACCTAATGGTTTCAGGTATAGAAGAATTACTGATCTGGCTTCCTTCTTACTTTAGGACACAGTATTATCATATCATAATTCTAATGCCTATTGGCTTCATCTAATGGAGAATTATTTTTCTAGTTTACTCCATGTTTGAAAAGTATTACGATATCGCATTGTGAATGTCTGTTGTCTTCATGTAAAGGATAATTACTGCTCTGTTTCACTTTATAATAGAGACACAGTATTTTACATCATAATGTCAATTCCTATTGGCTTTATATGTAAAGAAGAATTTTTGCTTTGGTTTCCTCTTACTTTGAAACTCAGTACTATGACATTATAATGTCAATGCCTACTGGCATAATCTAAAGGATAATTATCGTGCTTGTTTACTCCATGTTTGAAAAACAGTATTATGGCATTATAATGTGAATGCCTATTGGCTTCATGTAAGGAAAATTACTGTTCTGGTTTACTTCTTAATAGAGACACCGTTTTATGACATCATAATATCAATTCATTTTGGTTTTATATGTAAAGGAGAATTTTTGCTTTGATTTTCTTCTTGCGCAAAAGTGAGTTCTATGACATAATGTCAATCCCTATTGGCTTCATATAATGGAGAATTATTTCTCAGGTTTCCTTCTTGCTTAAAACATAGTACTATGACATCACCATGTTTATGCCTATTGTGTTTCAAATAAGAAGGAAACCAGAACTCTAATTCTCCTTAACATGAAACCAATAGGCATTAACATTATGATGTCATAGTAATGTGTTTCGCGTAAGAAGGAAACCAGAGCAATATTTTTCCTCTACTTTACATTAAAAGAGAATTATTGTGCTTGCTTACTCTGTGTTTCAGACACAATATCACTGCCTATTGGCTTCATGTAAAGGAAAATTATTGCTCTGGTTCCTTTCTTACCAGAAACACAGTATAATTACATCATAATTTCAAAGCCTATTGGCTTAATTTAAAGGGGAATTATTATGCTGGTTCACTTTGTGTTGTAAACACGGTATTATAATATCAATGCCTAATGGATTCAGGTATAGAAGAATTACTGCTCTGGTTTCCTTCTTACTCGAGACACAGTATTAGGACATCATAATGTCAATGCTTATTGGCTTCATAGATTGGAGAGTATATAGATCTGGTTTCCAACTTGTTTGAAACACAGTTTTATGACATCATAATGTTAATGCCTATTAGCTTAATATAAAGTAGAATCATTGTGCCAGTTTTCTCCGTGTTGGAAACACAGTATTATGACATCATTATTTCAAAGCCTATTGACTTCATTTAAAGTAGAATTATTATGCTGGTTCACTTTGTGTTGTAAATATGGTATTATATCATAATATCAATGCTTAATGGATTCAGGTATAGAATATTACTGTTCTGGTTTTCTTCCTACTCTAGACACGGTATTATGACATTATAATGGGTAATGCTTATTGGCTTCATATAAAGGAGAATATATTGATCTGGTTTCCTTCTTGCTTGAAACACAGTTCTATGACATCATATTGTCAATGCCTATTGGCTTCTTATGAAGGAGAATTATTGTGCTGGTTTATGATGTGTTGGAAAAACAGTATTATGAAATTACAATGTCAATTCCTATTGTCTTTAGGTAAAGGAAAATTATTGCTCTGGTTTCCTTCTTGCTGAAAACACAGTTCTATGACATCATAATGTCAATGCCTATTGGCTTCAGCTAAAGGAAAATTATCGTTCTAGTTTCATTCTTGCACGAGGCAGGTCTATGACATGATGTCATTGCCTAATGGCATCAGGTAAAGAAGAATTACTGCTCTGGTTTCCTTCTTATTTGGGACACAGTATTATGACATCATAATGTCACTGCCTAATGGCTTCATCTAAAGGAAAATTATTGTGCTGGTTTACTCTATGTTTGAAAAACAGTATTATGACATCACAATGTAAATGCCTATTGGCTTCATATAAAGGAAAATTACTGCTCTGGTTTACTTCTTAATAGTCACTGTTTTATGACATCATAATATCAATTCCTTTTTGGCTTTATATGTAAAGGCAAATTTTTGCTTTGGTTTCATTCTTGCTCGAAACTCAGATCTATGACATTATAATGACAATCCCTATTGGCTTCATATAATGGAGAATTATTTCTCATGTGTCCTTCTTGCTTGAAACATATTACCATGACATCGCCATGTTAATGCCTATTGTGTTTCGAGTAAGAAGGAAACCAGAACTATAATTCTCCTTAACATGAAACCAATAGGCATTGACATTATGATTTCATAGTAATGTGTAAACCAGAGCAATATTTTCCTCTACATTATATTGAAGGAGAATTATTGTGCTGGCTTACTCTGTGTTTCAGACACAATATCACTGCCTATTGGCTTCATGTAAAGGAAAATTATTGCTCTGGTTTCTTTCTTACCAGAAACACAGAATAGTGACATCATAATTTCAATGCCTATTGGCTTCATTTAAAGGAGAATTATGCTGGTTCACTTTGTGTTGTAAACACGGTTATTATATCATAATATCAATGCCTAATGGATTCAGGTATAGAAGAATTACTGGTCTGGTTTCCTTCTTAGTCGAGAAACAGTATTATGACATCATAATGTCAATGCTTATTGGTTTCATATAATGGACAATATATAATGCCTATTAGCTTATTGGTTTCATATAATGGACAATATATAATGCCTATTAGCTTCATATAAAGTAGAGTTATTGTGCCAGTTTACTCAGTGTTGGAAGCACAGTATTATGACATCATAATGTCAATGCCTATTGGCATCAGCTAAAGGAAAGTGATTGCTCTAATTTTCTTCTTGCTCAAGACCGTCCTATGACATTGCAACGGCAATGCCTGTTGGCTTCAAATAATGGAGAATTATTTCTCAGGTTTCCTTCTTGCTTAAAACAGAGTACTATGACATCACCATGTTTATGCCTATTGTGTTTCGAGTAACAAGGAAACCAGAACTCTAATTCTCCTTAACATGAAAGCAATAGGCATTGACATTGTGATATCATAATACTGTGTCTCAAACACAGAGTATACCAGCACAATAATTTTCCTTTCTCTGTCGTCCAATACAGGGTACTGGTAACTTTGGGTAGGCGATCAGCACCTTTAATAGGCAGGAACAATTCTGAGAAGTGACCGCTGGGTGGAGCCTACCTCCTCTCCATAGCTTGCAGCTAGCCAATCCCCAACCAGTAAGATTTGTTCCTTGGTCAAGACACAAGCAAGAGACGTGTTCTGCTATAGTTTTAGCATTTTTATTATTTTTCGGTTAGATATGGAATACCACCATTAGGCGGATTAGCATCACTGACAATTCCCATCACCCAAATGTGGATAGTTCTGTTTACCAGGTGCTTTTTTGGACCTAAGCCCCGGGGGGGGGAAATCTTGACTGCAAGTTCTTTCCCCAGGAGTTGCCCACTTCTTCTTGATATATGGTAATCTGAAGACAGAAGACCTGCTGAAAAAGGTGAGCACCCTTTGAGTGCTGAGGTCCACATGTCCCATGCTTCCCCTCTGCACAGGGGTCTCATTTGAAGTTCCTATTACACACTCATGCACTCATTGGGTTTATTCTGTATGTCTGTGAGATGTTTGGAGCAAGTTTCTGTGGTAACTTAACCCTTTTGCTGCTGGTTAGCACCTTTTTGGGGGTTCTTGGGCACTTTCCCTACTGGGACCAGTGTTTATTGGGTCTACTTTTTTATTCCATTGGGCTTTTGAGTGGTTTTACGTTTTGTATTCACTTCATTAACTTTATGTGCCGCGCCTTTAAGGCCATTGTTCCTTTCACTTTTATGGGACTTTACAATTTGGGACATATCTCTGCAACCGCTCCACGTAACGTGGTCAGAGATGGCTCATTTTGTGGGTGTGCCCTTGCTCTGTCATCTGGTCAATGTTTTGGGAATGTTGGGAGCTTTAGGGGGCTTCGAGCACTGTTGGGGTACTCCGTTAGCGAAACTACGTTTCCAATGGGCGCCCAATTCGCGAGCTCGTTTCCGATTGGCTCCCGTCACGGCAGCCATTTTGTGAATTCGCAGATCAAGTATCCTACACAGGGCTTGGAATCTTCTTCTCTCCTCCGCAGTTTAACCCTTCACCTACTTGATAAGTCTTATTTAGCATTTGCGGGGTGCATTTTATTATCCTACACACTGTTTTGTGGGTGTTTTGATACTTTGACTGTTTGACTGTGTGAGAATGTCTACACCGTTAGACCTTGGGGCTAAACCTAACACTAAGGATACTGGGGTCCCCCATTGTTCATTGCTCCTCATGTCACTCTGGGTTACCTAGAGAATACTCAGGTCATCTTTGCCCACCATGCGCTGCTGCCCCTGAATCCCCTGCAGGTGCCTCCAGCCATGCACTAGAACCAGTATGAATACAAGAGTTTAAGGCTACTACCAGGTACCTCTGGTCCACCTTACAACTCCTCCCATCCTTTTTACAAGGGGTTTTCCAGTCGTGGCAGACCCCCGCCCCTATCAGATCTTCCCTGCCTAAACCGCCGGGTGTACCTGATGTGTCTGATTTCTCTGAGGAGGAACTGTTGGTGGACTCTGATGATGACGACTGTTCAGCTGTTCCTTCAACTCATTTTCTTGGGGACCCATTTGAGGCGGACCCCATCCCCTCAGCTGAGGGCCTGATTGGGGCTGTGTTGACCACCCTGAACATTCCCTTGGTGCAGGAGGTGTCTTCTGACCCCTCTGATGTTTTTCAGGAGCCTGTTAGGCCCCATTCTTGTTTTCCACCAACCCCCACCCTTGACCACTTGGTGTCAGAGGAGTGGAAATTTCCAGACCAGAAACCTTCTGTGTCTAAGAAGTTTGCTAAACTTTACCTGTTTTCTGAAACGGCCCTCACGCAGTGGGTTCATCCTCCCAAAGTGGATGCCCCAGTTTCCATGCTTTCTAAATCGACTGCCTTGCCAGTGGCTGATGCCTCTGCTCTCAAAGACTGGACTATAAGAAGCTTGAGACTTCTCTCAAGGCTATTTTTGCGATGGTGGGCTCTGCCATTCGCCCTTTCTTTGCTGCTGCGTGGGTAAATAGGGCTGTGGCTGTTTGGACTGAACAGCTCAGTTCTGCTGTCCGTCAGGGGCCCTTATTTCTGACATGTTGCGACTTCTTGCTAACATTGCTAAGGCTCAGCATTATGTCTCTGCTGGCCTGTTTGACACTGTGCATATGGTAGTCAGGGTATCTACCATGTCTGTGGTAGCCAGACGGGCTCTTTGGCTCAAGATCTGGTCTGCTGACACGGCTTCCAAGAAGGCTCTCCTGTCTTTGCCTATTCAGGGATCCTCCCTGTTTTGGCCTGAGCTCAAGGATCTCATCAACGAGGCCACTGGAGGGAAGGGTACTCATCTACCAGTGGTCCTGAGGAAGAGGGCGCCTGTCAAAAGGAATCCGCTTTTTCAACCCTTTCACACAACCCAGATGGTCTCTCAGGCTCCGCGCTCCTCATCCAAGCCTAAGCAGCAATGGAGATCCAAGTCCTCTGCAAAGCCCAAGGCTTCCAAACCTTCTTCTACATGACTCACTGAACCCCGGTCCTCACCCGCCGGTAGGTGGTCGCTTACGCCACTATCTCTTGGCTTGGCAGGCCTCTGTGGCGTACCCGTGAGTTTTACAGGTGGTGGCCACAGGGTACAGGATTCCCTTCACCTCTCTTTTTCCTCCCAGGACCTTTGTTTCTTGTTCTCCTTTGGGAGCAGAAAAGCGCCGCCTTTTCGAGGAAGCTATACAGGTGTAACGGTTTTATGGACACTCAGACACGGAAGGTTAGGTAAAAAAACCACAGTTTTATTGAAAAAACACAGACATTAGAATAACCCTCGCGGGTCCAGAATATATATACAAATATAATACTGACACAGGTCAGGTTATAGTAGAATTCAATAACCCACACAGGTCCAGTGAGACAAGAAGGCACAACACTGCCACAGGTCAGTTTACAGTTCGTGTGAATCCAAAACGAGACAGTGGAGAAATGGTTGCTATTAGGCTAGGAGGCACAGACAGGCCCTAATAGTGCAAAGGCCCACAGGACACTCCCTACGCAGAGAGTGACACAATAGCGACTGAGGCCACACGGGAGTAAACAAAGGCCCTGGACAAGTGGCAGACCGCCGGAACAGTAGAGGAGGACTGCAACTGTAGGCACAGAGTAACGCCAAACCGAGACTGCAATTGACTGTGACCCAATGTGCAATGGCACTCTGGGACACAGTATTATGACATCATAATGCCAATGCCTATTGGCTTCATATAAAGGAGAATATATTACTCTGCTTTCCTTCTTGTTCGAAATACAGTACTATGATATCATAATGGCAATGCCTAATGACTTCAGGTACAGAAGAATTACTGATGTGGTTTCCTTCTTAGTCTGGGACACAGTATTTTGACATTATAATGGCAATGCCTTTTGGCTTCATATAAAGAAGAATATATTGCTCTGCTTTCCTACTTGTTCGAAATACAGTAGTATGACGTAATAATGTCAATGCCTATTGGATTCATTTAAAGGAGAATTATTGTTATGGTATACTCTGTTGGAAACACAGTATTATGACATCACAATGTTAGTGCCTATTGGCTTCAGCTAAAAGAAAATTATTGCTCTAGTTTCCTTCTTGCTCAAGACAGTACTATGACCTCATGTCAAGATACATGCTCTGTGTATCGATCAGGTCCGGTTCACTGCTCCATCCGTTGCTCTGGTTAGGGGCTGTCCTCCAGTGTCCTCTCTGTCTATGGACAGATCCTCTGTTGCCTCGTTTGCTGCTCTGGCAGTCTTGTTACTGTGACCCGGTCACCGAGTTTGTGCCTTCTGATCCTACACCCCGGTGCTGGAGATCAAGCAGGTTGCACCACAGTACGCTTGACCTGTTACAGCTTACAAGCTGAGGTTGGTCTGTTCCTGGGTTCCTCAGGCTGTCCCCACTATCTGGCAGTCGATTTCAGGTCTGAGCGCTCGTTAACCAATCATAATATCAATGCCTAATGGCTTCAGGTATAAAAGAATTACTGATCTGGTTTCCTTCTTAGTCTGGGACACAGTATTATGACATCATAATACCAATGCCAATTGACTTGATATAAAGGAGAATATGCTGCTCTGTTTCCCTTCTTGTTCAAAATACAGTACTATCACATCATAATGTCAATGCCTATTAGCTTTAGCTAAAGGAAAATGATTGCTTTAGTTTCTTTCTTTCTCGAGACACTACTATGACATCATAATATCAATACCTATTGGCTTCAGCTAAAAGAAAATTATTACTCTAGTTTCCTTCTTGCTCGAGATAGTACTATTACATCATAATGCCATTGCCTATAGGCTTCATATAAAGGGGAATATATTGCTGTACTTTCCATTTTGTTTAAAAGACAGTACTATGACATCATAATGTAAATACCTATTGGTTTCAGGTAAAAGAAAATGATTGCACTAGTTTCCTTCTTGCTCGAGACAGTACTATGACATCATAATGTTAATGCCTAATGGCTTGAGGTATTGAAGAATTACTGATCTGGTTTCCTTCTTAGTCTGGGGCACAGCATTATGACAGCATAATGCCATTGCCTATTGGCTTCATATAAAGGAGAATGTATTGCTCTTTTTTCCTCCTTGTTCAAAATACAGTACTATAACATCATAATGTCAATGCCTCTTGGATGCATTTAAAGTAGAATTATTGTGCTGATCCAATGTGTTGGAAAGACAGTATTATTAAATCATAATGTCAATGCCTATTGGCTTCAGCTAAAAGAAAATGATTGCTCTAGTTTCCTTCTTGCTCGAGACAGTACTATGACATCATAATGTCAAGGCCTAATGGCTTCAGGTATAGAAGAATTACTGATCTTTTTCTTCTTAGTCTGGGACACAGTATTATGACTTCATAATGCCATTGCCTATTGGCTTCATATAAAGGACAATATATTGCTCTGCTTTCCGTCTTGTTCAAAATACAGTACTATGACATCATAATGTCAATGCCTAATGGCTTCAGGTATGAAGGAATTACTGATCTGGTTTCCTTCTTACTCTGGGACACAGTATTATGACATCATAATGTCATTGCCCATTGGCTTCAGCTATAGGAAAATTATTGCTTTAGATTCCTTCTTTCTAGAAACAGTACTATGACATCATAATGTCAATGCCTCTTGGCTTCAGCTGTAGGAAAATGATTGCTTTAGTTTCCTTCTTTCTCGAGACAGTACTGACATAATAATGTCAATCCCTATTGGGATCAGCTAAAAGAAAATTATTGCTCTAGTTTCCTTCTTGCTCGAGACAGTATTATGCCATCAAAATGTCAATGCCTAATGGCTTCAGGTATAGATGATTAACTAATCTGGTTTCCTTCTTACTCTGGGACAGAGTATTATGACATCATAATGCCAATGCCTATTGGCTTCATATAAAAGAGAATATATTGCCCTGCTTTCCTTCTTGTTCGAAATACAGTACTATGATATCATAATGGCAATGCCTAATGACTTCAGGTAAAGAAGAATTAATGTTGTGGTTTCCTTCTTAGTCTGGGACACAGTATTTTGACATTATAATGGCAATGCCTTTTGGCTTCATATAAAGAAGAATATATTGCTCTGCTTTCCTACTTGTTCGAAATACAGTACTATGGCGTAATAATGTCAATGCCTATTGGATTCATTTAAAGGGAAATTATTGTTCTGGTATACTCTGCTGGAAACACAGTATTATGACATCATAATTTTAGTGCCTATTGGCACTAAATTATTGGTCTAGTTTCCTTCTTGCTCAAGACAGTACTATGACCTCATGTCACGGGCACCCAGAAATACTCATAACTTAGTACGGTAACCTAATGCAAAACGTTTATTAGAATAAATCACAGCAATAAATAAGTAGTACAACAAGCAAACGGTTACTACCTGGCGACACTATTACCAGAAATAGTAGGCCTCTCGCTAGACCACAATACTAGAAACTGGTTCGAAGGCCCTGTTAGTCTCAGCCGGAAACAGGGTCACCAGCTCTTGATTCTTCGACTGGAACAGGTGACGACTATGAACACTGGCTCAGCAATCTTGATCCGATTAACAGGAACACATTGACTGCTGGACTGTAAAACTGACCCATGCCTGCAATCAGTCAAACCAGCAACACCACACCTTTGCAGCAACCCGGTGACCCACTCCTACAGTCACCGCTAAGAGACCCTGTGACTTTGCCTGCAGTCATTATATCGGACCCCTGTGACTCATGACTGCAGTCACATATCAAGATCCTGTGGCTCTCGCCTGCAGCCACCACATGGGACCCTGTGACTCACGCCTGCAGTCCCTACAGCAGACCCTGTGATTCTGCCTGCAGTCACGATTTCGAGACCCTGTGACTCATGCCTGCAGTCACAATTTCGAGACCCTGTGACTCACGCCTGCAGTCACCAACCAGACCCTCTGTCCACAACAATGGTCTGTCTTAAGCCAGTAGTACAAATTGATCACGGTAAGGGGTACTCGTGATCACTGGGTCATACACAGAGAGGGTTCTCTTACTTAGCTGGGTCATACACAGAGAGGGTTCTCGTACTAATCTGGGTCATACACGGAAAGGGTTCTCTTGCTTAGCCAGGTCATACACAATGCGGGTTCTCATAAATAGCCAAGTCATACACAGAATGGGTTTTCGTAGATAGCCAAGTCACACACAGAGCCCAAGTAACTCCACCTAATAACAACAATGCAAGGGAGACTGAGTCAGGTCTCATTCTGCCTTTTAAACCCCTCCACAGGAAGTAGGAGGAGCAGCTAAGAGGGAGGAAGTGGGAAGTAGGTAGGAGGAGACTACAGGAAACAAACAAATAAAACAGAGGCCTGCTGCATACTTGAAGCCTCGCGCCTGTAGATGATGCTGCAAACAAGGTAAGCAGTAAACTGTAACACATCATAATAGCAATGACTAATGGCTTCAGGAATAGAAGAATTACTGATCTGGTTTCCTTCTTAGTCTGGGACACAGTATTATGACATCATAATGCCATTGTCTATTGGCTTCATATCAAGGAGAATATATTGCTGTGCTTTCCTTCTTGTTCAAAATACAGTACTATGACATCATAATGTCAATGCTTATTAGCTTTAGCTAAAGGAAAATAATTGCGTTAGTTTCCTTCTTTCTCGAGACACTACTATGACATCATAATATCAATACCTATTGGCTTCAGCTAAAAGAAAATTATTACTCTAGTTTCCTTCTTGCTCGAGACAGAACTATTACATCATAATCCCATTTCCTATAGGCTTCATATAAAGGGGAATATATTGCTGTGCTTTCCTTTTTGTTCAAAAGACAGTGCTATGACATCATAATGTCAATGTCTATTGGTTTCAACTAAAAGAAAATTATTGCACTAGTTTCCTATCACGGTGCCCATGTATTGCTGGCGACATTTTGACAGCATTGTTCCTGATGCCTTCTTATTGGCTAGCATGATATTGCTCCACCAAGTGGTAGCCTTTAAGTACTGAGCACTGTCACTCCTTCAGGGCCCTTTTGTGGTGTTCCCGTTGCTTAGTGCTTGCTGTCGTTATTGTGTGAATCCTGTGTATGACCCGGACTGCCTGACTACTCTCTCTGATTCTGTTCCTGCTCCGTGTACCGACCCGGCCTGGCTGACATTCCTGCTCCGTGTACCGACTTGGATTGGCTGATGTTCCTGCTCCGTGTACCGACCCGGCCTGGCTGACGTTCCTGCTCCGTGTACCAACTTGTATTGGCTGATGTTCCTGTTCTGTGCATCGACCCAGATTGGCTTCCGTTCCTTCTCTGTGTGTCTCTGGCCCGGTTCGCTACCGTGCCCGGTATTCCGGTAGAGAGTACTTTCCGGTGCTCTGTCTAGAGCGTGCTGACCCAGTTGGTTGCCTCGAGTACTGCTTAACTGTTCAGCTACTGCGACCCATTGACGCTCCTGTGCCTCGTATCTCCATACCCCAAGGGTGAAGCTGATCTCGTTTTCTCACTATACACTTGGCTTGTTACGGCACTACCACTAAGGTTGGTCTCCTGAGCGCCTCAGTTAGTTTTCCACCACCTAGCAGTCGCCGTCAAGCCTGAGCGTCTATTAACCCTTGCTGTCTGTGCTCACCTGGGTAGGAGCATTTCTCTTTGGCACACCATCCGCTTGGCTTGTTACTGCTCCCCTACTGAGGTTGGTCTCCTGGGCGCCTCAGTCGTCTCTACCACCTAGCAGTTGCCATCAAGCTGAAGCGTCTGTTACCCTTGTTGTCCGGTGCCGTTATCCTTGGGTTGAAGTTCATGCTGATTCCGTTTGGCATCCTTCAGGGCCTCGCTCATCCTTTGAGGGCTTTGTCGCTATTGTGTCACTCTCTAGTAGAGAGTGCTTCTTGGGCCTCACTATAAGGGCCTACCAGCCTGCTGGCCTAATAGCACCTTCACATCGTTGTCTCACTGATTCACACGAACTGTAACCTAACCTGTGTCAGTATATATAATTGTTCTCTGATATATGTACTGGACCCGTGTGGGTTAATGTTATTTTATAACCTGTGCTGTGTCAGTATTAAGTGTATACTATTGCTGGACCCGCGAGGGTTACTTCATTCTGTCTGGTTTCAATAAAACTGTGTTTTACCAAACTGCCTGCCTCTGAGTGTACTGAAAACCGTTACATTTCCTTCTTGCTCGAGACAGTAGTATGACATCATAATGTCAATGCCTAATGGCTTCAGGTATAGAAGAATTACTGATCTGGTTTCCTTCTTAGTCTGGGGCACAGCATTATGACATCATAGTGCCATTGCCTATTGGCTTCATATAAAGGAGAATGTATTGCTCTGCTTTCCTTCTTGTTCAAAATACAGTACTAAGACATCATAATGTCAATGCCTATTGGCTTCAGCTAAAAGAAAATTATTGCTCTAGTTTCCTTCTTGCTCGAGACAGTGCTATGACATTATAATGTCAATGCCTAATGGCTTCAGGTATAGAAGAATTATTGATCTGGTTTCCTTCTTAGTCTGGGACAAAGTATAATGGCATCATAATGCCAATGCCTATTGGCATCATATAAAGGAGAATATATAGAGCTGCTTTCCTTCTTGTTCGAAATACAGAACTATGACATCATAATGTTAATGCCTATTGTGTTCATTTAAAGGAGAATCATTGTGCTGGTTCACTGTATTGGAAACAAAGTATTATGACATAATGTCAATGTCTATTGGAGTCAGCTACAGGAAAATGATTGCTTTAGTTTCTTTCTTTCTCGAGACAGTACTATGACATCCTAATGTCAATGCCTATTGGCTTCAGCTTAAAGAAAATTATTTCTCTATTTTCCTTCTTGCTCGAGACAGTACTATGACATCATAATATCAATGCCGAGTGGCTTCAGTTATAGAAGAATTACTGATCTGGTTTCCTTCCTAGTCTGGGACACAGCATTATGACACAGTTTTATGACCTCACAGTGTCAATGCCTATTGGATTCAGGTATAGAAGAATTACTGATGTGCTTTCCTTCTTAGTCTATGACACAGCATTATTACTTCTTGTTCGAAATACAGTACTATGACATCATAATGTCAATACCTATTGGCTTCAGCTAAAAGAAAATTATTGCTCTAGTTTCCTTCTTGCTCGAGACAGTACTATGACATCATAATGTCAGTGTCTAATGGCTTCAGGTATAGAAGAATTACTTATCTGGTTTCCGTCTTAATCTGGGACACAGTATTATGAAATCAAAATGCCAATGCCTACTGGCTTCATATAAAGGACAATATATTGCTCTGCTTTCCTTCTTGTCCGAAATATAGTACTATGACATCATAATGTCAAATCCTGTAGGATTCATTTAAAGGAGAATTATTGTGCTGGTTCACTGTGTTGGAAACACAGTATTATGACATCATAGTATCAATGCCTATTGGCTTCAGCTAAAAGAAATTTTTTGCTCTAGTTTCCTTATTGCTCGAGACAGTACTATGACATCATAATGTCAATGCCTAATGGCTTCAGGTATAAAATAATTACTGATCTGGTTTCCTTCTTAGTTTGGGACACAGTATTATGACATAATAATGCCAATGCCTATTGAGTTCATATCAAGGAGAATATATTGCTTTTCTTCTTGTTCGAAATACAGTACTATGGTATCATATTGTCAATACCTTTTGGCTTCAGCTAAAGGAAAATGATTGCTTTAGTTTTCTTCTTTCTCGAGATAGTACTATGACATCATAATGTCCATGCCTATTTGTTTCAGCTAAAAGAAAATTATTTCTCTAGTTTTCTTGTTGCTTGAACCAGTACTATGACATCATAATGTCAATGCCTGTTGTCTTCATATAAAGGAGAATATGTTGCTCTGCTTTGCTTGTTCGAAATAGAGTTCTCTGACATCATAATATCAATTCCTATTGGCTTCACCTGTAGGAAAATGATTGCTTTAATTTCCTTCTTTCTCAAGATAGTACTATGACATGATAATGTCAATGCCTAATGGCTTCAGGTATAGCAGCAGGGCCGGATTTGCCATAAGGCAGAGTAGGCACCTGCCTACAGGCAAACACCACAGAGGGATGCCTGTCACTGAAATAATTTTTTTTATATATATTTACAGTGCTTCCACACTGCGCACTGTAACCCGCCACCTGGCCTGCTCCTCACTTGCTAAGGTCTGTGCCGAAGGCTGTAGCTGCTGTTGCTCCCCCTCATCGGCTCTAATGCAGAGCGCTGGGAGATGACATCATTCCTAAACAGAAGACTGCGCGGGGTGCAACAGAAGCTGCAGATCTGTGCAGAAGGCAGCACAGACATCTGCCGCTGGACCACCAGGGAGGTAGGAAATGGATACGGGGGGGCAATGTGGAGCTGATGGCAATGTGAGGGCAAGTTGATGAGCTGAAGCTGATGGGGGCAATGTGGAACTTGGAGCTGATGGTGGCAAGACAGTTGGAGCTGATGGTGGGCAAGTTGGAGCTGATGGGGGCAAGACAGTGGAGCTGATGTGGACCAGACAGTTGTAGCTGATGGGGCAAGTTGGAGCTTGGAGCTGATGGGGGCAAGTTGGAGCTGATGGGGGCAAGACAGTTGGAGCTGATGGGGGCAAGTTGGAGCTGATGGGGCAAGACAGTTGGAGATGATGGGGCAAGTTGGAGCTTGGAGCTGATGGGGGCAAGTTGGAGCTGATAGGGACAAGACAGTTGGAGCTGATGGGGGCAAGTTGGAGCTGATGGGGCAAGACAGAGCTGATGGGGTAAGACAGTTAGAGCTAATGGGGGCAAGACATTTGGAGCTGATGGGGCAAGTTGGAGCTTGGAGCTGATGGGAGCAAGTTGGAGCTGATGGGGGCAAGACAGTTGGAACTGATGGGGGCAATGTGGAGCTGATGGGGTCAAGTTGGAGCTGATGGGGCAAGACAGTTGTAGCTGAGGGGGGCAATGTGATGGCAATATGGATATGGGGGGTAATGTGGAGATTTGGAGCATTGTGGACATGGGCGGATTGTCCTGTCGGGGAATCGGGCATCCCCCGGCGGGCCTCTAGATCATGGGCCGGTGGGCGAGATCAGAGGATCTCACCTCACCGTCCCACAATATTTTGAAAGAGAGGTCTGTGTTGCCACCGGCACAGACACTCTCTGTGACAGCCTTCGATGCCTCACAGGGACTACAAGGGGGTGTCGATAGGGACGTTCGTGCAGCTAGTGGGCTGCTTTAACCCTTCGAGTGCCAGAGGGGTACTGAATGCAAAGCAATGCATTCCTTACCCCTCCGGCACTCAAAGGGTTTAAAAAAAAATACCCGGGCTGGTATTCCCCTACAATCCACCCCTGATTGTGGAGATGGCCAATTGGGGGGGCGGGGCTTCAGAGATGCTCCTGAGATGTAAATCCGGCCCTGTATAGAAGAATTACTGATCTGGTTTCCTTCTTAGTCCGGGACACAGTATTTTGACATTATAATGGCAATGCCTATTGGCTTCATATTAAGGAGAATATATTGCTCTGCTTTCCTTATTGTTCGAAATACAGTACTATGACATCATAATGTCAATACCTAATGGCTTCAGGTATAGACGAATTAATGATCTGGTTTCCTTCTTAGTCATGGACACAGTATTATAACATCATAATGCCAATGCCTATTGGATTCATTTAAAGGAGAATAATTGTGCTGGTTCTCTCTTTGTTGGAAACACAGTTTTAAGACATCACAATGTAAATGCTTATTGGATTCAGGTATAGAAGAATTACTGATGTGGTTTCCTTCTTACTCTGGGACACAGTATTATGATTTCATAATGCCAATGCCTATTGGCTTCATATAAAGGAGAATATATTGCTCAGCTTTCCTTCTACAGCTTACCTTGACTTCAGCATCATTATAGGCGCGAGGCTTCAAGCATGCAGCAGGCCTCTGTTTTATGTGTTTTCTTCCTGTAGTCTCCTCCTATCAACTTCCTACTTCCTCCCTCTGAGCTGCTCCTCCTACTTCCTGTGGAGGGGTTTAAAAGGCAGACTGAGGCCTGACTCAGATGCCCTTGTGTTGTTGTTCATAGCAGTTCTGTTACCTTGGGCTCTGTGTATGACCTAGCTAGTCTTCCATTCATTCTAGTGCTGACCAGTTCACTCCATACTGACTGCAGGCTTGAGTCAGTTCACTCCATAATGACTGCAGGCGTGAGTCAGTTCACTCCATAATGACTGCAGGCGTGAGTCAGTTCACTCCATACTGACTGCAGGCGTGAGTCAGAGTTCGCTCCATACTGACTGCAGATGTGAGTCAGTACACCCGTTATGTTGGATCAAGATCCTGAGTTCTGGTTCCTGCTCCTGGTTCCTTTTGAGACTACCAATGGCTAAGGCCTAGTCTCCAGCAGTCTGGTCTAGCTTTGCAGCCTATTATTCCTGATATTAGTGCTTGCTGGCTGGTAACCCTCTGCTTGTTCCTGTGTATATATTGTTCTTACTATCATTTGGTTAATAAATTTCATTAACTGTACCGTACTGACTCCTGTACTTCTCTAGGTAACCGTGACAGTACGCAAGGGCCATGAGTTCTGAAGGTGATAGCAGTGTGGTATTCCAAAGCATCCTGGATAGGATGGAGACACTGGGTCAAAGACTAGACCAGTTGTCTTTAGCTATACAGACTGTTTCTCAGCGTACTGCAAACCTTGAATAAATTTGTACACAACTGGTGGCCCCTCCCGATCCCTCCCGGGCAACAGTTCAACCCGCCTCAGTTGACGCAGGCACGGTCAAGAAGCTAACGGGTTCCGCTCAGCTCCCACAGCGGTATGGTGGGGATCCAGATGGTTGCCGTGGTTTCCTAAATCAATTGGGAATATATTTCGAGTTGGTACCATATGCGTTTCCAAATGAATGCAGCAAGGTGGGCTTCCTGATCTCTCTTCTCACTGGTCGGGCATTGGCATGGACCAACCCGTTATGGGAGACTAATAAGCCTATTGTGCATAATTTCTCGGAATTCGTAAATTCCTTTAGACATGTTTTTGACAGACCAGGCAGCGTGGTGCTGGCTTCCAAACATTTCATGACCCTGCGGCAGGGCATGCGCATGGTGGCTGATTATGCCATAGAGTTCTGTACTCAGGCGGCTGAGGTGGACTGGAATAATGAAGCATTGATGGCCATGTTTTTCCAAGGGCTCTGCGATACTATGAAGGATGAGGTCGCGGCATGCAACCTTCCTAACGAGTTGGACAGATTAATTGAGTTTTGTAACTTAATGAATACTAGAATCAGGGAGCGTCCCTCATTTAAGATGTACATGTAAAGGACCAAGCCGTTATTCAGGCCCACCCTATCCTCCCTCACCTCCCATGCCTCCTAGGTTTGTCCCGGATGAGATGGAACCGATGCAGGTGGATGCTGTGGTTCGTGTGCAGCATATTGTTGGGGAACAGTCACAAAGGCCTCTGGGCGATACTTCCGCTCCTATATCTGACCCACCCTATCCTCCCTCGCTTCCCATGCCTCCTGACCTTGTCTCTGAGATTGGTGAGCCTAGAATGGTTAGTGCCACCCGTTTGTCCCGGGAAGAGAGAGCCTTTAGGAGGAGGGAGGGCCTCTGTCTGTACTGTGGGAGATCTGGACACTTATTGCGCTCCTGTCCAGCACGTCCTGAGAGACGCTCAAATTTTCAAAGTGGTAGGGGGCAAATGATTGGCGAAATCTCCTTAGTCCAGGAGAATTTGTTGAACAAGCCCATGCTGAAGGCTTGTATTTACTGGGCTAATAAATTGGTGTCAGTTCCATCGTTACTAGATACAGGGGCTGCCGGCTGCTTTATTGATGCGGAGTTTGCAGCCAGCAAGAATATTCCGTTGTTGCCGTTGGAGTTTCCTTTGGCGGTTGAAGCCATTGATGGCAGACCATTGCAGCCCTCACATATTAGGCATGAAACTGTATTGTTAACCCTGAGAATTGGAGACCTACATTCGGAAACCCTGAAATTCCAGGTGATTAATTCTCCGCATTATGCCATGGTGCTGGGATTTCCTTTTATGCAAAAACATAATCCCAGAATGGACTGGCAAACTAGTGAGGTTTTGTCTTTGTCTCCAAGTTGTTCGAAGTATTGTCTGACTTGTCCCGTACTAGCCACCCTGGCACCTAGTTCGCTCCTTCCAGAGGAGTACTCATCAGGCTGAGGCACTACCGCCATACAGACCTTACGATTGTGCTTTGGAACTTTTGCCCGGTTCCACACCTCCTAGGGGTCGTGTGTATCCCTTGTCTGTGGAAGAGAATAAAGTCATGGAGGAATATGTGTCTGATGCGTTGGACAGAGGCATTATTCGAAAATCCACATCTCCTGCTGGTGCGGGATTCTTTTTTGTCAAAAAGGAGGACGGTGCTTTACGTCCATGTATTGACTTCCGTGGCTTGAACAAGTTGATGGTGAAAAATGCCTATCCCATTCGTTAATTACTGAACTCTTCGACCGTGTCAAAGGGTCAAAAATATATATTAAATTAGATCTCAGAGCGGCGTACAATTTGGCACGCATTAAAGAGGGACACGAATGTAAGACAGCTTTTAATACCTGGAGTGGGCATTATGAATATTTAGTGATGCCTTTTGGTCTGTGTAATGCTCCAGCTGTCTTCCAGGAATTCATAAACGATGTTTTGAGAGAACTTTTACAAAGTTGCGGGTTAGTAGATCTAGATGAAATCTTGATTCATTCTCCTACCCTGGAGACGCACCAAGCTGACGTATCTAAGGCCCTGAGTCTCTTACAAGAGAATAAGCTCTTCTGCAAGCTTGAAAAATGTGAATTTCATAAGCCTCAGGTGACATTCCTTGGCTATGTTATTTCTGCTGCTGGATTTGCCATGGATCCGCAAAAACTGCTGGCTGTCCTTAATTGGCCTCGTCCCATGGGCCTTAAAGCAATCCAATGATTCCTAGGATTTGCTAATTATTATCAGAAATGTATTAACAATTTTTCTTCTATTGTCAAACCTCTCATTGAAATGACCTGTAAAGGGGCCAAGACTACTGAGTGGTCCCAGGAGGCTATTGAGGCATTCGAGAAATTAAAAGCCGCCTTTGCTACAGCTCCAATTCTTGCACATTCCGATCCCTCCTTACCATTTACTTTGGAGGTTGACACCTCAGAGGTAGGCGTGGGGGCATTGCTGTCTCAGCGTTCTGCTCCCGGAGGGGCCTTACGTCCCTGTCTAAGTCTGAGAGATTATACCAGATTGGGGATAGAGAGTTGTTGGCCATAATTCTTGCTCTCAAAGAATGGAGACATCTTCTGGAGGGTTCGAGGTCTCCTATTCTGATCCTGACGGATCATAAAAATTTGATTTATCTTTCTGAGGCTAAGCGCTTGCCTGCTAGACAGGCTTGTTGGGCACTATTCTTGTCACAATTCAATTTCGTAGTCTCCTACCTTCCTGGGTCAAAGAATGTTAAGGCAGACATGTTGTCTCGCCAATTCTGTTCTCCGACTAGGGAGGAAGATCCTCCTACTCCGATCATTTCTGCTGATCGTATTCTTGCCACAATTTGCACTTGCATCACTTCTCCCCTGGATGAGGAGATTTTGGCCGCCCAGGCTGCTGCTTCTGTTGAGAAATCTGAAGGCCGTTGCTTTGTACCAGCACAATTGTGCATTAAGTTACTGGAGACGTACCATGCGTCTAAAATAGCTGGTCACATTGGCCGAGACCAATTGATATGGTCCTTGTCCGATGTTTTTTGGTGGCCTTGTCTGAGAGCCGATTGTGCTGCCTTCACTGCAGCCTGCACAACATGTGCCAAAAATAAGTCACCCCGACAATTACCAGTGGGTTTGTTACAGCCAGTGGCCAATGGGGAACGCCCTTGCTCACATTTATCGATTGATTTTATGGTTGAACTTCCGAGTTCTTTGGGTTATACAGTCATTTTGATGATTGTAGACAAGTTCTCAAAGATGGCCCACTTTGTGCCACTTAAAGGATTCCCTTCCGCTAAAGAGTTGACAGTGGCGTTTGCCAGAGAGGGCTTCCGATTACATGGCATTCCTAAAGTCATTGTCTCCGATAGAGGAAGCCAGGGGACCGGATTCCAAATCTGAAGGGTGGAGCAGTGACATCACTCCAGGGGAAACTTTACTTCTGACTAGTCTTCCATCCATTCTAGTGCTGACCTGTGGCTCTCTCTGACTATTCTTTTGCCTAACCCCTAATAGTGGACATCCAATCTGGTGCAGACTTGTGGCTCTGGCTGACTACCTGAACTGTGTATGACACGGCTTGTCTGACTACCCCCTCTGGTGCTGACTTGTGGTTCTGTCTGACTACTTTTGTCTTTTCCCCTGGTGATCAGACACCCAATCTAGTGCAGGCCTGGGGCTCTGGTAGACTAAGCTCTGATACTGACTGCAGGCGTGAGTCAGTTCGCGCCATACTGACCGCAGGCGTGAGTCAGAGTTCGCTCCATACTGACTGCAGGTGTGAGTCGTTACGCCCATTACCTCTGATCAAGGTCATAAGTTCCGGTTCCTGCTCCTGGTTCCTGTTTAGACTACCAGTGGCTAAGGTCTAGTCTCCAGCAGTGTGGTCTAGCGTTGCAGCCTATTATTCCTGATATTAGTGCTTGCTGGCTGGTAACCCTCTGCTTATTCCTGTGTATATATTGTTCTTACTACCATTTGGTTAATAAATTGCATTAACTGTACCGTACTGACTCCTGTACTTCTCTGGGTAACCGTCACACCTTCTTGTTTGAAATAAAGTACTATGACATCATAATATTAATGCCTGTTGTATTCATTTAAAGGAAAATTATTCTGCTGGTTCACTGTGTTGGAAACACAGTATTATGACATCATAATGTCACTGCCTATTGGCTTCAGCTAACAGAAAATTATTGCTCTAGTGTCCTTCTTGCTCGAGATAGTACTATGACATCATAATGTCAAGGCCTATGGCTTCAGGTATAGAAGAATTAGTAATCTGGGTTCCTTCTTAATCTGGGACACAGTATTATGACATCATAATGCCAATGTCTATTGGCTTCATATAAAGGAGAATATATTGCTTTTCTTTCCTTCTTGTTAGAAATACAGTACTATGACATCATAATGTCAATGTCTAATGGCTTCATATTAAGGAGAATATATATTGCTCTGCTTTCCTTCTTGTTCAAAATACAGTACTATGGCATAATGTCAATGCCTACTGGATTAATTTAAAGGAGAATAATTGTGCTGGTTCTCTTGTCTTGGAAATACAGTTTTATGACTTCACAGTGTCAATGCCTATTGGATTCAGGTATAAAAGAATTACTGATGTGGTTTCCTTCTTAGTCTGGGACACACTATTATGACATCATAATGTCAATTCCTATTGGCTTCATATAAAGGAGAATATATTGCTCTGCTTTCCTTCTTGTTCGAAATACAGTACTATGACATCATAATGTTAATGCCTATTATATTCATTTAAAGCGATAGTAATACTTGAAAATAATTTTATTTTATATTGTAGCCCTTAAAAAACATTAAAAACGATATAAGTCTTATCTCCCAAACCTTTATGGTTTGGAAGATATTCACATGTAAAATAAAGTAAAGTTCTCTTTTCCTGGCTGTTTCAGCCAAGTCTGCCATCTAGTGGACAGATTTGGAATTCGGTCCACAGAGCAACAGGCAGCTCTTTAGCAGTGCCGAGATCACAATCTTTGAAAAGAACTACTTAATTGGAACTGTGTACAAAGTGTGCCTGGCTTGAAAGCACACTTTATAGACCATTCCAATTAAGAAATTATTTTTAAAGATCGCGATCTCAGCACTTCTGGAGAGCCACAGCCGGTCCGGGGACCGGATTCCAAATCTGAAGGGTGGAGCAGTGACATCACTCCAGGGGAAACTTTACTTCTGAATATCTCCCAAACCATAAAGGTTTGGGAGATAAGACTTATATCATTTGTCATGTTTTTTTAAGGGCTACAATATAAAATAAAATTATTTTCAAGTATTACTATCCCTTTAAAGGAGAATTATTGGAAAATAATTGCTTTAGTTTCCTTCTTTCTCGAGACAGTACTATGACATCATAATGTTAATGCCTATTGTATTCATTTAAAGGTGAATTATTGTGCTGGTGCACTGTGTTGGAAACACAGTATTATGACATCATAATAATAATGCCTATTGGCTTCAGCTATAGGAAAATGATTGCTTTAGTTTCTTTATCGAGACAGTACTATGACATCATAATGTCAATGCCTATTGGCTTCAGCTAAAAGAAAATTATTGCTCTAGTTTCCTTCTTGCTCAAGGCAGTACTATGACATCATAATGTCAATGCCTAATGGCTTCAGGTATCGAAGAATTACTGATGTGGTTTCCTTCTTATTCTGGGACAAAGTACTATGACATCATAATGCCAATGCCTATTGGCTTCATATAAATGAGAATATATTGCTCTGCTTTCCTTCTTGTTCGAAATACAGTACTATGACATCATAATGTCAATGCTTATTGGCTTTAGCTAATTGAATATGATTGCTTTAGTTTCCTTCTTTCTCTAGACAGTACTATGACATCATAATGTCAATGCCTAATGGCTTCAGGTACAGAAGAATTACTGCTCTGACTTCCTTCTTACGTTAGGACACAGTATTATGACTTCGTAATGCCAATGCCTATTGGCTTCATGTACCGTAGAATATATTGAAAAAAAGAAGAAAACTCACAGAGCTAACTTATCATAAAATATCCATATAATAACTATAAATTAAATATAAGTGTAAAGATGATAGATATAGATAGCAGCAAGAAATGAGAGGGTTCTCCAGTCCCCCTGACATTAGGCCTAGATCCAAAAGTGAAAACACATACAAACAAACAAATCTGCGCTCATCTATATACTGTGAATGATGTGTGCCCTGTAATGGGCATATATAATAATCCTTAGTAACTCTAAGTGAAATAATTGAGAATTTTGTCCCACAAATTGGCCAATCCGTGTATAAGCTTACCAACCACGCCAAGATATCTCACTTTATGGTAAGTCCTACACTAATACTCCTACAAATACTATCTAAATTAAAAAAACCCTGAAGAAAGATGTTATTTTGAAACGTGTTGGAGGGGACCCTTTAAATGATATTTTGATGTTTTTATTATTATTTGTGGGTCCCAGTGTGGTGCAATTAAAAACAACAGACATACAATAAAATATAAAAAGGTGTAGATGAAAGACTTACCTGGTGCAGGAACCATATGGGCCTGCAGTAATAAAGTGATTACATAGAGAACTATGTTCCATTTATAACCTTCCTCACAAGTCATGTGAGGAATGGCTGATACCAAACGGACAGGGGGTATACACATTGGAACAGGCCAAAAAGCCTGGTTCTTAAAGGCCAAGTGGGATAGAAAAGGAAAAGAATGGTGCCAGAATGGATAACGCCTGAGGCACCCAAGATAACCCAACCTTAGCGAGGGCAGTATAGGTCAAGCGTACCGTGGTGCTACCGAATGGTGCTACGAGCACCGGATGAATAACGAGGCGCAATACTGGTTGGGTAACAGTACAAGGCTGCCGGAGCAGTAACGGAGGCAACAACAGATCTGTCGGTAGACAGAGAAATCGGAGACAGGCCCTTAACTGGATACCGGATGGAACAGTAAGCAGACCTGGGTTGGCACCCAGAACAGGAGTGACAGCCAGGCCGGGTCCGTACACAGAGCAGGAACGTCTGCCAGGCCGGGTTGGTACACAGAGCAGGAACGTCAGCCAATCTGAGTCGGTACACAAGCAGGAACGTCAGCCAATCCGGTTCGGTAGACAGGGCAGGAACAATACAGGCAGAGTAGTCAGGCAGTCCGGGTCATACACAGGAAACACACGAATACTGGAGCCAGCACTTAGTAACAGGAACACCACAAGAGGGCAAAGCTGAAATGACAGGATCAGTATTTAAGAGTTATCAGTGGGCGGAGCAACACCATGTTAGCCAATAAAACTGGATCAGGAAGAAGCACTGTCAAAATGTCGCCAGTAATAACACGGGCACCGTGATAGTACCCCCCTCTCAAAGACCCCCCCCCACATGAAGAAGGGCCCGGTTTCTGGGGGTATTTAGCATGGAAACCACACAGCAACCTGGGAGCATGGAGGTCCTTTTGGTCAACCCAGGAACGTTCTTCAGGGCCATAGCCCTTCCAATGGACCAGATATTGTAATTTACCTCTGAACCTGCAAGAGTCAATAATATTTTGGACTTCGTACTCCTCCTGGCCTTGCACCTGAATGGGGCCTGGGACCGCAGGAGTGGTAGTGTAACGGTTGCATACCAATGGCTTTAGAAGGGATACGTGGAACACATTATGAATCTGCATGGATGCTGGGAGATCCAAGGCATATGAGACAGGGTTAATTTTGCAGATAACTTTAAAGGGACCAACAAACCGAGGAGCCAATTTATTACATGGAACTTGCAAGTTGAGGTATCTGGAGGATAGCCATACCCTGTCCCCAACCTGGAAGGAGACAGCCGGCAACCGTCTGAGATTAGCGTGACGCTGATAACACTGGAACGAAGCACTGAGGGTCCTCTGTACCTGTGCCCAAGTGGAGCGGAGTTGCTCGATATGCTCATCCTTAGCTGGAATTTGCTGCATCTGAAATGAGTCCGGGAGCAAACATGGCTGGAACCCATAATTGATGAGAAATGGGGAGCACCCGGACGATGAATTAACCGCACAATTCCTGGCAAACTCTGCCCACGGCAACAGGTCGGCACAATTATCATGATGATCGGACACGAAACAGCGTAGAAATTGTTCCAATCCTTGATTGGCATGCTCGGCGGTCCCGTTGGTCTGGGGATGGTAGGCAGAAGAAAAGGATAACTGTATGCCCATCTGATCACAGAATGCCCTCCAAAACCTCGACACAAATTGGCTCCCTCGGTCCGACACCAGCACCCTGCGTACACCATGCAACCAAAACACCTCTCTGGCAATGGCCAACGGCCAACTCCTGGGCAGAGGGAAGGCAAGGGAGAGGCACAAAGTGTGTCATCTTAGAAAATCTGTCGACTACCATCAGAATAAATGAATATCCCTTAGACACTGGCAATTCTCCGAAGAAATCAATAAAAACATGGGACCATGGACGCTGGCCATTAGGTACTGGTTGAAGCAAGCCAACAGGGAGATGCCTAGGGGACTTGGCATGGGCACAGGTAGTGAATGCTGCCGTAAAAGCGGTACAATCCACACATAAGGAAGGCCACCAGAACAACTGTGAAAGGGACCAGATCAATTTATCCCTGCCAACATGACTGTAACGGTTTGTTCAACACCCAGACACAGGAGGTTAGGATAAAACACAGCTTTATTAAGAAAACAATGGAAATACCCTTACGGGCTATAGCGCAACACAGGAGTAATATAGAACTTAGACTTATGCCTACACAGGCCCAGTATCACAGTAAGAAAGTACATATACTGTCACAGGTCAGGCATGACAAGGAGAACTCAGCACAGCATGGGTTAAAGTCCAATCGATATAATCAGTCTCTGATGTGGTGTGTTCAGTAATGCCCAGTATGATGGAATAACAGCGATAAGGAGACTGTAGTGCTAGAATGGAGACACAGCACTTAGATCTGCCGGAGCAGAGCTGAGACTTATACCCCCTGCCGTAGCAGTAAATGGAGACCACACAATACTCTGCAAGCTGTACGGAATATAGCCAATGGCACCCTGCCGGTGCAGTAACAGAGGCAACAGTACTCTGCAAGAGCTAAATAGAACAGAGCCAATAGCACCCTGCCGGTGCAGTAACGAAGGCAACAGTACTCTGCAAAAGCTGAATAGATAGAGCCAAGGGCACCCTGCCGGTGCAGTAACGGAGGCAACAGTACTCTGCAAGAGCTGAACAAAAACGCAACCACGGGCACACTGCTGGAGCAGTAACGGAGGCCACATTAGCTCTGCAAGAGTTAACAGAAGGCTTGTAGTAGTAACTGAGGCAACAGTAGCTCTGCAAGCGATAACGGAAGGCTTGTAGCAGTAACGGAGGCAACAGTAGCTCTGCAAGAGGTAACGGAAGGCTCGTGCTTGGCACACTGCTGGAGCAGTAACGGAGGCAACTGTAGCTTTGCAAGAGTTAACGGGATGCTCAGCGGAATGTACACTGCCGGAGCAGTAACGGAGGCAGCTCTGACACACTGCCTGGTAGGCCCAGTCTAGGTGGAAGTCAGAATGTCGCCCAGCGACACGATGAAGCAGGAACTGGAGCAGGAACCTCAGACAAGCCGGGTCAGGTCACGGAGCAGGAACGTCAGCCAAACTGGGTCAGATCACAGAGCAGGAATCAGAAGCGAGTAGTCAAATGGGCCAAGTCGGTACACGGGAACACAGCAACTCAAGTTAGCACTGGTACAGGAACACCACGAAAGGGCACCAGATAGGTTTCAAGGCCCGGTATAAAAAGGCCATACTGGGTGGGCCAAACATAAGTCAGCCAATAGGAGAGCAGGACACAGAGACTGACGGAAAAGCACGGGCACCGTGATAGTAACCCCCTCTCAAAGACCCCCTCTCCTGGCAGAGGGTCCTGGTTTCTGGGGATATTTAGAGTGAAAAATGCGCAATAACCTAGGGGAATGAAGGTCCTTCTGATCAACCCATGAACGCTCTTCAGGGCCATAATTCTTCCAAAGGACCAAATATTGCAATTTTCCTCTAAATCTCCGTGAATCAGTTATGCTTTGAACCTCGTATTCCTCTTGGCTTTGAACATCCACAGGGCCAGGAACCACCGGAGTGGTAGTGTAGCGATTGCATACCAGAGGTTTTAACAGAGACACATGGAACACATTATGTATGCGCATAGATGCTGGGAGTTCCAAGGCATATGAGTCAGGATTAATTTTACGAATTACCCTGAAGGGACCAATGAACCGGAGAGCCAACTTATTGGATGGAACTTGCAGATTCAGGTTTCTGTAGGAGAGCCATACCCTGTCCCCAACCTGGAAGGAGACCACTGGCAGCCGTCTACGATTGGCATGTCACTGATATCTCTGAAATGACTGTCTGAGGGTCCTTTGAACCTGTGCCCAAGTGGAACGGAGTTGCTCAATATGCTCGTCTAGAGCTGGAATCTTCTGCAACTGGAATGAGTCAGGGAGCAGGCATGGCTGAAACCCATAGTTGATGAGGAACGGGGAGCTCCCGGACCATGAATTAACTGCACAATTCCTGGCGAACTCCCCATGGCAACAGGTCGGCCCAATTGTCATGATGATCAGTCACAAAACAGCGCAGGAACTGCTCCAGTCCCTGATTGGCACGCTCAGCGGCCCCACTGGTCTGGGGATGGTAGGCGGAGGAAAAGGACAATTGGATGCCCATCTGGCTACCCTCCAAAATCTAGACACGAATTGGCTCCCCCGGTCAGACACCACGACTCTAGGAACCCCATGCAAGCAGAACACTTCTCTAGCAAAAACCACTGCCAGTTCCTGTTCTGAAGGAAGGTCAGAAAGGGGTACGAAATGAGCCATCTTCGAAAATCTGTCAACCACCATTAAGATAAACGTATACCCCCTGGACACCGGCAATTCTCCCAGGAAATCAATGGATATGTGGGACCACGGACGTTCGCCATTAGGTACAGGTTGAAATAAGCCCACTGGGAGGTGTCTGGGTGTTTTGGCACAAGCACAGGTGGTACAGGCTGCAGTGCATGCGGAGCAATTGGCTCTAAGGGAGGGCCACCAAAATACTTGTGAGAGAGACCATATTAATTGATCCCTCCCAATATGCCCAGCAGCCTTAGACGAGTGATATGCCTCAAGCAGACGGGTACGGAATGGCTCATCCACAAAACACTTGCCTACTGGGGTTTCAGGAGGTGCCGTAGCCCGGGTAGCCAAAATCTCTTCCCCCAGTGGCAAAGTGATACTAGTACGTACAGTAGCCAGAATACGATCAGGCTGAATGATAGGCACGGGAGGCTCATCCTTCTCTGCCTCTGTCCCGAATTGTCTAGACAGGGCATCTGCCCTTACGTTCTTAGAACCCGGCAGGTAGGATATTGTAAAATTAAATCGGGATAGAAACAGAGCCCATCTAGCCTGGCGAGAGGACAACCTTTTCGCTTCTGAGAGATAGGTCAGATTCTTGTGGTCAGTTAAAATTAACACAGGAGTTCTAGTACCCTCCAGTAGGTGATGCCATTCCTTTAACGCAAGAATAATGGCCAGGAGTTCTCTGTCACCAGTTTCATAATGGCTTTGGGCACTCGAAAGTTTCTTAGAGAAGAACCCACAAGGTCTCAAGGTGCCACCCGCAACTGGGAGCTGAGACAGTACTGCCCCTACCCCTATTTCGGAGGCATCGACTTCCAATGTAAACGGCAGAGCAGGGTTGGGGTGGGACAGTACAGGAGCAGATGCAAAAGCAGACTTCAAAGTCTCAAAAGTGTTTTCAGCTGCCCCAGACCATTGAGATGGCTTAGCACCCTTGTTCGTAAGGTCAGACAGAGGTTTCACAATCGTGGAAAAGTTCTGGATACATTTCCTATAATAATTGGCAAAGCCAAGAAAGCGCTGAATAGCTTTTAACCCCTTGGGTCATGGCCATTGTAACACAGCTGCGAGTTTCTCCTGGTCCATGGCAATGCCATCTTTAGAGATCACGAAACCCAGGAAAGGCACTTTGGACCTGTGAAACTCGCATTTTTCAAATGTACAGAATAGTTTATTCTTGAGTAAGCGAAGCAAGACTTCAGACACATCCTTCAAAAGGCTGCTTTGCCCATAGTTTCTAGATCGTGGCCTACGGTCTTTAGCCATGCGTCTTTCACGAATATGGGAATCAATTAGCATGACATAATCAATGTATTCATCCGAGTCATTGGGTACATCTCTCGCAGCTATTTCATCTTTGATATGGTCGGCCAGAACTTGTGCAAAAGCTGCCACTAACGCCTCATTATTCCATCCTACCTCTGCTGCCAATGTACGAAATTCTATAGCATAATCGCCCATGGAACGATGACCCTGTTGTGCCTCCATCAATCTCTTGGCAGCAGAGGCGGCTCTACCAGGGACCTCAAACACTCTCCGGAACATTTGTACGAACTCCCTGAAGTCCTGAGTGCAGGGTTTGACATTCTCCCAAAGAGGATTGGCCCAAGCCAGGGCTCTGCCCGTTAGTAATGATATCATGAACCCGACCTTGCTCCGGTCGTTTGGGAAGGCATGAGGCATTACTTCCAAGAATATCTCTAATTGATTAATAAACCCTCTGCATAGGGTAGGTTCACCATCATATCTGAGCGGTAACGGCGCCGCTGCCGTTAATCCTCTAGTTGGTGCAGCAGTAATCACGGAATGATTCACCGGTGTCAAAACTGGGGGACCACCGGATTCTGACTGGGTTTATCAAGGTGTACCGTACGTACAAGGCCAGTGCCAACTGGTCCAGGCACTGCTCGTGCACATCCATCCTCCAGTGGATGTTCTGTGAATTACCTTCACCTTTACTGTCTGAGGTCATGGCCCTTTCATACTGTAACGGTTTGTTCAACACTCAGACACAGGAGGTTAGGGTAAAACACAGTTTTATTAAGAAAACAATGGAAATACCCTTACGGGCTATAGCGCAACACAGGAGTAATATAGAACTTAGCCTTATGCCTACACAGGCCCAGTATCACAGTAAGAGAGTACATATACTGTCACAGGTCAGGCATGACAAGGAGAACTCAGCACAGCATGGGTTAAAGTCCAATCGATATAATCAGTCTCTGATGTGGTGTGTTCAGTAACTCCCAGTATGATGGAATAACAGCGATAAGGAGACTGTAGTGCTAGAATGGAGACACAGCACTTAGATCTGCCGGAGCAGAGCTGAGACTTATACCCCCTGCCGTAGCAGTAAATGGAGACCACACAATACTCTGCAAGCTGTACGGAATAGAGCCAATGGCACCCTGCCGGTGCAGTAATGGAGGCAACAGTACTCTGCAAGAGCTAAATAGAGCAGAGCCAATAGCACCCTGCCGGTGCAGTAAAGGAGGCAACAGTACTCTGCAAGAGCTCAACGGAAACGCAACCATGGGCACACTGCTGGAGCAGTAACGGAGGCCACAGTAGCTCTGCAAGAGTTAACAGAAGGCTCGTAGTAGTAACTGAGGCAACAGTAGCTCTGCAAGCGATAACAGAAGGCTCGTAGCAGTAGTGGAGGCAACAGTAGCTCTGCAAGAGTTAACGGAAGGCTCGTAGCAGTAAGGGAGGCAACAGTAGCTCTGCAAGAGTTAACATAAGGCTCGTGCTTGGCACGCTGCCGGAGCAGTAACGGAGGCAACTGTAGCTTTGCAAGAGTTAACGGGATGCTCAGCGGAATGTACACTGCCGGAGCAGTAACGGAGGCAGCTCTGACACACTGCCTGGTAGGCCCAGACTAGGCGGAAGTCAGAATGTCGCCCAGCGACACAATGAGCAGGAACGTCAGACAAGCTGGGTCAGGTCACGGAGCAGGAACGTCAGCCAAGCCGGGTCGAATCACGGAGCAGGAACGTCAGAGAAGCCGGGTCAGGTCACGGAGCAGGAACGTCAGCCAGGCTGGGTCGGATCACGGAGCAGGAACCAGAAGCGAGTAGTCAAACGGGCCAAGTCGGTACACGGGAACACAGCAACTCAAGTTAGCACTGGTACAGGAACACCACGAAAGGGCACCAGATAGGTGCCAAGGCCCGGTATAAAAAGGCCATACTGGGCGGGCCAAACATAAGTCAGCCAATAGGAGCGCAGCACACAGAGACTGACTGAAAAGCACGGGCACCGTGATAATGACCTGCTGCTCAAGATGCATGATAGGTTTCGAGTAGACAGGTACGGAAAGGCTCAGCTACAAAACATTTGCCCACTGGGGTCTCAGGAGGTGCGGCAGACTGAGTAGCAAGAATCTCCTCCCCAAGTGGTGAAGCGATGCTGGTTCACAGAGTAGCCAAAATGCGATCTGGCTGAATAATGGGTACTGGATTCTCATCTTTTTCCAACTCAGGACCAAATTGCCTGGACAGGGCATCAGCCCTAACATTCTTGGACCCAGGCAGGTAGGATACAATAAAATTAAAACGGTACGGGACAGAAACAAGGCCCATCTGGCCTGTCGAGAGGACAATCTCTTTGCAACAGAAAGATAGGTTAGGTTTTTATGATCCGTCAAGAACAACACAGGTGTTCTAGTCCCCTCAAGTAGGTGACACCATTCTTTAAGTGCTTTAAGTGCTTTAAGAGCTCTCTGTCCCCAATTTCGTAATTACTCTGAGCACTAGACAATTTCTTAGAGAAGAAGCCACAAGGTTTTAGCATACTCCCAGGTTCCAAGCGCTGTGACAATACTGCCCTGAACCCAGTCTCAGAAGCATCAGCCTCCAAGGTAAAGGAAGGGTGGGGTTGGGGTGGGATAGTATAGGAGCAGAAGCAAATGCAGATTTCAGAGTCACAAAGGCTTGTTCCTCTTCCTGAGAATATTGGGATGGGTCAGCACCCTTGTGCATGAGGTCGGACAGTGGCTTTACAATCGTGGAAAAGTCTTTAATGGATTTCCTATAACAGTTGGCAAAGCCAAGAAAGCATTGGATAGCCTTGAGCCCCTTGGGACGTGGCCATTGCAGGACGGCTGCGAGCTTCTCTTTGTCCATTGCAATGCCATCCTTAGAGATCACAAAGCCCAGAAAAGGCACCATGGACTTGTGGAACTCACATTTCTCAATCTTGCAGTAAAGTTTGTTCTCACAGAGTCTATGCAAAACTGAGGACACATCCTTGATGTGTTGCGACAAGTTGGATGAATGAATGAGTATATCGTCGAGCTACACTACTACACAAGACTGGAGCATGTCACGGAGGATGTCATTGATAAACTCCAGGAACACTGCGGGAGCGTTACATAACCCAAAAGGCATTACTAGGTACTCATAGTGTCCAGATCTGGTATTGAACGCCGTTTTCCACTCTTCACCGGCTCTTATCCTGATTAAGTTATATGCCGCACATAAGTCTAAAACTTGGTAAAAATAGAGGAGCACTTCAACCTGTCAAATAGTTCAGTGACGAGTGGTATCGGGTAGGCGTTTTTAGACATGAGTTTATTCAAGCCACGATAATCGATGCAGGGTCGTAACTTGCCATTTTTCTTTTTAACAAAGAAGAAACCAGCCCCCGCGGGCAAGGATGACTTCCTGATAATACCCCTCTCCAGGGCATCCGAAATGTACTCCTCCATGGCGTGATTCTCCTAGCATGACAACGGGTACGTCCGACCCCGAGGAAGAACGACACCAGGAGGCAAATCAATAGTGCAATTGTAGGACCTATGCTGCGGCAAAGCACTAGCCTCCCCCTTACTAAAAACGTAGCTGAATTAATGGTATTCAGCTGGCACGGAGGGAGAGGCACACATGATCCTGGTAGGGTGAGAAATACAATGTTTAATACAGTATTCAGACCAGGTCGTTATCTCACAATTTTGCCAGTCAAACCTAGGGTTGTGCAGATGTAACCATGGAAACCCCAGGATTACCGCGTGGTAAGGAGATAATCTAGAAACACTGTTTCTCCATGTGGATTGCCCCAATATGCATAGACAGCGGTATCGTTTCCATAGTAATCTGTGCTGGTACCAACGGTCTGCCATCGATAGCTTCAATAGCCAATGGAGATTCCCTTTTGACCAGCGGAATCTTGTGAAACGCAGCAAAAGAATTGTCCATAAAATATCCAGCTGCACCGGAATCTATTAGAGCCAGAACCGCCACAGAGATATCTGCCCAGGAAATTACAGCCTGGATAGTGGGTTTCTGATTCACTGGATCTAGGGACTTCTGAACGCCACCTAGGGCCTGTCCCCCAAGGTACCCTAGATGCATCTTTTTCCCAGCCGTACAGGACAGGTGCGTAGTAAATGCCCAGCTTGGCCACAATATAAGCAGAGGCCCTGACTGCTGCGATGAGCCCGTTCCTCCTTGGTTAGCTTAGTGAATCCTAACTGCATTGGTTCACTATTCTCTTGATTACACTCAGGAGGCATGGGAGGTGAGGGAGGCATGGGTGGGAGACTTTGATTTGTCTATGCCAAATTTCTGGCCCGTTGTCTACGGTCCTTGGCCGCCATTCCCTCTCTTATACGGGAGTCAATTAGTATGGCAAAATCAATGAATTCGTCTAGATCGCTCGGCAAGTCTCTAGCTGCCATCTCATCCTTAATATGATCACACAGTCCCTGAGCAAAAGCTGCCACCAGAGCCTCATTGTTCCAGCCTACCTCTGCTGCCAGTGTACGGAATGCAATAGTGTAGTCAGCAACTGTGAGAGACCCTTGCTGGATCTCCATTAATCCTTTGGCAGCAGAGGCGGCTCTTCCAGGGACCTCAAACACTCTACGAAATTCCCTTAAAAACTCCCTGAAGTTCTTAGTACATGGTTTGGCAGATTCCCACAAGGGGTTGGCCCATGCCAAAGCTCGGCCCGTTAGCAACGAGATCATAAAGCCCACCTTACTTCTGTCATTAGGAAAGGCTTGAGGAGTTTACTCCAGGAAAATCTCCAATTGGTTAATGAACCCTCTGCACAGGGTGGGATTGCCATCATATCTTAGCGGTAATGGTGCGGTGGCAGTTAACCCTCTACTTGAGCCGGCTTGCAATATGGATTGAGCTCCCGGTGTCGTAACGGGGGAGACCACTGAGGCTTGTACTGGTTTGTCTAGGTGAGCGGTACACTCAAGTATAGTTTGCACGGCCAAGGCCAACTGATCCAAACACTGCTCATGAACATCCATCCTCCAATGGATGCTTTGTGCATTGCCCTCACCTGTTCCATCTGAGGTCATGGCCCTCTCATACTGTAACGGTTTTTATGGACACTCATACACGTCAGGTTTAGGTTAAAATGCAATTTTATTAAAGAATCACAGTACAGAATAATCCACACGGGTCCAGTAGGTATGAAGACAGAACTCTACTGACACAGGTCAGGTTACAGTTATAAGTACCCACACAGGTCCAGTATATACAATACACAATACAATACTGACACAGGTCAGGCACAGTTCGTGTGTATCTAAACTTAGAAAGATAATAGTGGTTACTATTAGGCAGATAGGCCCAAATAGTGCAATGGCCCTTAGTACATTCTCTGCGCAGAGAGTGACACAATGGCGACTAAGGCCACGAAAGCAATGGAGGCCCTGGACAAGCGGTAGACTACCGGAGCTGCCAACGGAGGAGTGCCATGGAGGCACAGAATAACACCAATCAGGAACTGTAACAACTGTACCTAACGTGCCAGGCACCGACCATCAAGGGTTTAATGAACACTCAGACCTGCCAGTGTTGACTGCCAGAATGGATAACGCCTGAGGCGCCCAAGATAACCCAGCCTCAGCGAGGGCAGTATAGGTCAAGCGTACCGTGATGCTACCGAATGGTGCTACGAGCACCGGATGAAAAACGAGGCACAATACTGGTCGGGTAACAGCACAAGGCTGCCAGAGCAGTAACGGAGGCAACAACGGATCTGTCCATAAACAGAGAAATTGGAGACAGGCCCTTAACCGGATACCGGATGGAACAGTAAGCAGACCTGTGTTGGCACCCAGAACAGGAGCGACAGCCAGGCCGGGTCGGTACACATAGCAGGAACGTCAGCAAATCCGGGTCAGTACACAGAGCAGGAACGTCAGCCAGGCCGGGTCGGTACACAGAGCAGGAATGTCAGCCAGGCCGGGTCGGTACACAGAGCAGGAATGTCAGCCAATCCAGTTCGGTACACAGGGCAGGAACAATACAGACAGAGTAGTCAGGCAGTCCGTGTCATACACAGGAAACACATGAATACTGGAGCCAGCGCTTAGTATTGGGAACACCACGAGAGGGCAAAGCTGAAATGACAGGGTTATCATTGGGCGGAGCAACACCATGTTAACCAATAAAACTGGATCAGGAAGAAGCACTGTCAAAATGTCGCCAGTAATAACACGGGTACCGTGATAAGACAGTTATCACGGTGCCCGTGATTCGTGCTATCTGGTGTCTATCACTTGCTGGGAACTACTCATTGGCTGCCTACTATTAGCCCTCCTCACGTTGCCTTTTTAAACCCTGGTTGGGCACTCCCAGGTTGCCCTTTCGTGGTGTTTCTGACTTCACCTGTCTTGACCTGCTGTCAGGCTTCTGGGCCTGCGGTTCCTACGTTCCGGTGTTCCAGCATTCCAGTGATCCTGTGCTCCGGTGTTCCTGTGCACTATTGTTCCAGTGTTCCGGTGTTCCCGTGTTCCAGCACCTCGCGGGTTAATCCTCCTGAGTTCCTGAGTCTCCAGCCTACCGTCTCGCCTGCCGGTTGCTCTCTGTCATCGTTCCTGTGTTCCGGTCTCCTGTCACCGCTTTAGTCTTGCTTCGGTGGATTCCCGCTAGAGTACAGGGCTCTTGCTCTTGCTTAGTTGCTCCGGCGACATTGTTACTTTCCGCTTCAGCTGTGTGGCTTATTCCAGCAAGCGGACGCTGGTGTACTCCATATTAACCTGGTTGCGAGATTACTGTTGGTCCCAGCGTGCGGACGCTGGTTTACTCCATATTAACCTGGTTGCGAGAATTACTGTTGGTCCCAGCGTGCGGACGCTGGTTTACTCCATATTAACCTGGTTGCGAGAATTACTGTTGGTCCCAGCGTGCGGACGCTGGTTTACTCCATATCAACCTGGTTGCGAGAATTACTGTTGGTCCCAGCGTTTGGACGCTGGTTTACTCCATATCAACATGGTTGCGAGAATTACTGTTGGTCCCAGCGTGCGGACGCTGGTTTACTCCATATCAACCTGGTTGCGAGAATTACTGTTGGTCCCAGCGTGCGGACGCTGGTTTACTCCATATCAACCTGGTTGCGAGAATTACTGTTGGTCCCAGCGTGCGGACGCTGGTTTACTCCATATCAACCTGGTTGCGAGAATTACTGTTGGTCCCAGCGTGCGGACGCTGGTTTACCCCATTAAGCCTGGTTGCACTTATACCGTTGGTCCAACGCAAGGACGTTGGTTTGCTCCTGAACTCTAGTTCTGAGGACAGTTCGCTCTATGCTTCCTATGCAGTTGTCTGATACTTCCTGGCAATAGACTTCTGCTGCGATTAGGCCTTTGTATCTATTCCTATCTGCTGTCATAGTTATCTGACAGCTGGCCTACGCTTTGGGCTGCCCTGCCTGGTATTGGTACGGCCAGTAGAACCTTTGCACGTTACCATCTTGAGGGTTACCTTACTCGGTATTTGCAGGGCCGGTAGAGCCTATACTCAGCCTCCCTTGGGCTGCCTTGCCCGGTATTGGTAAGGCCGGTAGAACCGGTACATTTCACCTCACGGTTGCCTTACCCGGTATAGGCAAGGCCGGTAGAGCCTATTGTTATTGTACTGTTCCTTGGGCTGCCTTGCCCGGTATT
This sequence comes from Rhinophrynus dorsalis, assembly GCA_037306005.1. NCBI lineage: Eukaryota > Metazoa > Chordata > Amphibia > Anura > Rhinophrynidae > Rhinophrynus > Rhinophrynus dorsalis. The sequence continues at coordinate 194,079,309 of CM074720.1, read as the reverse complement.
GGTAAGGCCGGTAGAACCGGTACATGTCATCTCACGGTTGCCTTACCCGGTATAGGCAAGGCCGGTAGAACCTATTGTAAATACTACTGTCACTTGGGTTGCCTTGCCCGGTATCATTGGCAAGGCCGGTAGAACCTATTCTACTATTACTGTTGTTGTATTGTTATGTATGATTAACCCTACGGGGATTGCCTTAACTTTTTAATAAAGTTACGTTTTTACCAAAACCTTAAGTCTGAGAGTTTTCAAAACCGTGACAACAGTACTATGACATCATAATGTCAATGCCTAATGGTGAATGGTGTAATGCCGAATTAGTGATCTGGTTTCCTTCTTAGTCATGGATACAGTATTATAACATCATAATACCAATGCCTATTGGATTCATTTAAGGGAGAAAATATTGCTCTGCTTTCCTTCTTGTTCAAAAGACAGTACTATGACATCATAATGTCAATGACTGTTGGCTTCAGCTATAGGGAAATGAATGCTTTAGTTTCCTTCTTTCTCTAGATAGTACTATGACATCATAATGTCACTGCCTATTGGCTTCAGGTATAGAAGAATTACTGATCTGATTTCCTTCTTAGTCTGGGATACGGCATTATGACGTCATAATGCCATTGCCTATTGGCTTCATATAAAGAAGAATATATTGCTCTGCTTTCCTTTTTGTTCGAAATACAGTACTATGACATTATACTGTTAATGCCTATTATATTCATTTAAAGGAGAATTATTGTGCTGGTTCACTGTGCTGGAAACACACTATTATGACATCATAATAATGCATATTGGCTTCAGCTAAAAGAAAATTATTGCTCTAGTTTCCTTCTTGCTAGAGACAGCACTATGATGTCATAATGTCAATGTCTATTGGCTTCAGGTATAGAAGAATTAATGATCTGGTTTCCATCTTAGTCTGGGACACAGTATTATGACATCATAATGCCAATGCCTTTTGGCTTCATATAAAGGAGAATATATTGCTCTGCTTTCCTTCTTGTTCGAAATACAGTACTATGACATCATACTGTCAATGCCTATTAGCTTCAGCTAAAAGAAAATTATTGCTCTAGTTTCCTTCTTGCTCAAGACAGAATTATGACATCATAATGTCAATGCCTAATGGCTTCAGGTATAGAAAAATTACTGATCTAGTCTCCATCTTAATCTGGGACACAGTATTATGACATCATAATGCCATTGCCTATTGGCTTCATATAAAGGAGAATATATTGCTCTGCTGTCCTTTTTTGAAAAACAGTAGTATGACATTGTAACGTTAATGCCTATTGAATTCATTTAAAGGAGAATAATTCTGCTGGTTCACTCTGTGTTCAAAACACAGTTTTATGACCTCACAGTGTCAATGCCTATTGGGTTCAGGTATAGAAGAATTACTGATGTGCTTTCCTTCTTACTCTATGACACATCATTATGACATCATAATGCCAATGCCTATTAGCTTCAGAAATAGGAGAATATATTGCTTTGCTTTACTTCTTGTTCGAAATACAGTACTATGATATCATAATGTCAATGCCTACTGGCTTCAGCTAAAAGAAAATTATTGCTCTAGTTTCCTTCTCTCTCAAGACAGTACTATGACATCATAATGTCAATGCCTAATGGCTTCAGGTATAGAAGGATTACTGATCTGGTTTCCTTCTTAATCTAGGACACAGTATTATGACATCATAATGCCAATGCCTATTGGCTTCATATAAAGGAGAATATATTGCTCTGCTTCCCTTCTTGTTCGAAATACAGTACTATAACATCATAATGTCAATTTCTGTAGGATTCATTTAAAGGAGAATTATTGTGGTGGTTCACTGTGTTGTTAACACAGTATTATGACATCATAGTATCAATGCCTATTGGCTTCAGCTAAAAGAAAATTTTTGCTTTAGTTTCCTTATTGCTCGAGACAGTACTATGACATCATAATGTCACTGCCTATTGGCTTCAGGTATAGAAGAATTACTGATCTGATTTCCTTCTTAGTCTGGGATACGGCATTATGACGTCATAATGCCATTGCCTATTGGCTTCATATAAAGAAGAATATATTGCTCTGCTTTCCTTTTTGTTCGAAATACAGTACTATGACATTATACTGTTAATGCCTATTATATTCATTTAAAGGAGAATTATTGTGCTGGTTCACTGTGCTGGAAACACAATATTATGACATCATAATAATGCATATTGGCTTCAGCTAAAAGAAAATTATTGCTCTAGTTTCCTTCTTGCTAGAGACAGCACTATGATGTCATAATGTCAATGCCTATTGGCTTCAGGTATAGAAGAATTAATGATCTGGTTTCCGTCTTAGTCTGGGACACAGTATTATGACATCATAATGCCAATGCCTTTTGGCTTCATATAAAGGAGAATATATTGCTCTGCTTTCCTTCTTGTTCGAAATACAGTACTATGACATCATAATGTCAATGCCTATTAGCTTCAGCTAAAAGAAAATTATTGCTCTAGTTTCCTTCTTGCTCAAGACAGAATTATGACATCATAATGTCAATGCCTAATGGCTTCAGGTATAGAAAAATTACTGATCTAGTCTCCATCTTAATCTGGGACACAGTATTATGACATCATAATGCCATTGCCTATTGGCTTCATATAAAGGAGAATATATTGCTCTGCTGTCCTTTTTTGAAAAACAGTAGTATGACATCGTAACGTTAATGCCTATTGAATTCATTTAAAGGAGAATAATTGTGCTGGTTCACTCTGTGTTCGAAACACAGTTTTATGACCTCACAGTGTCAATGCCTATTGGGTTCAGGTATAGAAGAATTACTGATGTGCTTTCCTTCTTACTCTATGACACATCATTATGACATCATAATGCCAATGCCTATTAGCTTCAGAAATAGGAGAATATATTGCTTTGCTTTACTTCTTGTTCGAAATACAGTACTATGATATCATAATGTCAATGCCTACTGGCTTCAGCTAAAAGAAAATTATTGCTCTAGTTTCCTTCTCTCTCAAGACAGTACTATGACATCATAATGTCAATGCCTAATGGCTTCAGGTATAGAAGGATTACTGATCTGGTTTCCTTCTTAATCTAGGACACAGTATTATGACATCATAATGCCAATGCCTATTGGCTTCATATAAAGGAGAATATATTGCTCTGCTTCCCTTCTTGTTCGAAATACAGTACTATAACATCATAATGTCAATTTCTGTAGGATTCATTTAAAGGAGAATTATTGTGGTGGTTCACTGTGTTGGTAACACAGTATTATGACATCATAGTATCAATGCCTATTGGCTTCAGCTAAAAGAAAATTTTTGCTTTAGTTTCCTTATTGCTCGAGACAGTACTATGACATCATAATGTCAATGCCTAATGGCTTCCGGTATAAAAGAATTACTGATCTGTTCTTAGTCTGGGACACAGTATTATGACATCATAATGCCAATGCCTATTGAGTTCATATCAAGTAGAATATATTGCTCTGCTTTCCTTCTTGTTCAAAATACAATACTATGGTATCATATTGTGAATAACTTTTGGCTTCAGCTAAAAGAAAATTTTTGCTCTAGTTTCCCTATTGCTTGAGACAGTACAATGACATCATAATGTCAATGCCTAATGGCTTCAGGTATAAAAGAAATGCTGATCTGGTTTCCTTCTTAATCTGGGACACAGTATTATGACATCATAATGCCAATGCCTATTGAGTTCATATCAAGGAGAATATATTGCTTTCCTTCTTGTTCGAAATACTTTGGTATCATATTGTGAATACCTTTTGGCTTCAGCTAAAGGAAAATGATTGCTTTAGTTTCCTTCTTTCTCGAGATAGTACTATGACATCATAATGTCCATGCCTATTTGCTTCAGCTAAAAGAATATTATTTCTCTAGTTTTCTTCTTGCTCGAGACAGTACTATGACATCATAATGTCAATGCCTGTTGTCTTCATATAAAGGAGAATATATTGCTCTGCTTTCCTTCTTGTTCGAAATACAGTTCTATGACATCATAATTTCAATGCCTAATGGCTTTAGGCATAGAAGAATTACTGATCTGGTTTCCTTCTTAATCTGGGACACAGTATTATGACATCATAATGCCAATGCCTACTGCCTTCATATAAAGGAGAATATATTGCTCTGCTTTCCTTCTTGTTTGAAATACAGTACTATGACATCATAATGTCAATGCCTAATGGCTTCAGGTATAGACGAATTACTGATCTGGTTTCCTTCTTAGTCTGGAACACAGTATTATGACATCATATTGCCAATGCCTATTGGCTTCAAATAAAGGAGAATAAATTGCTCTGCTTTCCTTCTTGTTCGAAATACAGTACTATGACATCATATTGTCAATACCTATTGGCTTCAGCTAGTTGAAAATGATTGCTTTAGTTTACTTCTTTCTCGACACAGTACTATGACATTATAATGTCAATGTCTAATGGCTTCAGGTAAAGAAGAATTACTGCTCTGGATTCCTTCTTACTTTTGACACAGTATTATGACATCATAATGCCAATGCCTACTGGATTCATATAAAGGAGAATACATTGCTCTGCTTTCATTCTTGTATGAAATACAGTAGTATGACATCATAATATCAATGACTATTGGCTTCAGCTGTAGGAAAATTATTGCTTTAGTTTCCTTTTTTCTCGACACAATACTATGACATCATAATGTCAATGCCTCTTGGCTTTAGCTAAAAGAAAATAATTTCTCTAGTTTACTTCTTGCTCAAGTCAGTACTCTGACATCATAATGTCAATGCTTAACCCCTTAGTGACGGCCGCGTGCAGACGCGGCCGTCACTTAACGTCCGTCTAACTTTTTTTTTTTTTTTTCTAAAAGAATCCGGCGTCCCCGAACGGCGTGCAGCCGCGCGGGGAGCCGGATTTCCGGGACGTACATGTACGTCCTCTGTCACTAAGTGACAGCCACACAGGACGTACATGTACGTCCTGTGTCGCGAAGGGGTTAATGGCTTCAGGTATACCTGAATTACTGATCTGGTTTCCTTCTTAGTCTCGGACACAGTATTTTGACATCATAATGCCAATGCCTATTGGCTTCATATAAAGTAGAATATATTGCTCTGCTTTCCTTCTTATTCGAAACACAGTACTATGACATCATAATGTCAATGCCTGTTGGCTTCAGCTATAGGAAAATGATTGATTTTGTTTCCTTCTTTCTCGAGACAGTACTATGATATCATAATGTCAATGCCTATTGGCTTCAGCTAAAAAAAATTATTGCTCTAGTTTCCTTCTTGCTCTAGACAGTACTATGACACCATAATGTCAATGCTTAATGGCTTCAAGTATAGAAGAATTGTAGCTGATGTTAGCGTAGTGTACTACTAATCTTAATTTTAGTAATGAAGGGAGGCGAATATTTTGCTTATCTTCCTTTACTGAAATCTTCATAGCAGCACAGATCATTTACATAACCAATCAAAAAACAACACCACAGTGTTACGGTTTTCTGACACTCAGACAAAGGTAAAAAGTAAAAACACAGTTTTATTGAAATAAAATCAAAGGACAGAGCCCCTGGTGGCCAGGACAGGCATGAAAAGTAATGACAGTAGACAGACTCAAATACGTATGAGCAAAATATAATGATCAAAATAAATGACTGGACAAGGGTTAATGTGAGAGCAACTGTTCAGTCTCTGTGATGGTAATTAGCCAACACCCAGCAGTTAATATCAGTCTCTTGATGGTGCAAAGGAAGGGTGTAGTAGGCAACTGGACTGAATCACTCTCAGATAGCTGTAATATAGGACGCCCAAGAGAACAGCAAAGACAAACCAGAGCTGAGCTAATACCTCCTTAGAGGAAGGTACAGGATGAAAGCCACTACTGGAGCAAATGGAATTAGAACCTGAATAGCCTTTAGTACTCACAACTGGAAGAAACCCTGCGTGCCAACGGAAACAGAGCCAGAACACCCCTTGGATGCCAGTAAGAAGCAACACTGCACAAGCGATATTGAGCCCACGCACTGGTAGTGCGATAGATAGCGTAACACAGTGAGCACTTGGAGACCAGAGCCGAGGCACCCTTCCGGTGCCGTCACGGAGCAACACACTGCAAGAGCAACGGGAGGCCACTAGCACCAGGAGGTGCAACCACGGTGCAGCCCGAGCACCGGAACGGAAACTGGTCTGCTCGTGTGAACGGATAGGCTAGGTCGCTAAGGCACAGGCTCAGTAGTGTAATAGACTCGGATGAAACGTACAGGCTTGGCAAGTGTATGGATGCAGGCTCGATAACGGAGGCAACCAGCACAGCAACGGTTTAGGGCAGGTTCGATTACGGAGACAACAGCTCAGCAAGGCTATAAGGCAGCTCGGTAACGGAAGCCACAGCTCGGCTTAGCAGAGAAGTGATTAGTCAGAGTGATACTATGCAAAGTTCAGAATGTCACTGGATGCGATCACGGAGCAGGAAGCAACAGCCGGAACCGGGACAATCACGGATCAGGAACGTCAGCCAAAGCCGGGTCAATCACGGAACGTCAGCCAAAGTCGGGTCAATCACGGAGCGGGAACATCAGCCAGAACTGGGTCGTATCACGGAGCAGGAACATAGCCAAAGCCGGGTCAATCACGGAGCAGGAACGTCAGCCAGAACCGGGTCGAATCACGGAGCAGGAATGTCAGCCAAAGCCGGGTCAATCATGGAGCAGGAACGTAGAATGTTCAGACGAGCCGGGTCGGTACACTGGAAACGCAGGAACACAGCAACAAGGCGCAGGATCAGGAACACCACGAAAGGGCACTGGATAGTTTCTTGGAGAAGAACCCGCACGGTCTCAGGTTGCCACCCTCCTTAGGGCGTTGGGAAAGAACTGCCCCTACAGTACGCTCGCCCATCTGTATTTCCATCAATCTTTTGGCAGCAGAGGTAGCTCTCCCAGGTAGCTCGAATACTCTCCTAAACTTTTTAACAAATTCATCGAAGTTCAGTGTACATGGTTTGGCCTTTTCCCATAAAGGGTTAGCCCATGCCAGGGCTTTACCAGTTAATAGAGATATCATGAACCCCACCTTGCTACGATCGTTCGGGAAGGCATGAAGCAGGTTAATAAACCCCCTGCACAGAGTGGGTTCGCCATTATATCTTAGCGGTAACGGCGCCACCGCCGCCGTTAAACTTCTGGAGGAAGCAACCATTTGCCCAGCAGTGTTATCCGGTGTCATAACTGGGGAGACCACCGGATTTTGGTTAGGTTTATCAAGGTGTACCGTACGTTCTAGTAAGGTTTGCATGGCCAGTGCCAACTGGTCCAGGCGTTGCTCGTGAACATCCATCCTCCAGTGGAGGTTCTGTGTATTACCGTCACCTTTACCGTCAGAGGTCATGGCCCTTTTGTACTGTTCCAAGCTGTGGAGGCACTAACTTTGGTAGATTCTGGCACAGCAGGCTATTTCATGGACCGGGCTTTTGCTGAAACGCACAATATTCCTCTGTCTAAAAAAGATACTCCGCTAGCCATTGAGGCCATTGATGGCAGACCTCTAGAACCAGCTTTCATCACTATGGAAACTACCCTCATTACTATGTCTATTGGGGTTCTCCACAGGGAGGAGATATGTTTCCAGATCATACATTCACCCACGAAAGGGTATCTGACAGGTGCCATAGGCCCAGTATATAAAGGAACATCCTGGGCGGGCCAATCAGCCTCCTCCAATGCACAGGTATCATCACAGAGATTGACAGGGAATCACAGGGACTGTGATACACAGGCCATAAAAGACCCTCCATACTGAAACTCCTCTTCTTTCTTTGCACAAAACAAGCAAACAACATGACATATAAACATCAGCAACAAATATGTCGTCTTCAAAAATTTCAGCAACCCCCTCGGACCAGCGAAACACGATGCCAGGACCATCCAAGCAATCTGACCTTGAGATAGGAGATACAAATGTATGAAAGCACACCAGGAAATATCAATATACATACCAATAATACATACAAGCAAACACAGAAATTATGAATAAACATAAATAAATGTACCGAAACACACATATCTGAACCCAAACCAAAGTCCACCCTTCTTCTCTAATAAATCCTAAAAAACAAAACCCAAAGGGAGGGACAAGGGAGGGAAAATATTCGCCTCCTGTCATTAACTAAAATTAAGATTATTAGTACACTACGCTAACATAATCTACACTTTTACCACATGACAGGAGGCTTCATAGTTTGCTTTTTTAACGCTAAGATACCAAAGAAGGCAGCATGAGGAGGAGGATGGAAAAAGAAAATGCGAAACTTGTCTTCCCCAAGACCATTCCGCTGAAGACAAAACGTCCGCAACTGAAACCCCTGCAGACAGAGCAGGTGCTCCCCAAACTGAATGAGCACCAAAATAAACATCACCTCCTGCCAGAGTCAAAACCCAACAAATTCCTCTAGCTAACATCGCCTAAGACACTGGGCCTGACATATGAAACCAAAACTGACCCATAGAGGAGCAGAAACCTCCACAAAACAAAGCAAAAACCAAGGCAACAAAAATCCTACGAAAGAGGGTGACGAATAAAGCAAAAGACAAAAAAGAATCTACAAACAAGATATACTTGTAACAGACACTAGAAATTACAGATAATGAAGACGTGTAATACACACCCTAAACTACAGACAATGTATACGTGTCAGACACCCTAGCCTACACAGATAATGTAGACGTGTAACTCATACAAGAATCTACAGATAATGCAGGCTGGTAATGCAGACGGGAATACACCCCAGAATCCACAGACGATGTATAAGTGGAATAATGAACATGTGAAATACCCGCTAGGGGCTACAGATAATGTACCTGTGTAATACCCCCAGCAATCCACAGATAATGTATATGTGAACTATAAGCTAGAATCCACTGATAGCGAAAGCGTGTAATATGTGAAGTACAAACTAAAATCAACACACAGTGTATACTAGCAATACCCACCAGAATCAACAGATAATGCATATTTGAAATACCAGGTAGAATCTACATATAATGTAAATGAAACATACACCAGACTCGACATAAAGTGTATACGTATAACACACCCTAGAATCTACAGATAACGTATAAGTGTAATACATACTAGAATGGACAGATAATGTATAAGTGTAATACACACTAGAATCTACAGATAATGTATAAGTGTAATACATACTAGAATGGACAGATAATGTATAAGTGTAATACACACCAGAATCAACAGATAATTTATAAGTGTAATACATACAAGAATGGACAGATAATGTATAAGTGTAATACATACTAAAATCTACAGATAATGTATAAGTGTAATACATACTAGAATCTACAGGTAATGTATAAGTGTAATACATACTAGAATGGACAGATAATGTATAAGTGTAATACATACTAGAATCTACAGATAATGTATAAGTGTAATACATACTAGAATCTACAGAAAATGTATAAGTGAAATACAAGTTAAAATCTACAGATCAAGCGTAATACACACTAAAAATCCAAAGACAACGTAAAAGTGTAAAACCCACTAGGCTCCACATAACAATGTATGTATGTAATACACACTAGAATATACAGATAATGTAAGTGAAATACATGCTAGAAGCTACAGAAAAAGTATAAGTGTAAACACACTAGAACCCACAGATAATGTATATGTAAAAATACAAGGGAGAGATAACTTAAAAGTGAAATACCAGCTAGAATCTACAGAAAAGTATATGCTTAAAACACACTAGAATCTACAGATAATGTATATGTGTAAAACAAGGTAGAATCTACAGATAATGTATATGTGAAATACGAAATGCAATGTATATGTGAAATACAAGGTAGAATCTACAGATAATATATATGTGAAATACCATGTAGAATATACAGATAATGTATATATGAAATATGAAATACAATGTATATGTGAAATACAGGGTAGAATCTACAGATAATGTATATGTGAAATACAAGGTAGAATCCACAGAGAATGTATATGTGAAATACAAGATAGAATCTACAGATAATGTATATGTGTAATACAAGGTAGAATCCACAGAACAAATATATGTGAAATACAAGGTAGAGTCCACAGATAATGTATATGTGAAATACAAGGCAGAAACCACAGATAATGTATATGTGAAATACAAGGTAGAGTGTACATATAATGTATATGTGAAATACAAGGTAGAAACCACAGATAATGTATATGTGAAATACAAGTTAGAATATACAGATAATGTATATGTGAAATACAAGGTAGAATATACAGAAAAAGTATATGTGAAATATAAGGTAGAATCTGCAGAAAATGTATATGTGAAGTACAAGGTAGAATCCACAGATAATGTATATACAATACAATCTCCACAAACGGATCCCACACCGGAGGATAGTAAACACATATTCTCGAAGTTGGCACATCTGTCGCATGAACTCTAGTGGATGAGAAAGAGAAAAACTCCCCAAATGAGCAGTAGCAAAACCCAGAGATAGAAGGACCTAAGAAAAAACAAAAACTGGCCAATGCCAAACCAGACTCCAAATGAATCACATGAGTCCCAGAAAAATAAGAAATATGTAGTACAGAAAAACCGAAGTTAAATCAATGGGGCACACCCCAGGTGCACCAGAAAAAAGGGACCCCCCCCTAGCGGCAAAGTCAGTAGTGACAGAAATACACAGCATAAAATCTACATATATATATAGAACCAGTCACACATACAAAAATATAAAATATACACATACATACATATACATCCACAGCCTTAGTCAATGAAATATAAATGATAAGCCATCCAAAACAATATATTTTACGCGGTCACTGGTAGTACAGCAGGAAAAAGAGAAAAACCGCTCACGATGGCAGAAAAACACAGAAGAACAGAAAATCAAACTGCAAACCAAAAAGCAGGGGAAAAAACCTATAAACACCCTCTCATGGAGGGGTAAATTCCAGCTAAGTAAAAACTGGCTCATCCAGTAAAGAGGACTACAACCACCCCTCAGGGGAAAAGAAAAAATAGAAATATAACAAAGAAGACAGGGAAAGTGCCCCGCTTCCAGACCAAAACAAATGAAAAAAGGATCCTTAAAATAAAAGTAAAACAAAGAAGAAATAGTGACTAAGTAAAAAGGGATGCAAACCCTTTAGAAACATAAATACAAGTTTACTGAGGAAAAAAGGAACCCTCAGTGAGGAAAAATCCATGCCAAGCATGGAAGAAAACGCCTGCCAGAGAACAGGAAAAAACGGGGGTTCACCCCACAGAAAAACATATTATTATTAACATGGGGGCTCACCCCAGATACACCGCAGGGGCTCACTCTGGCATTGAATATACCACCTAGAGTATATGAAAACAAAAGAGGACTAACCCCATATACCATACCCATGTAATCACACATGCGAAGGATGGTCTAGTGCCTACCCAAGGTAGGAGTAAATAAGGGGGCTCACCCCAAATAGATATGGTGGGGCTCACCAACATGCAAAATAAAAAGGGGGCTCACCCCAGGTGTACTGCAGGGGCTCACCCCGCTAATTCTACAACATAAGAGAGTGTTAGGTAACAGCAGCAGTCCTGAATGCAATTATATGGGGGCTCACCCCAGTTGCATCGCAGGGGCTCACCTCGCTAATCCCACCAAATTTTTGTGGTGTAATATTAAGAAAGTGTCAAGGAAATAGGTGCATTAGTTGGCAATAAACTAGCAGTCCTTCACAGTATAATAGCAATGGGTAACAGGAATGGGGCTTGTTCCCCAAGAAAACAGGACATAACAGCGCATGAAAAAAAAGCATTTCCAAAAGCACTTTATTAATAGAGAAAAATCAAACATGTCCCAGAATGTAAACCGCTAGAAGTGGCTTGAAATGCAGCGGTATAAAGCAGTGTAATACACCTAGAAACGGAAAAGAACTGTGCAAATGGAGCCACCCGGCAACGGAGGAAACAGCAAATCAAAATGGCCGCTGAGAATCTCGCGAGAAGCAAGATCCATGATGGCCGCCGGAGCTCACGGCCGGTCCTCAGACTGCTATGCGCCGCGAACCAAGGCTGAAAGGCAAAAGGGAATGGGTCTGAGCGCTCCTTGCACCTCACAAGGAGAGAGAAATAATACAAAATGCGGCTAACAACGGTAGCGTGCACCATGAAAACCCAGCCTAAGGGTTAAAGAATGGATCCCCAAGTAGATAACAAGGCAGGCTCAGACCCAAAACCCACAGTACACAATATTTAAGTTTGTAAAATGAT